>VIBL01000015.1:4200000-4553014 GCA_008271625.1 Lutraria rhynchaena
AATTTACATGAGCTATAAGAATTAAAAGGCTGTCCACCATTATTTGCTTGTTTGAATTTAATGTTATCTTTGTATAAGAATGATATTTTGCAAGGCGCATTGTCTGTCTTGCCTTATGATTCTATATCTATATTCTATATATTTTAGGTATTTCTCATATATGTATTTGTACTGCATAGCCTTATGGTAGTCTCTCATATAAAAAGTGATCCGTTAATGGTAAAATATTGTCTAGTTCTTCCTCAGCGCATTTACTGAGTACCAATAAATCATTGTTGTATACCATTACACTCTCATAAATTACATTCCATCCCTGAATTCAGTGGTAGATATGTTTGCTGTCATCTTTATGATCATGGTATTGAAACATTCCATTATGTCTTGGTCAGAAAGTAATTAACTGGTCAGTGTAAAGTGATAACATTTGGCAAGTTGTATTTTGTTGTCTTTTTTTTAACAGTTGCATAATTATGAACTGCAGTAAGTGCCAGATTATTAATCATTCTTTGGGTTGTAAAAATGTCCAAAGACTGGCTGAAATCAGAACTTGGTAACCCTCCAAGTTTATAATGTGGATTCTAGGGTACAGGGGTGAGCATGTAGCATTTTGTTTCTCCTTGTTGCAAACTTAATGTTAATTTGCTCTAGTTTGTGTTTTTGTGTGTTTTTGCATCTTTGTCATTATTAAGAAACTGTTCGAGGATCATCCCCTTTCTGAATTTACTCAGTAAATAGCTGGAATGCAGGAGTTTGACTGTTGAAGCTGTGCATGGGTGTAAAAATTGTAAAACTGTTGAAAAAAATGTCATATTTCTTAAAGTCCAAACAAACTATGAAACAATTCAACTATCTAACAATGTTAGAGATTCTAATGGAACTTTACCTAATTGATGATTATAAAGTATGATAAGAACTGATGTGTGTCACATTCATTGGTCAGTTCTGTGACTTTGGAGTTTAATATCTTAATTTATTCCACTTTCTCAAATTCAGTTCATACTATGGTGGAAAGGCAATTTAATTTTGTGAATATCATTTGTTCTTCTATGAATTTTGATGTCTTGTCTATTGTTAAGGGATTGTGGAAACAAATGTAAATCAATTTTTGATAGAGCCTTTAAGTAGCTACCATTGTTTGTCACTAAAATATAGAAACCTCCACACCATAGATTAGAACATCTTACTTTATTATGTACATTTGTTACTTCATGTTTCAATAAACACTGTATCTTAATGAGCAATAACTACTGTAACTATGTATTGAAAGTTCAAGATTCTGATAACAAGTACTGTTTAATTGATTAAACAACCAACATTGTATCTCATAAAAATAATCTATATCCTGATTACAATTGGTAATCATTGCGAATGTCTTGTTGTCAAGCCTTCTCTGTGTTCAATGGTTAATAGTGCCGAGATTCAACATTCAGTCAGAGTCATATTTCAGGGGAAGGTGTTAACTGTCAAGTCTCCTGTTAGTGTGTTATTGTTAACTTGTGTATTTTAGTTTACAAATCTGTCTGCAATACCTTTCAAAGATGTTAACATTTTTTATGGTTTATTCTGTCAGAGCAGTGATTTTATGTGCGTAATTCACTTGAAAGCTTTTCTTCTTTAACTGTTGACACATTTTAGGAATTCATTCTTTACCTTTGTAGGAGTTTTATTATATGTATTCCTAAATTTTGAATTAGTGCATGGAAATAATTGTTTGTGATGCAATTGTGGTTTAAATCGCTGTGTACTACAGAGACAAATCCTTCAAGTTGACTTGCGAGAATTCCCACAATTCTGTTGAATTTGTGCCAATTGATCAATATGATTTATTTAGTGAATTAAAAGAAATTGATTAAAAAGAAAAAAATAAATACATTACATAAGGATTGTGATAAAAAAGACAGCAGGAATAAAGACTGCTATATCTGATTGCATTCTGTTCATCAGTATCGTATGATGAATGATAATCATTATATCTCTGAATCAAGATGAGAGGTTAATTGACAAAACCATTTTTTTACACTTATATGTGTGTTTGGATTTTTGGAATCTGTTGTAGGTACAAACTACAAACGCACCACAACTAACAGATAGCCAACTAGCTTTGTGATTGTAGTTTGTTTTTATTGCTGATTTTAATCTTTCCCAAGAATCTGTTTCACCTGTTTTTTCAACTGATTTTGAACTGTTTACAATAATATCATCATTATCGTACAAAATGTTCCCATGGTCGTTACGGTAAATTATTTACAACAGTGCATGGATATTATTTGATTTGGTTTAAATGAAATTGTGAATGTATAACTCAGGTAGGTTTTTTTTTCAAAATATTAAATTTGTTTTTTAAGTGTTCAAAAATACTTTGATTTGGTTCATATTTCATGATATAGTCATAATGCCAAACAACTGATATATGCAGGTACCTGTTTAAAGTGAAATTCCTGAGATATAGTGAGTTGAGAAACTGGTCTCTTATTGGATAATAATAACAGAATCTTTATAAATGAATGGAAACATTTAAGTATGAAGGTTTTATTTTTCTTAGTTCAACATGACCTTCTAGCATATTGAACCATGAAGATTAAAAATCGAATTAAATAATATTAAAAATGGACATTGTATAAATAACAGAAATATTAAGCTATTAATCTGACAAATTGCTTATTTCTATTTATGTTGTAACTAAGTTGATTTCATTCAGTTTTAATTTCAAACAATACCCATGTTTTGTTAAAGAGCTTTAATTAATTTAGAATAAGTTTTAATTGTTAAAAGTTGTTTGTCTTTGTCATTCATTACTGAGTATGAAATATTCAGGATGTCTTTTGTACTTTATACTAAAGGTAAACTACATTACCATAGAGAAACTAAATAAACAAATACAAGGCCTTCGATCAATGTCTGCTTCTTTTGTGATATTTTATTAATTAACATGTTTCTCTTGACCATTACATTGTTGAGTACCCACCACCAATCAATTTCTCTATTCTTCATACAAAATATATCAAATAAAAGTGGTGAAACATGATGAAGTCAATTGTAGGTATTAGACAATGCCTTTGTCAAGAACTTGTTAAATATTTACAAAATTCTTACATTGTGTGCAAGTATTGTTTATCTTAATAAAGAATTCTTCTATTCATTAAATGTTTAACACATTTTGTTTTAAAGATGTTGTGTTTTTGATGTAAATCTGTAATCAGTTGAAAAACTTGCCTGCTAATTGTTGACCTGATGCCCAAGACCATATGATGAGATGAAGATATGGAATTTGTTGAAAGACACTTTTCTACATGTGAATTATATAACAAACCAGCTTGTTCCTGTCTTATAAATAGAGCAGTATGACTTGCTAACTGCTTAGGACATTTTTTTCAATTTTGGGAATTTAACTGTTGGGAACCATTAGCACCCATGACTCTAGTTATACTAACCATGGAAGTAAACGGACTTGCACAAGATTATTTTTCCAGTAAATCTGTGATAGTGAGGATAATTTTTACTATGTCGTACTTTTATGTGTACACATGCTAGCAATATTTGTTTGACTTCAGAAGTTTTATGGAGCTTGTAATTATTTATATTGCACATACTTTTCTATGTTGTTTTAACTCCAGGCTAAATGATAATGTAATCAAAGATCTATGAGTCATCAATGATGCTAGAGATTTCAACATTGATTATCATCATAGATTAATACTATTTACCTATAAAATCAAGATCCAATTCTCATGTATTAGATTATGTAGGTCATTCTGTCTCTTTCTCTCTTTTACATTTATAATACAGAATTTTAGTCTGCTCAGAATAATTTAACTGTTTGTTATTTTCTCATTTGTTCCAAACTTTTTTGTTTATCTTTGAATTCCAGATATAGTCTCTCTCCAAGTAGTTTGTATATAACACGTTCTAAATTCAGCTTGTATTAGATTATTTTTTTGCTGGGGTTTAACATCACACCTACAGCCTGGATCATTTGGTGATTTTCCAGCTTTAATGATGGTGGAAGACCCTAGACATACACCTAGGTAGAACCACTGACCTGTAAGCTAGCTGGACAGTTTCCTTACATATTCATCTGGTACCTGGTAGGATTCGGACTCAAAGCTGTGAGAGGCTATTGATCACTTTTTAGAGACTATCACCACAGTAAATATAGGAGACAAAACAATAGTTATACAAAATCTCGCACAAAGCCCTTTTGGAATATTTTGACCTACTTTTCAGAAAAGTGAAGTCAGCATGGAAGATTAAGTTAGCTTCTGTGATAGAAGCATTGTTATTATCATGAAATCATGATAATGGAAGAAATAGATTTCTTTCCTTTACTGCAAGGAAGGAAAGAAATACAATTGTCCTCTTTAATAAGACTTCATTGGTAGAAAATTACTTTTTTCGTTAACATCTCTTCATGGACATCTTGATGTGCTTGTTTCATTTCTTGATGGAATTGCAGACATTTTACAAATCAAATCTATCTAGATGGATGGAATCTTTGGTGTTTGTTGTCATGGAATTTGTACAACTTGTTAGCCATATTAAACTTTTCTTTTCTTGATTTCAGATGAGATCACCATGAAGACTTGTATAAGCTGACAATAAACATGACGTACACAGTAAAGACTGAGTATAATCGTGGCTATGTGGTGGAGGAGTTGTCTAATGGTACTGAGCCATGTGAAAGCTGGCTCCTGTTGCCAGCAGAGAATCTATGGAACACTGGTTTGCGTGGGTTTCTCTATGTTGTTGCAATAGCCTACTTCTTTGTGGGAATAGCAATTGCATCAGATATATTTATGAGTTCAATTGAGACGATCACAAGTAAAAAGCGGAAAATAGTGAGGTGGGATAAAGACAAAAATGAGAAAGTTGAATCTGAGGTGCTCATTTGGAATGAAACTGTCGCTAATCTTACATTGATGGCCTTAGGTAGTAGTGCTCCTGAAATTTTGCTTGCAACCATTGAAACTGTTCTCACACTCGGTGAAGATAATTCAAATAAGGATTCTTTAGGCACATTTACAATTATTGGTAGTGCTGCTTTTAATTTGCTCATTATTACTGCCTTATGTGTGGTAGCTGTTCCAAAACCAAATGTCAAATTTATCCGTGAATTCGGAGTATTTATATTAACTGCTATATTCTCCATTTGGGCTTATGTTTGGATGTTGATTGTTGTGAAATATTGGACACCACAGGAGATCACACCTGAGGAAGCTTGGATTACCTTGTTACACATGCCTCTGTTTGTGTTCTTAGCCTACTGTCAAGATAGCGGATGGTGGTGCAAGAAGTCCAAGGTAGATCAAGGGGAAGATGACGTAAGTTTTTATCTTATGATTTTTCTTTGATTCTAGCACTAACTCCCTGAGATTCCATATAAAAAGATAAGTCTGTTAGCCTATTGTTCCATATCTTGATACCTGTGAGCCTCAATGCAAAGTCATGGTTCTGCATTCATCTACAGGTATATGCATTTAAATACATGATATCTCTCCAAAAGCGAGTGAAACACACCTTGGAATATTGACTGTTAATCTATCTTATCAAAAAAGTTCATAGTTTCCACTTAGCTGATTGACTTTTTCCCCTACCAACCCTAGACTTTTCTGTCTCTGTAATTTTCTGGCTGATATTTTCATATGAACTAAAAAAGAATATATTTGAAAAGTTCTACTGACCTTCTGATCCTTGAATCATCTTGTATGTCATAGCAGAACCCAGGTATTTAGTAATTTTTGCCTTATGTAATTATTTTCAAATACCAACCTGTCAGTACTGGCCATAATCAAACAACAAGTAAAATACTTTAGCTACTGTTCAAGGTAAATGTCCGGAGATAAGGTCATGTAGGCATTCTGGTGTCTGGGGATTTTGTGGACAAGTAGGGGACAAATATTGTTAAGCATGATAAAATTCACTTGACTCAGTATATTCACCCTAGAAAATCATTGAATAATATTGTGAGTTATCATTTTGTAAATGAAAGAAAGGTATTGTAAAACATGTATATAAGTGTAGAAGATCAAAAATAATTAAACTGAGTCAAGGCTGAGATTTGCGTGAAAAACCTCTGACGTGAGTTGTGTTTGTTAACTGTTGTGGGCTGAACGTACATTATTAATGTGAATGTTACGGTATCTAGTACATGTTTAGAAATCAATCAAATTATTTAATTATCGTACCTGGTACAATGTTCTTTACTGAATTTTTATCACAGAGCCACAAACTAGGGGGAGGCTAAGTATGCCAATTGAAAGTTTTGAAGGCAGTTTGTGGAGAAGTCCTGAGAAAACAGTTTATTTCAACTTGTCATATTTTCTTCCTGAATCTTAACTTGGATACCAGTAAAAGAGAAAAATAAGATTTAATGTCACACAATGGGAAGAATATGCCAAATTTTGTTTTGGGAATGGAAGGCTTTAGGTCTCAATTATAGCATAAAATTTCATGCTTAAGGTCATTGAAATGATTAATTTACGCTAAAATCAACTTTATTCTGTTTTTTTATGCATACTTATGAAAGAATTTTTATATTGATGTATAGCGAATTAAATTTTACATGTTAAACAATTCATTAGGTTTAAAAAGATTATGAATTTTAAACACTTTTGTTATTCTAACTGACCATGGTGTGACTCAGACGGAGACTTTAGCCATGTTAAAGCTTAAACAACATTTTTCCTTCCCGTATAAAATTTTGTTGGCCCTTTAAATATTTATTTTTATCACCTGTTAGTATTAAAGACTTGAAAATTTAGTGACTGATATTTGAACCAAAGGCGGGGCCTCCGTTTTCTCTGACTGGAATCCCACCCCGAATCCCCAAATGACTTGTTGGTGCGACATTTAACCCTAGTGAAAAAATTAACCAAGAGCCACGTTAAAAAAGTAAGAAAAGCTCCAAAAAGTTATGTACTGAAGAAATGATTCTATTTTGACCAAAATATTTTTCAGTTCAAATTACTAATTTCTAACACCCTCATCCCATCATTAAAACCATTCAAATAATGTATCAATTCCAGTATCATACATTGTTAGTTCTCTTTTAAAAATGAGAGTATTATTTGTATGCATGTATAAACTTACAATTAGATTAAAAGAAGATAAGAGATGTTTTACATTTTGATCTCTGCATTAAAAACACTTGCATAAATTTGTAAGCACAAAAGCTTATTGATTTGCTTTTCAGTTCGTCTGTACTTAATATTATTTGATTCTATAAATCCACATCGGTTGTCCATTTAAATTGCATCTAATTGATTTGTTTCATGTAGTTTTTTTTGTAGTTATTGTATTGGTTATGACTTTAAGATTATTCTTCTTGCATTTAAAGTTATTCATTAAACATGTGGTCGACATAGATTATTCAAGTGATTAATTTTCTGTGACTATTGTCATCTATACTGTAATTTAAATCTTTTTTATACTATATGAATAAGATATAATTACGCCATTAGCTTTATCTTTCCTTTGTCTATATAAATTATGCAGACAATGTATTAGATCTGAAAGATTTAAACCTACTTCTTATTAGTTTATGGTGTGTGATGTAAGTATGCACATAGGATTCTGTGGGAATTGAATTAGTTCGGTTAAAAATTAGTCTACTTCATAAAATGACTTGTTAAGATTTACTTAATTGTGCTCCATAAATTAGTTTACATGGAACAAGGCTTTGTCTTTTAAAATGTAACCAGCTGTTGTATAAACGAAGCTCTGTCGATACTGTTCACAGGAATACTATATAATGTGATTGCTTTATGCAGACAGGATTTTGACAGTTTGGCATGCACGTGATAATGCTTCTCCATTAATGGCAACAGCCTGTCATTATAGTTCAATGGTAGACTTCTTCACTTGTCTCATAACATGGCCATGAGCCATTGTGGTGTTGTTTTGTTTTTACTTAGAAAGTTTTGAACAGTTCCAGTGAGAAGCTGCTAGAGTTACCTGGTCGGTAGAGACGAGGAAATTATTACAATAGATCTTATCTTAAATTACATCTCTCGTAGAGACTAACAACACAAGGTTTCTTCAGCTCACTACTTCATTATTTTTCTGTTAGATATCATAGGAAACCGTAGGGTTAAACAAGTTTGTTAATTTGTGGAAGTTTTTCAGTGGTGGATTTTAATACATTTATGTGATATCTTGATACAAAATTCTAAAATGTTAGCTTGCTGCTGTTCTATAGACTCATCTCTGTTTATGAAAACATTTTAAAGTCTCTCTTCAGGAAGGAAAATATTTTATTTATAGTTTCTCATCATAAGTTTGTTATTAATTTGAAATCTTGATAGGAAATTTTACGTTACTGTACCATGACTCAGTACAAACATTTTACCAACTATTCTCGAGGATATGTTGTTGAGTTTTTGGACTCCCCTGATGAGGAGATCTGTAAGAGTTGGATTCTCCTTCCGGCCGAGAATCTTTGGCACGAGGGGATTCGAGGGGTCGCATATCTCCTGTGCATGATCTACTTCTTTGTGGGAATTGCAATCGCTTCTGATATATTCATGAGCTCAATAGAATGCATGACAAGCAAGCAACGAGAAGTCACAAAATGGGATCAAGAAAAGGGTGAAATTGTTAAATTTCGTGTCCGTATCTGGAATGAAACCGTTGCTAACTTGACCTTGATGGCTCTTGGTAGCAGTGCGCCAGAAATCCTTCTTGCAACAATTGAAGCTATTTTAACTCTAGGACAGGACACTAGTGGAAAAGATTCTCTTGGAACATTTACTATCATTGGGAGTGCTGCTTTCAATCTGTTGATCATAACTTCAGTTTGCAATGTGTCCGTTCCAAATAATGAGGTAAAAAGCATCAGAGAATTTGGAGTGTTTCTAATGACTAGCATATGGTCTATGCTTGCCTATGTGTGGATGTTGGTGGTTGTACGATACATATCCCCAGGAGTCATTGATCCCTGGGAAGCCTGGCTCACGCTGGGTTGTATGCCCTTGTTTGTTTTCCTAGCATACCTACAGGATAAGGGTTGGTGTTTGGGTCTTTGTAAAGGCAATGCCGTAGAAGACGGACAGGTAAATTCTTTTCTTGCATCAAATGTCCTATTTATAAAATATTAATTTATGTTTAATGGTGAATACACTTGACTTCAATACCATTTGGAGTTCTAATAAGCTTCATTTTAATGAAACATATTATGAAATATATGGAGCACCAAATATTCTGACTTAGTGTCTGCAAATGATTTGAAAATATGTGATGAAAAAATTCTTGTTTATGACATTTTGATATTTTCATTCTGTATGTTGCTGGCAGGAGCTAATTTTGTGTTGCTTATGAGATTATGAAATACCCACTTGATATTAAGACAAAAAACTATACTTTCCTCTACCTAATTAATAAGTTTTAATTAATAAAGAATTGTCTCCCTCCCCTTTCCCCACTGTGTCTCAGCGTTCTAATTATTTGTGATTATGATCTTTCAGACTGTTTTGACAACTGTATGAATGATTAATGCTACATTTATTGTATTCAACCTGTATGTACATATTGACATAATATCTTATTCAGTATAGGAGAGAAGTAACTTTATATGGGGCTATTTAAAAAAAATGTGACAATTTAACAGTGTAATATTTATGTAAAATCTTTCATTTACACAAAAACAGATCTGTTAAACTTTTATTTAATATCCTTTTTTCATGAATCTTTCATTTTGCTATGTAAAATGCTATTAATTGCGAAAATAATCTTGATAAAGGATTTTTTATTATACTGTTTTTGCTGTTGTAAACCTATGGTAACTACTGGTTTGAATCATTAAATTTTGCATTCATATTTTTGGCTTAACCACTGCATGATTTAAGTTTGTTAGATCAAACATTATAATTCATAGTTCAAGTATACAGCCTAATTGTGTTATACAATTATACAAAAATAAAAAGTGTCATTCTCTCTTTTTGATCCTTCTGTAAATTTATATGTATAGCACAGTATGAAACCTTATTAATAATAAGACTGGCCTATTTTAAAAGCAACTGTCGGTATGTTTAAGAAGTTTTAGTGATCAAATAATACATTCAGAATAAAACCTTGTTTAGTTTTGTTTGTATGTAAGTGTAATTGAAATAATTCAATTGAAAGTTGAATCTTCTCTTGATCAATCTACTGTGTATATTGGGTTATTTTTGCATACGGCAAATTTCACAATTTGAATCAAAATCTAAGTTTCATAATCTTTTTACTTTCAATTTTACCATAGATAAATTTATATTTATTGATCATTAAATTGTCATGATTTTACTTCTTATTCGAGAAAATTAGATACATATTTTTTTCTATTTGGTTATATGACTTTCTAAATCTGTTGCCGATTATTTATATTCTTCAACAGATTAACATAAATTTAATTCAACCGTAAGTACCATTGTCAGAACGATTAATCTATAACGTATTATGATCCTGAAATAACCTGTCATAAGTCTGGCCTGTTTCTCTAACTGAATAACCAATTTTTGAATCAATTAACATGGAGTATTTGTCCATGCTCAACATCTTCTCAGGACACTTCAGTACAACGTGCTACCTTCAATAGATACTATCATAGATTGAACTTGGCCACCATGGTCAAGTGGTTATGGTCTCGGACTGGTAATTACTAGCCCCACACTGCTGTGAGTTCAAATCCTACCTGGGACTAGTTGAATTTCATGTGAGGAAGCTGTCTATCATGCTTATGGAAGGTTGATGGTTCTATCCAGCATCTGTCTGTGCAATGGGGGTCTTCTTCCACCACTAAAGCTGGAAAAGTTTACGAATGACCCTGATTATTGGTGCAACTTTAACCCTCAGTGAAAATAAAAGATTGATCAAATGATATATTTTCATGTTAAAACCTCTGATGGAAACAGACAAAATTCTGTAAACTAATTATTGAAACAAATTTACATCTCTGAAATTGTGGAAAGTAAACTACTAATTTGATTTAGAATTTATATCAAACTAGACTGGTTCATTGTTTAGGGAAGAGACAAATAAAATGAACAAGTTGAAATAAAGTGTTTCCTGATGGGAATGCATAGTTCCATTTTATGAACGCATTGAGTTTAAGCTTCTATTCATTGCCTGTAATAAATGATGCAAATTTTATTACAAACCCAACTGCAACGATATTCACATTTATAATTAATTGTGTAGAAAAAATATATACTGTTTCACATGCTGAAACATCTATGTAATCATGACGTCAGTGAGAATTCTTGTAGTTTTATCAGATTTCTGCAGGTATATTAAGTTAAACTTTAGATTGAAACTACAAGATTTTCACACAAATCTCTCTTTTAGATTCATGCAGAATTTACATGAAGCTGCTAGACTGCTATGTACCTGGTTACATCCTGAAATATATTCTCATTTCTAAAAACTTACTGAGATATACCTTTCTTAAAGAATTATTTGTTTTTGATGCCTTTCCTCCATCCCACCATACCTACCCAGTTCCCTAGTAAATGTTGGTTAATTTTTTAGTCCAATTTTTTCGCACAATAAAATGCTTTGGAGTTAGAAGAGTTTGGCTTATCAAACCTATTACCTGTTAGTTAAGAAACAGACCTATGTCCATTGATCTTAAGAATTGATTGTCTTTTGTTTTTGGTATAGCAACCAAACAATTTTATACTTGTGGATTTTATATGTTCTATTACATTATGGTTAATTACCATTACTTATGTAAGTTACATTATTCAACCATTTTTCATAATTTACACTTCAGATAAAATCACTTATTTCTCTAGATTCCAACTAGCTTACTGAAGGATGGTTTTTCTACCCTGGTGTACGTCTGGGATCTTCCTCCACTGTTAAATCTGGAAAGTCACCAAATGACCTTGGCTGTTGGTGCAACGTTAAACCCCAGTGAAAAAAATTAAAGGACACATTTAATTGTCCTTTTGATATCTTTTTCCATGAGATTAATACACCTAATTATTAGCTTGATGTTTTACCAAGGATGTCATCTTAGTAATACAGTAATATCCTCGACAATGCCATTATCTTTCAACTCTTGATTATTAGCCATTGCAGTCTGATAAAAGGGAAGTAATAAAAACTAATCAGGGGAGGTAATTTAATTATTTATTGTAATATACATTTACATTTTCTTTTCTCTTGGATTTAACATTGCAGGGTCATTTAGTATTTCTTCCAGTATTTACATTTGAGGAAGACCCAAGATCTACACCTGGGTAGAATCACCGACCATCTATAAGCCAGCTGGACAGCTTCCTCAACTTTTTCTAGTCCTGGTTATGAATTAGACTTAATGCAGTGAGAGGCTATTGATTACTTTTCAGAGGAAATAACCTCTAGACCATAGAAGCCTTCAAATTGTAATATGCATTCAGTACACTATATTGAATGGTCCGAGTGAACCAGTGCTCTGGAATATAAAATGAGGAATCTTTGAAGTGCTTGATATTTCATTAAAGAAGATCAAGATGTATTTGGGCTCATAAAACTGTCTTGATATTTACTACATGAAAAAACCATTTTGATTCCATTCCCAGTTTTATATTTTTATCCAATAATTCGCATTAACAATAGATTATGTCTGTTTATAGGATTAGACATCAGTCTTAGAAATTTATTTAATAAAGAATAATTTATCTAAGCATTAGTTGGTTAGCACGTTGCTATGATAATATCGATAATGGTAATGTATAATTAAGGAATTCCAATTATGCTTTGTAAGTAAGATATATAAAATTTAGTAATCTACAGCTGGATTTTTATCCCTTGTTTAATCAATTGTCTGCTACAATAAATTGTAAAAGGTTCCTTTCCCATTATTTCAACATGATGTACTAAATGATGGCTCACCTGAGATTATTTTCCACCATTTTGGAACATTCCAGTACCAACCACTTTGGGAAAAGATGCACGTTTTTATCTTATGATAGCAACTTTATGTCACATTAATTCACAAATGTCTGACACAGGAATGAAAATCAGTCATTTCACTGTGTTTAAAGAATTATTGCTCAATTCATGATGGTTTGAAGTGTACAAAAAAACATATTTCAAATGGGTTAATTTGATTAACATTACTTAAGAACTATTCTAGAGTTACTTCAGTAAAATTGCATGCATAATATATGAACATTTCAGATGAAACTTTGTTTGTTTAGGAAATTTGGTTTGAAATTGGGTCTAATTGTCTCCATATTGGATTGGGAATTGTTCAATTTGCCAGCACTTAGTATAATATATAAGGTAAAAACTCCAGCTCTAAGTAACCTGCACATGTAAATCTGTAGATTTAAATGCATTTGCCTAACTGATAATGTCTGGGCTTTGCTTTACAAAAATCTTTCTTAGTTTGGAGGTGTAGCCTTAGAACATTCAATAGTATTTGTGCATAAGAGGTAATCTTTAGTTCAAAGATTTTAAGTTTAAAACCAAACTTTTACACAGTTCTATATTATGTCTAATTCTTTTTTTTCGGTAATTTAAACAAATTGATTGTAATGTTTAATGGTTTACATTTGATTAAACACTATTGTTTTGATTTAAGAACTTAATTGGTTTAATGTATGACAATTGAAGTGTAACATTGAAATCTTCATTTTATTATGGTGCATATGTATGACATAACAGAAGATTTTAGGTCAATTTAGGTCAAGTTGTAATTAATTTAGATCTGATGGTGTCCTTTTCTTTTCCATATTCTTAGAAACAATCTTACATTATTTTTAGAAGATTTCTCCCTTGCATAAATAATTGATTATGATATAGTATGATGATAGTGAATATAACAGTTAATAGTAACTAAGCCTCTGAAACCATTTTTTTACTATTTACCCACTGTATTTCAAGAGCACTATTTTTTCATGTATAAAAAAATGGAGACAAGTTAAATTAATTTATCTGTTTCCTCAATTAGTCATAACTTCTAAGATTTGTAATTACATTGATCTGCATACTAATTATAATTATTAGCTGCTGTAAGCATCACTCAAGCATTCAGTTCAGTGACACATGAACTCCCACTTAGTTTGATGTTCATTTTAGCTGGAAAAGCATCCAGTTTCCAATTCATAACTCGCCTTAAAATTCTCATTAAATGGGGTTTCTCTTACATAGTTATGCTTTTTACATTTAGGAAATAAATTAGATTTTTCTATCAGCCAAACTTTGGAAGATATTCTAGAAGCTAGGAGCCAGCAACATGCTGTATGCTAATGATTGCTGTGAAAATTGCTTGGAAAGATGAATAGTTCACAAAAAACATTTACCTGCTTGAATCAACACCCTGTATACAAGACATAATTTGATGATGCTGTTAACTAAAGCTTTTGCTTTAACTTTGGTAGAAGTGTGTTTATTCCGTCTGCTGAGGCGTAAAAAAAGTTCCTAGTTTCCACTTACTGGACCAAACCTATTTTTTTCTGCCAACCATAGACTATATATATTTTGGTCTCAGCCAATTTTTTCTTGCCAAAATTTTCATTTTCATATGAACTATATGTCCGAACTTATTGAAACAAAAAAGTCCTGCCAACCTACTTAGCCTACATTATTTAGGGATGTTTGCAGAAACTCAGAATTATTTTTTCCTGATCAGTTCCTGTAACTTTGATGTAAATTTTATCTCCTGACACATTTACTGTTATTGCATGCTGGGCTTAGACTTTGTGTCCATCCAGTTCTGTGTTAAGCAGCTGTGTTGTCTAACTCCTGCTTGTTTAATATGTTAATAATTCAAGTGCTGTCCGTTTAATTCATAGCCCTCCTTTGAAGATTTTTTCTGGCTTACCTGTTCAAAAAGTACTTATTTTAATCACTGCTCAGTGAGCTATTTAGGAACATTATAACTTTTGTGTACAGGGATATTAATACTAAGTTGTCTTCATTACCAATGTTACCTCTCTGATCTGACTAAGATAATATCAAATTATTCAGACATAAAGTTCATTAAAAAGTTATGCACTGTTTTTTCGCAGTTGGCAATTAAAGGCTAAAAAATGCTTAGAAGGTTTTTTAATTTGTTATTGTTTTGACTGAATTTTACATTGTACACATGACTGTCATATCAAATAAGGTCAAACTTTGAGACTACTTACCGCCTTGTTTATAACCTAATTGACCTTCTTCTGTAATTATTTGCAAGCTTGTACAATTAAAAATTGCATGACCGAGTCTAAATTTATTGAAGTATTGTCTTTTATTACCAATAAAAATACCTTATGATTAATGGATAATTTTTACATTAATTTTCAACTGTTTGAAGGGTATTTAATTCTGCATTCTGTGTCATTTATCTGTTTAGTATTGAAACATGATGCTTATCAACTAGACTGCACATCACATGCCCTTGTGACTGCTTGGATTTTGCCTATCGTTTTGAACCACATTTTTATGTATACTTGTTTTTTACATTATGAAACCTAGAACATTGATATTAGAATAATGAATGCTTTACCCATTCTAGAGTTTTTTGGGTTTTTTTACATAATTATGAAATCTGTTGTGCTTTTGTAAATAAATGAAAATTATTGTCTTAAGAATCCAAATGGGCATATTTTTGCAGTGAATGAATGATATTTCTATCATTTCATGTAATTGAACTTTAAATCGACATTTTTTGCTCTGTATTTGCGTTTCCAGTTATTTATGGACCATGAAATATAAATTCTTGAAAAACCATTCAGAGACTTCATTGACCACCTGTAATAATAGCTCAACACTGAACTTTCTTTTTCAACTGTCTCTGTTCATCTTCGTAGTTTGATTTTAAATCTATTTTTCTTTTCCATATCTTATCTGCATCTAACCATTTGATATGAAACATTTTCTTTTTATACACTACAAACATGATGCAGAGTTCCCTGATGAGATTTACGTGACACTGAGTTATGGAACTTGATTATGATACAGCATGCTAATGGATTTTGAAATCATTCTAAATTTGATAGTAATAGTAAATGAATCTTTACAGTTTTTTCTGTTTTCTGTTTAAATCCCTATTTCATGCCTAATTAAAACTGACTGACAGACTCACTCTACTATCCCTTTGTTGTTTAGATATTTTCCAATTGTTTACAAAAACCTCATTGTTTGAACTTGCGTAAAAATATTCTTATCTCAAATCTTTCTTGAATTTCTTTGTTGTCTAGCATTATTTTCCTATTTTTTTTCTTTGGGGTTTATTTTTGCACCAACAGTTAAGGTCATTTGGCAACTTTCTGGCTTTAACAGTGGAAGAAGACCCCTGGGGCCTACACCTGGGTAGAACCTCTGACCTTCTGTAAGCTAGCTTGACAGCTCCTCATATGTGAATTTTGTGTGGTCCTGGGTGGGATTCGCAGTCCGGGTTAGGGGCTAGTGATTATTCATCAGAGAACATAACAGTCAGTCGACCATGGAGGCCCGTTCATTCATCTCAATTTTAAGACCTTTTGGGGGGGTCCCAAAGGTGTTCTTGAAGTTTTACTGTATTGCTGTGTCTACATTGGTGCCACATTAAACAAGTTTTTTTATCAGTTAAGCCCTTCAAGCCATTGAATTTGCATCAGGTTGTATGCAAATTATGTTTGACTTAGTAGATTTCATCACTTGAGACACATTCTTTTTGAAGTATTTTTGATTGGTATAAATACTTTATTCTTTGATACCCTACATGTTTCTGTCTGTGTATTTCAGCATATGCGTATAATTAACCAAAGAGGAAGGGCTGGTTCCTTCACTGGTCACATTCTTCCCAAGGAATTACGAGTACTGGAAGCAGAGAAAGCCGAGAAACATTCCCATACAAGACTAAGGTAATGACAACACTAACTTAAAACAAAGCTTGTAGTCCTGTTAGATTCTTTCTTCAATTTTTTCCCTATGACCATTTTTAACTTATCGCTGAATGAATTGGCCCAGCTGCCTAACATCAGTGGATTGATGCCTTAGTGTACAAATGCCTTTACAATGTTTCCATTATAAATATGTAGCAATGAAGCTTAGCTTCTTGCATCATTATATTAGGAAATTTTTCTAATTTTGTTTAGAAAAGAAAAGTTTTTAAGTGATGGCTATATTGACAATCTTATTTAGAAATGTTTTGATGAAAATTAAAGACAGGAATGTTTGGCCTGATATAAATGATGCATTATATATTTTTTTGAAAAACAGTGTGATGTGTGTTTTTATAGTTTTATTTTTGGCTTCTGATGTTAGCTTACAACAGCAAAGGTCCCAGTCAGACTGACATTAGTCTAAAATACAAATTAATGTAGTCTTCACCTAATGTTTGGAGTAGACACAATGAGAATCACTGATTTGATTGTTAGTACTTCTTTGATATTCCTGTGTGGACAGACAGGCAAGTTCCTGATTGAAACATTTATAATACTAATACTTCAAAGTTAATCATTGTTTACCTATTATAATTTCAATATCTACTGATGTAAATAACAGATGCTCTGTTTATGATTAAACATCTCATGTAGAACAAATAATTTTGATTCTTTTGATGCAGCCACATCCAAGGGCCTACAGTGCTTTGATTTTGTTTCAAGAATCCATAATCCTCTAAGATTAGTCAGGTGTTGTGCCAGCAGTCTGTTAAACTGCCTGAAAAACACACACATTTTGTTGTTTCTTTGATAACAACATAATTAATCACATGATGTTTCAATAGTATGGAGCAGGTTGTTGTTAAATGAGCATTATAAAAACATTAATTCTAATATATTTTGTTCGATAAAAACAGTGGTATAAATTATTAATTGTATTACACTTAAGCAGTTCAATGTTAATTGATCCTTATCAAGATGGCTTATTAATTGATGTTTCACGAGCACCTGTTTTATTCCTAAATGTTGTTAGACCTTCTGTTCTTTTTAAATCAACCTGTTATCATTCAACTACATTACTTACCTATCATTCTGCTGTAGTCTATCTTTTATGACGAAATACTGGCATTAAAACAAAGCACCTGGAATCCAGGAAGCACTTTGCCTGTAAATTGTTTGGCTCAGAGCACACAGAACACTTGACCTGTTGTGAAAAAATTGTAAATGTTTATAATAAGTTCATATTCTTAAGCTACTTTGTACAGGATTGTTCATTTTTCTGGCTTGATTCATTATGGTTACACCAACCTACATCAGTCCTGTTCATGTGTTTATGTTGACCTCCAGTCTCTCTAATGCTGATATATCATGAGAAACACCAGCTTTCTCATCATCTTTGTAATGCTTATTACATTCATTTGTGAATTTTTAAACATTCTATTGATGTTTGTTGTTCGTGTACACAGATTTATTTGAACTACTATTTAAGCTGCTTGAGTAACATTAGCTTTGGCAGAGTTTGCCTCCTTGGCAGGCAAAGTTCATTATATTGTTACCTTGTCTGCGGGGCTCAAAACTTTCCTATTTGCTTGTTGTTCAAATGAAATTATTAACATCTTCTTAGACTTATTTGACTATAATCTATTTTTGGCAACTCAATATTGGAATTTGTATATAGACCTTACACAAAATATTTTGACTATAATGTCCTTGAAAAATTTATTTTTGCTGTTTAAGTTGGCTATGATCATAATCATATTATTTTAAGTTACAGTTTATTACTTTTTTAGATTCTCCTCACTGTTTTTAAGTTATCATCATGACCTTGTGTTTATTTATGGCCTCACATTCTGTACTTGAAAAGTTCAAGTGCTTTAAAATATAAGTTTTATTGGTATTACTAGTTTCAGGTAGCATTTTTATGTGTGTTATATTGAGTGCTCTTTAGAATTTATCTTATATAATAATTTAATCTTATTTTCATGTGTTTTCAATGAGACAAACATTCTACTTTTGTGTTTCTTATTGTAGTAAAGTTGTTAATTATGTATCATTGTAAGAACAATTAGCTTACCATCAGAATAAGAGATATTTGAATTGATTGTTAAGGTTTCATCATGTTGTATGTATTCCACGGTTTCAGTGTAATTGACTTGGGTCCAGACAACAATAGTAATACAAAAACAAGAAGGTAAGGTCATGTACCTGTCAGTTGATGTGTAACTGCAATACTTTTGTTTCATTTTTGTGGTTATCATACAATCTATGTGATGGTATTATTCAAATTTTAGGTCTAAGTCTGAGTGACAATTGCCCTACTTCGGGTATGATAGATTGTTACATTCATAAATTAATCAAATACATGAGTAATATTGAAACCATGTGGCCCGCATAATCATTAATGCATCAAGTTTGCTTTCTTCACTTCTTAGTACCATTCTCATATTGTAATTAAACAGTCTGACTGCATTCTGAGCAATAGAATTAGGAATATAAAGAAATTCTGGAACAAATTCTTGGGTTCAGTGGTTTACTTTTATGTATCCTTCTTATTAAGCTTAGATAATACAGTATTGTATTTATGCGATGATTAGCTACCATATTCTAGATTCATTAACAGCCCTAGTTACTGTTTCATTGTATGTTTAGAAATATCTGTAAATCTGTACACTAAAAATGTGCAACATTATCTGTAGATCATAGAAAATTCATTGTAAAATGCATAATACTAACATTTCTGATTGTTGCAAACTTTTTTATCTTGTCAGTTTCTGTTAGAAATCAACACATGCGAACAAACGCAGCGATAAAATTAAGGACTTCAGACTTAGTTTTCCATTCAGACTTGATAATATTATGATACACAAACAACAGTTAGCATCATATTAAATTATCCACAAAATGTCAATTTAGATTTACACTTACTGGCTTGCAATGTACCTGATTCTTAGTGATTAGATATTTGTTGAAGTGTATTTCATATTGTTTGCACCTGAACTAAACCATTAATGTAGAATGTGGGATGTCATTACCTGCTTGCTAAAAACAAAGAGTATTAAGTACAGTAACATTACTACTTTACAAATACCTGCACCTGTTGAATGCAAAAAATACTAATTGTAAGTTTCTGAATATTATTCATACTCTCTTTTTGCCTGCAATTTGTAAAATGCAGCCATAGCATAATTTGAATAACAACTGAGGCAGTAAATTCTATGTTATTTAACCACCAAGTGATGTTGTGTTCTATATGTTATCGGTTGATGTTTCTAAGTCTAAAGATTTTTATGAAAATCTCAAAAACTGAAGAATGAAACAAAATATTGCATCCTTCTCCCATTGTGTTTATATTTGGAACTGATACCAACATTATATCTTAATATATCAAGCGGATTTGGAGTTTTTGTTCACTTTGTGGTGTTAAATGTTTCTTCATTGATTTGATAACCTGCTGGTTGTTGTTTCCACTTGGTTTTCTTCACATACCTGGTGCCGTGTTTGAACCCATTTTTATCACATTCCAACTGGTTTAACTGTTTAAACTTGGCCTTGGATTCAATTGATCATAGATAGCTCTGTTGCACCATTATCTTCACCTTAGTTCTGGCTGAAGGCTAGTATTGTATTCCAACCATTCCCATTCTATCTTAAATATTGTTGGTTTGGAACTTTGACCTCTTGTTAAATATCTGATTGGTTGCTTTCTGAGTTAAGTTTTAGAATTGGCACTCAACATGGTTGTGTCCTGAGACCAGTCCTCATTGAAGACTAATGTTTGATTATTTACATAGAGATTTAAGTTTCATTAAAACTTAATGTGTTCAGATAATTCCAGTGATTTTATTTTTTTTATTTTTGTTATTATTATAAAAAGTACAACAATAGGTCTGATTGTCATTGAAAATAATGATAATTTTGTCTTAATTTTGGTACATTGGTTAGTTTTTTCGATTTGCAATGTGTTTTTATAAGTTCTACAAATGCATGAATTCTAGTTCGGAGACCAATGTGATAATCAGTGCCAGGTAATTTTCTGAATGTTGTACAGTGCACTGTTCATGATTGGGAGTGTGTGGTCTTTATTATTCTTTAAAAGCATTACCAATTTTATTATCACGACTGATTACAATCAATCATCTTTCAGTTGTTTTTTTGGACGATTTATATTTCAATGAATTTTACAGAAGATTTTTTACCCTACTTTTGCCATACTTTTGATGATTTCTTGGTTTTTATTTATTGATATAATCTTTACCTTCCTTTTGTTTCAATTCCCAGGAATCATCTTAGATACATTTATGAAGTTGTAATACACTTTCTTGTCAGCTGAACTTGTAAAGTAATAATAAAAGTGGAGACATTTTTGATACATTGCAGCTGATGTTGTCATTAATCTTGTCTCTTGATATTTTTATTATATTTGTCTGGCTACAATGTTGCCAGTAATTTCAAAACTCACATCTCAGAGAAGGGTTCATTCAGGCACCGATGCTTTTATATCGGATTTTGTTTATTTCTCATTGATTTAGATGGCGATTTGTTTATCTGAGGTTATTAATTGAAGACTCAAATATCAAGTCACTGATTGGTTTCTCCAGGACCTTGCCACTGCTGAGGAGTTGAAAAACTGTTTTTGTCAAAATGTTGCATTGTTGATTAATTGTATTAATTGTATCTTGTCACCAATGGGGTTTTGTTTGATTTATTCAAATGTCAGTTAATGAAATAGTTACATAAACCATCATTTTGCTGATAATGATCAAATTTCAGTTTGTTTTCCTTTCTAAGATTTTCACTGGAATTATTTTCCAAGTAAATCTTGCAAACGCACCTGTTTATTTTACACAATTTTTGATGTGATAACTTTTGATATTTTCTTGCTCATCATTCTTTGAACTTATTTTGTTCTGCTGGTCTGTACTGCATCAAAAACATTCTTGGTTCTTTTCAGTTGATAGTCTTTGAGTTTATATCATAATTATGTCATTAGATATTCTCTGCATTAAATTATAATGGCAATTGGTATAAGGATTTTGGGGTATTATTTCTGGTAAATGTTGAAACTAAGCATTTTAGACTGGATAAAAAACCCTTATTGAATTGATAGTTCATGTTTTGATAGGTCTGGAAATCTCAACTAATCTTAATTTTGTCTTTATTTATTTTCTGTAATACTCCCCATGCTGTTTTGTCAAAACTCAAGCATTTTCTGGATAATTTCTGATATTCTTCTTTCTTGAGATTGAAGCATAATGTTGCTGTTAGTTTAACACCCCTTCATTTCAGTTACATGCGATACTGGAATTCTTAATTGAAAATGAAGAGTAAAAGTAGCTTATAATAAAGGTTCCATTGTATTTTATTTAGATATTACCTAATTAGATTTTTAAAATTACATTTACATACCATGTTTTTGATTATCTCTGAACATTACTGTCTTAATGTTTCCTTCAGATTAATAGCCCTTTTCACATGTAGAACAGGTAATTTTAGGTGAAAATTACCAACCTTACTTCTTGTGATTCAGTGAAATTGAGATCTGCTTGTAATCTTATTTCTTGTCAATAATTTTAATTTCATTGTAAACATTTTCTGACTGTCAACATTTCTAACCATCGATACTTTTTTCTGCTCTCTGATCAATTATATAACAGCGCTTGTTTTAGACAAACTGCATCGGTGTCCTATTGTCTGGATGCTGGGTTAATCATCCTGTATTCTAACAATTGACACAACTATCATAATTTCTGATAATCTACACCTGTAGTGGTGTTCCATTGAAGCCATTGCACCATTGCTCTATCACATTGTCTCATTGTGTTATCGTTAATGTATCATAGCTCCATCAACATTGTACACTATAGGGCAATGGTATAATGGCTTCAACAAAACACCATATGTTTATGATCCCTGGTACAGTTGTCCTACTTTCTGACAGTTGACCTCTTTGTCCTGTCTTCTGACCATCATTGTCCTGAAGTCTGACCATTGGCACCACTATTTTGTGAATGACTACAAATTTTCAGACTTGGTATTTTCATTGATAATGAAATATGTTGTAAGGACCTGTTGAAGCAGTTCAGAATCCAAAAGAATTTGTTTTGTCAATATTTTACCTAATTATGTATAAGCTTCTGTTACTACTTCGCTGCAAATCAAGAAACACTCAATATCTGCAACAACTTGTGAAAGCAGATTGTAATCTAATTTTGACTTTTATTTCTTAGACTGCGTACATTGATGCTATATTAAGACAAGTTATATTGCATAGGATTGCAAATTTTAATCTCTTGTGAACTTCTAAATTCAATTAACTCTAAGTTTAACTGACAGGCTTATTTATGCTCTCCCACCATTTCTGTCCATTGTGGTACTAATGTTGCATTGTGGAACAATTTGTTGCAATTTCTCCTAAACAATTATTGACAGTTAAGAGATGTTATGCAAAAAGCATTCCTTGGCAATGTTGATTTTACTGCACATTGTACTATAGTGTTTTTCAGACACTTAACATAAATCTCAATTTCTTTCTATTCCAACCTTTAATTTGATTCTTGTGGGAACCTCTTACCTTACTATGTTCATGCTATGCAATATTTGGCAATTATGCTGTTCCTTCAGTCATAGTTCCAGCAGCTCTGTAGGAGCAAGAGAAATTCTTCTGTCTAACAGGTAAGGCTTTAGCTGTGTAATCTGTTGTGGCTTCACTATAGTGTTCTGCCAAGGCTCTCTGATCAACAAACATAGAGCTTCTGTCAACACTGAGATGCAAAGTGGAACTCTTTCAATTCTTGGCTTTGTTTCTGTTCAATGGAGAGGCCAATTGGCAGTGCTGTTAATAAGAAAAGTGTTAATCAACTTGATTTTTTTTGGCTTTTGAGATTTTTTTGAAGTCTTACTTTTATAATCGCGGAGTTCTTTGAAGCTTCTCATGACTTAGAGTCTACCAATGAAATTTAGATATACCATATTTTTAGTAACAATTCAAACATCATTGTACTAAAAACTTTTTCTGAACTATTAGCCTTGGCAAAACTCTGTATGTATGCAGTTGATTGTTGTAGACAGGTACGTCATATAGGGCTTGCATGTCTGACCAAAACATAGAAATGAGTACTGTTTAACCATGTAGATCTTACAAAGTACCCTGCATCTCGTGCACTTGATTATCATTTCATTTTAATGATGGCATTCTAGTGGTGTTTTTTGTATTGCTTCTCTGTTAGAAAATTAGTGGTTTTGTCAATTACTGTAAGGTAAGTGGTAGATTATCATTATTTGTTTTGTCCTGTGAGAATCAAAAAAGCTGTACCCTGTACATGGTTTTGCCTTGAATACTTAAGTTGTAATTTTAGAGTAAATTATCAGATAGATTGAGAGAACTTTGTTTGTCTGCATTCTAAATGTATTAATATCGTGTTATATATAAATACATTGTAAGCAATATGAAGATTATTCTCAGACAAGATCTGTTAGAGTCATTTCATGCTGTTTATAGCTTACAACTGATTGCTTATCAAACAACACTATTACTTGATATTCATTTTGGTAAACTTTGAAGTTAATTGTTTTTGATGAGGGTTCATGTCTAGATAAGACTTAATTCACCTGGTATAGTGAACAAATCACAATTATGGCATGAACTGGTGGAGTAAACATTTTCTACCATTATACAGCCCAGATAGAATTTATTAGAAAATGTCCTGATTTTTCACTGTCATTATCCTCGTCCTGACCCAGGCAGTGGCTTATCTTACTCCCATATATGATGATCTTGAGTTCTTTGGTGATTTACTGAGTGATAAAACACGGCTGTTTGTCTGACCATACCCCACCCCCTCTGGTGCAATACTGGTGCAAAAACATTTAATACATTTATTTGAAGCTGTTGAACTTTAAGCATGAACAATCAGTAGAATTAAGCCATCATGATGGTATTTGTAACATTTGTAAACTACCTGTTATTTCAGAGGATTATATTTAACTTACTAAGTTATATTTTATTGTCTTTCTAGGTACTAGTTCCCCTGAAGAGAAATATAATCTTTTTACTGTTGTATCCAACTAATTACATTCATTTTGTAATTTGTAAAATTTAATATCATATTGATCTGAATCATTATACAATACTGATGAATGAAGTATCTCAGTGTGGGGTGTGTATCTAGTAGTATATCATCCTTTCAGCACATCATTATTGTAACTTGATTTGTGTAAAGTATGAGATACGACCCTCTTGCATGATGGATTGTCAGGCTGTTTTTATACTCAGTTTGTTGTGACCTATGTTGTCATGACCATATATACTGGAATGCTTTTAGGTCATTGTCATTGTAACATAATGCTTTCAAATAAATTGTAAACATGTTGCTTTATCAAATTGTTTTATAATTGCACTGGCTTGTTTATGTTCATTATATGTACTGTGTTCAATAATGTTTTGCTGTAAATAGATGTACCTATATTATGTATAATGTTTAATGTGTGCAATGATTTTATGTATGTTAAGCTTTTCCCCTTTATAATACTTAGATAGAATATTTGTTCTTTTATCATCACTGTTATATGTTAGCCATGTTTTTAGACTATTATGTTTAGAAACAACACGAAAAGATATGGAATATGCTAACTTCCCTACTTTACATTTGATAACTCTGAGGTCATGTGACATTCTTTTGACATTCTACATTAATAGATTCATTATTTCTGTCAATGTTGCCATTATGGAATCTATGATGTCATTTTACCAAATCATTTAATGCATGGATAAATGATTTTATTTGTATTGAGTCAAAAGACTTAATTAATATGAGTAGACTTACAAAACAATCTATTTACTGTAATTCCCAAGCAATTCTCGTACACACATACTGCAGTGTTATAAAAGTGGTATTACCTGGCAACATGTGTACAGCCATTAAAGAGACATCGTTATTGTTTTTTGCCAACCTTATGTCAGAAAATATGATTTATATCAATATAACTCCCTCTTCAAACAATTTCTCTTTTCAAGTTTTGCAGTAGCAAATAATTCCAAATCATTTTTCAATAAATCATGTTGTTTTTGTCTGACGTAAATCAAATATTTAAGAGTTAGCAAGGATGTATACTGCTGTTAAATATTCTGCTGGTTTTTTTTTTCATCAGAAAAAGTATCATTAATTAAATGTATTTGTGATGAGAAACATTGCAGTCTGATCAAAAATTGAGGGAGGAGGAGGTTTTGATGGAATACTAAGAGATTAGCCAGGAGAATTATTAATTAGTATTTTAATATCTTTAATGTACAGTTCAACATGGATAATTTAAGTGCTGTGATTCTAATTAAGTATCCTAGCATTTGAATAAAAAATGCCATTAAAACTGAAGTGGTCATGTAAATAGTTATTTGGATTTGTCATGCAATTGAATCATCAGTTGGTCACATGATGGTCACATGATCATACTTATTCATATCTATTTACTGCAAGCTCACATTGTGCTGTATCAATTCCCAGATTTATGTTTTGTAGAAAATATACTTAAAGCATAGGTTTTAGTTCTATTTTTTATTATAATGATCGCAATGATATTTATTTAATTAAAAAATGTCTGGACTGTGATGAAGTCTTAGAGAACAAGTATGATTTGTCTAAACAAGATTAATATACCAATATTGCCACAATGTCTGATTATTCTAAATAGACAGGTTATAAAAATGTCTTACCAGATTGTTTTTGAATAAAAGTTTACTGCAAAATTATTTCATATCTTTGACTCATTGATTCATTGACATCATTTGTATGAATGGATGTGTGTAATAACCAGGAGAAGTTGCCAATAATAGTTCACAACTTTTTTCATAGCTTTATATATATTGATTTAGTCATTCTAAAATAGTACAATAACGCAGTTTTCTGTAAGATGCATAATCAGTACAGGATGCTCTACTTTTCTTTGTTAGCATTGCCAGTAGATAGATGTTCCATTAGTGTAATAAGAACACTAGATTCGCTTGGCAACAATTTCTGGTTAATATTCCTACAGATACTTCACACACTCAGCAAAATCATCAACGTTGCCTTGCAGGAAAAACTTTCAATTGTGTCTTTAAGCGCTTGCTGCTATCAAGCTTGTGTATCATTCTATGATAAAATTACAGTAATTACAATGAATATGATTTGTTGGATGTTTTATGATGCTGGCTCTATATAACTGTAAATATTTATTCTGATTGATTGCTATGAAGCATGAGCTCAATGTATAATATTTGCCAACTTTAACCAACCAACGCTTTGATGGAATGTCTATAAATTAAGTTGATTTTATTTTGATTGATTCATTAATAGCTGAACCGTATTCATTCCAACGCTTACCTGCAGCATGTTGGTGGATATTATGATAACAAGGAATTTCTCAGCTGTACTTGTTCCAGCTCCTACCACCCAGCTTGTTTTTCAGTTCATTTGCTTTTCTTTTTATACAGTCATTCTGAGCCAGTCAACTTTTCAAGTAATGGCAGCGAACGCTCAAGTCGTTCTATTAATAATGTCGCCATTGTTATGGACTACAGTTCCAGGTAACGTTAATGTTTGACAATGTGCTCCATATAGTTCCTGTAATGTGGAAAATGCAAAAACACCAGGCATGATAATACATTGATTGCATGTGATATACCTTTTTTCCAATGCATTTTTTTTTCTAACACTTCAAAAAATATTTTTATCAAATTAAAGCCTCATACCTTTCTATTCATTGTAATATTCTGCTGTCTTAAATTCTTAAATCTCTTACAGTGATCCATTGTATTCATTTCTTGATGTTATAGTTCCCTGTTTTTTTAATAGATTTTGATTAAAAAGCAAATAATAAGATGTTTCAAAGGTTAGTGGCTACAATGGTTAATACATATTTCATAATTTCTGATATTTGCTGAATATTATATGGTTAGTATCTATGTGTAATTATCAACGAACAACTACCAACTTCATGCATTCATTGTTAAACTAATCACTCATCACATTGTTTCTATATTCAGTTTGTCACCTCCTTGATTAACTTCTATAATGGTTTAAATCTTGACACCCCTTCCTTATTATTTTCTTCCCCATTATTTCTGTTGTTAACATTACCAAGTACCAACATATGTATAATTAATATCTAAGTTAACAAGAGCATCACTGAGGGAACATCTTTCCACATATTTTCTTGCCAAGATAATCATAAGATTTATCAGTTTTTCTATTCAGACATTTTTCTTCCCAGTGTTAAACTAATCAGATTGAGGCAAATCAATTTATTGATGCCATATTAGGTCAGATTAATATCACTGATGTAATCCAAATTATCCATAGAATGATGATGTTGGGCACTCCTCTTGTGTCAATGTCCCATCAATAATGACCTAATTCACTTCTGTTGTCTGATAATGGTTTTAGATGGACTGAATTTGAATGATTAATGATGCTACTATAGCGCACTTTATTCATAAAACCTGATCATTTTTCATAGCTCAAAATTATGAATGAATTTATGCAAAATTTTTATGTACAATGACACAGCATGCTTTTAAGCATTTCCTAGAACTGTATCTAGAAATGTAATTGCATTTGTACTACAGATGTAAATTTGTGCAACTTATTTGTTACACAGTATTGTAGTCTATTTGAGCTTGTAATGTTTTGGATGAGCGCAGTCAGTATAATCAGTTTTATGTTGCATAAGATGAGTTGAAGTCAAGTTGAGTGAATTTGGCATTTTTCCTTAGCTTCTCTTTTCATTATTTACAGCATGACAAAAACTCAAACAGTTGCATGGTTCTGTAATGAATTTGGGAAATTTTTACTCTCATAATATACTCATTTTTGTATAAACCTTCATGTTACATCATTTCACGAGTAAGTGACTTGCAAAGGAATGAAAGCAGTCATTAAATTGGTTAAAAATGAACCAAACGATCATGAAAAAATGTTTTGTCAATTTTTTCCATAACTAACAAACCATGTACTTCTTATTTGACCTATTGGATCTATTTCCGCTCTGTCAAATCAAACTGTTTTCTTTATCAGTCCAGGAATAGCTTTTCATGTAAAGGAGAATTAATTGTGATGCAAATAATAATACATGCAATTTAATACATTGATAAAACTCATTTTTAAGGAATCAGTGAAATAATTCAGGTTAGAAAATATTGATGCACAGAGAAGCTGGTTTTATCACTATTTACAGTCTATATGCAAACCTCCCAAAGCTTCAGATATGAAGTCAAAAATTTGAACAAGGCTACACAGTTGTATGTGGTTAATACATGCAAACTCATATGTTATTGTATGCTTAATGACATTTTTTGATTGAAGTTGGAAATTGAGAAATCTGCCGCTGTTTAAATTGAAATTCTGTAAAAAAAATGAGTGAAATCAATCCATCAAGTAGTATCTTATTTAGAAACACATTATTTTAGTTCAGCGTCACATGAAATTTGGTTATTGATTACTTTTACTTCATGTTGTTAATCAGTCTGTGATCCTGTTGGCATCCTATTATTTAGCCATAATTAAATTTTGATTGGAAATTTACTGCCCTTGTTGAGTGATGAACAAAACAATGTACAATCACGCACTGTGTGTGGTACAACTAGTTTTATAAAATGTGACAAATTTCACAGCTCAGAACATCAGCCCTTATTTTTCATTAGCTCATCTATATATTTTCTTTGAAGCAGTAACCTATCTGCCAATATTTCAGAGTACACATAAACCATACCACAAGTTGATTTTTTTAATTAAAATATGGTAAATAAATCTAGATTTATGAGCACAGACCTAATGGATTGGATTCCTCAAACAAACTGCAGTCTCCAAAATCATGCAAAGATTTTCTGTTATTGTTTCAATTTTATCAGCACCGTCATACTTGATGCTTAAAATAGAGTTATGCATGTGCCATGCATTATGAAAATATCAAACTGGGGATGAACATCATGGCAGATATAATTGGAATTGATGTGCTGTGCCAGGTGGTTAAAAGAAAACCTGGTCAGCATGGAAGTAGAAGTGTCTAAACGAATAGATAATCTTACATAGTGTGCATACTATTGATTCTTATGATGTTTGTTAAAGCAATGCTATTTATTATGCATTAACAATCGCAATGTATTTTCAACTGATGCCAACCAATTGAAAATGTTATTGGTTTGATATATGGTATTCAACAAATGTAACAACTGCTCAGAACCTTCAGATGCCTCACCTTTGAATTTTTCTGAAAGTCGACAACAAAACTGTACATGTATTTTCTTACCATTGCATGTATCAAACAATCCTGTTTAGTGATGGCTGTCCTGAAATGCTTCTTGGGCTGACAAGTTAATAATATGTTAGACTTCAGGAGCTTTTTAATGGCCATTCTGATCAGCTGCTTCCAGGACCAATCTTAAGATTCGTGTATAGAAGCCGACTATGGCCTCCCATTTAGGGGTTTTCAAACTTATCTTCCTTAAATTCTACTGTGTCACATTGGAAGCCATTCTTTGTACAAAAAGTTTCTATATTGTGTTCTTTCTGATTCATTTTAAAACATTTTCACGAGACAAATGCATTTATCACTGACGAAGGTCTTTGTTCATTGTTTAAAACACATCTCTAGCATGCAAATTATAGAATTTCATTTTCAGTTGTGGTGATTGTCAGTCTTTGAGGCATGCTATAAATTTGTGTAGAAGACATAAAATTTACTTAGCTTTGTCCAGACTGTTGAAGAGATACTTTGTGCACTAACTTAGCTACTTAGCATTCATTCACTGTAAGAGAGTCAGTGTTAGTTCTGTATTTATTTTTGTGATGTCAAGATATTTCTTCAGTGATTCAACTGATGTGTTGTTTTTTATTGTGCACCATGTTTTGTTAGTAGCAGTAGTAAAATAGCTTCTGAATAGTTTTAATAAAGAACATGCTAAAAAATTTTTTTGCTGTCTAAATTCTTGAGAATAAGTTGTACATGTATCATTGTTTGACATTCTTAAGGAACCTATTAGTTAGGACAATCCTATATGTAAGGAATATCTTTATATGAGTTTCAAGTCAATTACTCATTTTCATTCCGTAATGTTCTTGGTATCCAATATAATAAAGGTCATTATTAAGTTGTCAGTAAATTCTTTGTAAGAATCACAAGTTCATTGTTGTTGTTTTTTGTAAGCATGTCCTTCATATAAGCAACATTTCAGGGTGGAATATTGTCTACTTTTTGCAGATATGTTTGTAACGTTTTTTTTTTCAGAAACTTTTGACAGGTTCTAATTTTGATTTCTTATTTTTTTGTTGATTATTACATTGCAGAGATGGGAAAGAGTCAGATACAGTTATTGAAATCAATCAACCAGCATCCACCACTGACTCCAGTGACAGGCACCATCTCAGTGAGCCGCAAGCATTTGCTAGAGCCAGGTAAGCTATCGTCTGTGTCAAACTCTTCTTCACTTGTGTGCATGTGTTATTACCAGTTCTGTTTGATGAATACTGAAGTACATGAATTAAGATATTAAGTACAGTATTACTATGAATGGTTATTTACTATGACGTATCTACATGCTCACATCACCCTTGCACCATGGCATCGTTCACTTGAAGTATGTGTTTGTGACTAATTTTTGGGTATCTGAATGAATGCCCATCATTTCAGGATTATGCATTGTCATATGATTGTAAATTGCATGATTTACTAGTATACATACTTTTACTTATAGCATATATTCATTTGAAAATGTTACATTTATGATTCATCGTGAACTGCTTTGGTTTCTGTACTTTGAACTAAACAAATCTTGTATTTATTAATTATAGAATGACTGTATTCAGAGAGTTTAAGTTTAGAATATTAAATTCTTATGTCAGCGTCTAGTGTTCAATGAATTTTTTCGTAGCTGGAAAGATTGCCTTCACCTGCAATGTTCCATCTGCTCTTATCTTACAATAACACTTGTTTTTGAAGCTTATTTCTCGTCAAGCACTGGTCAAGCAATTTTAACTCTTTTTCAAAAACCTTTTTTTTTGCATTGATGTTTTAAAGTATAATTTCAATCATTGAAAAATACTTGTCTGTTAAAGAGTTATGGCCCTTTGAATTTGGTGTAGAGAATGCATGGAATGGATGTGTTTGATATGAATTGAAACAATTTGATGATACATCTCTTTATATATGCCTTTATAGTTTTGTAATCTAGTTATATATTACTATAACAAAGGTAATTAGCTTTGTAAACCAATTGACACATTATATCTCTTATGATATAAGTACTGGTATTAAAATCATGTTTAGGCTAGAAAAAGAAATTATCAGGTTTACCATTAATTGACCCAAAAATTAGGGTAATGTAGGTCGCAAAACATTTTCGTAAACACAACTTTCATACTTTTGAAGTACAATTTACTGTTTGAAACTATGTTCAAACTTTATATCAAGATGGACAAGCTAAGCGTGAATTGGTAACTAAAATGAATGATATTTTGAAAATAATATCTACTGAAGGTGACGCGATACTTATTAGATCTATATTTTCTATAAAATTCATACTTTGGTGGTACATTTTTAAATTATAAATCAAGTTTTATCACTCATTAATCAAGCTTTGATGACAGCCTTAATTAAGCAAATGTTGATTAATACAAACAAATGTTTACACAGCTAATTACTAATTTGCATGCATGATGTTGTAACCAAGATGTTTATTAGAGATTTTTATCTGTAATATAATGTATTAATTAAGTATTCTGTGTATCCATAGAAAGAAGGTGCATCTAAATGTGAGAATTGTTTTAAGTCTCAATCAGTACCAACCCATACTATCTCCATATTCTTGTTTTATTATAAAGATAATGTGTTCCAAGCATTTGATGTGATTAATTTATCTCCTTTGTTCAGTATGAAATGTACAATTATACACAGAAATACCAAGATAACAAGGACAGGTTTGGATTTCAAATAAATCAATCTTATCATTGAGGTGGTCTCCTTGTCAAGTTGAAATATAGAGGCAAATTTGAAAACCAATCTTAAAACAAGTGTTTGTTATGATGAGGTAGTCTTAAAATCCAGGTGGTCATACTGTTCAGGTGGTCTCTTTGTCAAGTTGAAATATAGAGGCAAATTTGAAAACCAATCTTAAAACAAGTGTTTGTCATAATAAGGTGGTCTTAATATCCAGGTGGTCATACTGTTCAGGTGGTCTCTTTGTCAAGTTGACATATAGGGTCAAATTTGAAAACCAATCTTAAAACAAGTGTTTGATATTATAAGGTTGTCTTAATATCCAGGTGGTCATTATGTTCAGGTTGTCTTAATATCCAGGTTGTCTAAAAATCCAGATGGTCTCATTGTCAAGTTGAAATTCAGATAACATATTGACAACCAGTCCAAAGATAAGTGGTTCTCATAGTGAGGCAGTCTTAATGTCAAGATGGTCTCACTGTCAGGTTGAAATATTGGGGGAATTATCGAACAGTAGTGAAGTGGTAAAACCTGGATGGGGCACATACTCTCCATGATGATTTTGTTGAAGATATTGTATCTAAGGCCATTCATCCTCCACTACAGTTACTTGTAGAGAACATGGTTAGTACCGGATAGGATCCAGGAAAACTAGTCAGATTAACTGCCTGTCGGTATGTAACTCAAAATGCAGTTGAAACTGGTATAAATTGCATTTGAACCCAAGGAAAAACATGGAGGAACCAGTTTGTACTGGTTGCTGGCACTGTGGCAAGCGTTTGGTTAGCGAATTGAGATATACCTGAATTACTGTTAAATTGTATGACTGTGTTAATAAATTAATACAAACCATAAACACTAAGGTTTGAGAAATTGTTTTGATAAACTTCAGTTACTTGGATGCACCTTCTTTGGCTTTTGATTATCTTATACTTATTATTAAATGCTGAAATATTTCACTCCTTCATCATTAGTGGGAAGACAACATGTTATGCGGCGTAAGACATGAATCATAGACTTGTAGATATTGTAGATATGTAGGCTAACACTATTATATTATACGTAGGAGAGTCACATTAATATAAGTCTATATTTCAATGCAACAATATATCTTATTCTTTGATTGCTCTCTGTTTTATACGATGTGTGAATGCATGAAGTTTACATAGTTTGGTTTCTTAGTTCAGGGACTGCCAATTATAGCAGCTGGGTATAACCAGACAAATATTTGATAAGTTCGGGCCATTCGGCAATTTCACACTAATTTCACACTAATTTTATTGCCAATTATTTTACAGAGTTATTTATGTAAAAAAAAATATTTGTCTGGGGTGACAGTGTTACATTTGGCAAACTCTGCTTTTATGTTATCACCTTTGTCTGTTGTAGCCATGTTTGATTTAGTTCCAGTGGGATTATAGACACATATAATTTAAGGTTATTTTAACTCTGTAAGTGTGCTACTGTTTAGTGTGTCTATTTTACTTTGTTGAGATTTTTATTTTATATACACACACAGTCATTTGAATCCTGGTCGCAAAATACAACTAAATAGTACCAATAGAACTGTATTTCTGATATTTTTTCTGATCTACTATTTCTGACTTACTGTACAGATTGTTTAAACATGATGAGATGATGAGTCTCATGGATGATGCGGGTCTTTACCTCGAAGGTCAAGGTCACAGGCAAGGGCACTCCAATATAACAGCATTGGTTTCTAAATTCATTCAAGTTTATGTATCATTATATTAATCAGATTTCAGATGCGAGATAAACAAGGAAATGCATGTACCAGTGATATATAAACGACAGAGCTTAGTGTGTCAATTTCCGTCAAGTTCTGAGTCATTGTTATCATGAGTTTTTCTTTGTAATAGCTTTAATTAGTTTGTTTAAGGAACAATTTATTTCAATATAAGCCTTAGCTAATATTGGTCATTATTGATCACTTTATTCGATTTTGTTCACGCCTATGGCTGTTGTGAAAGTTCGCTGTGTCATTATAACCAGACTGTTTCTGTTTATTCCGACATGTATGCCTGTATGAAACAAATTTGTTGATTAGCAACATACCAATCCACTCACATGCATTCATTCAATATCAGTATCAATTCTATTGACTTGACCTTTATGATTTGTATATGTTTGGCATTGTATATTTATTTAACCAGATTCCTGTGTTTTAGAATGATAAATCTCTGTAAATGTGTTATTTTGTTAGCTATATATAGAACAGTATGTTTTTGTTTCATTATATTCAGTTTCTTTACTAATTGGTATTTTTTTCAGCTCAAATAAAGCTCATGCATTGTAAGTGCTCATCATAACACCAACGTCTTGTTGTTACCTAAATACTTAACTATAAAACTGTGGTTGTTTTTTTTTTTCACTTGTCTGTCACACTCATACACACGTCCAGTTTGGTGTCTGTGAAGCACTTCTTGTTACTGTATTTTTTTATTTTTAATAGTGAAATTCAAAAAATCAAAGCTCATCAAGAGATTTTTGGGGACTGTTAAAGCTTACAGCTTTGGAGACCTTAAAACTACAACATCAAAGCAGCCATGAATATATCTCAGTTAGGTTTATAGGTGATTAATTAAATAAAGTAATCAAACATATATTAAAGACATAAGCTAAGCATGTTTGCTTGAAAAAATTTGGTAGGTATGTACAAATATATCTTATACAGAAGTATGATCTTGCTTAGTTTGTGCTTATATTATCACATCATGTACAGTACCAGAATGCGATAATGGCTGAAACTATAATTACAAATAGAGAATTTCCTGCACCAAACTGGAACTAATGGGTTGTAGGTAATACTGTTCTTCACTGATTGTCTTTAATACTGATTTATATTGATTTCATTCTGAAATTGGGTGTTTAATGCAATTAACTATTCTAGTGGTGTGAACTTTGTTAATTATTTACTGCTTATATTTTTCACAATTGGTTTTAGGATACCACATTATCACATATTCCAAGACATTATTTCAACAATGTAACGAAACAAAAGCCTCCGATGTTAACACTCAACTTAGTCTTTTAATTGAGACACAAATATTCAAATAAATGTTGCTTTTTTTGTGCTATAACTGAGATGGAAAACATATTTTGGGGAAAAATGACTGAAAGATAATTATTGATGGATGTGAATAGAAGTCAGTAATCTTTTTCTAGATAGTGTTCCCAACTGAATTTATTCGGGGTTTTTTTTGTCAATTTCTCATCGAAATGCAGTTTGTCAAGATCGGTGTGTCGTTTGAAAGCATTCTACAAAAATCTGTTGATTGACACCAGGGATTGCTTGAGAAATCTGTTGTTGATAAATTCAAGTGATGAGATTTTTTAGATGTTTTAGAATTTGAAGTAAGGTTATTTTGCATTTAGCATAAAAAATAACAAATATTGAAAATGTTTTTTGGTCATCAATAAGATTATTTCCTTTTTAAATTATCATGTTCCAAGTTTTAAAGCTACTGATGTTGTAGATTAGCTTATTTCTGTGCTTTCCTTGTAAATATTTTATTAATTTGATTTAGGAAAGCAAAAATATAATTTAATGATTAAATCGGTGTTACCTGAAATGCCATTGGAATATGATACTTTTTATCTACATGTAGCAATTGATTTTTTATGATTTGCTTCCTATGGCTTTAAAATATTAAATTTCATGTTTTATCATGAGATCAAACATTTGATATTTTTGAAATTCAGCATTGGGTCTCAATGTAACACATTCACTTGCAGTCATCCACTCTCCCTCTTGGGAGGACAATCAGATATCATGGTGTATTGTATCAGATTAGTAATGTAATGTATAAGGTTGTTCTGCAGATTTCTCAGTGAACTTGGTGTCAATAAAAGGATGATTCCATTACCTGAGATCATTTTTGAGATTCAAAATAAGGAGCATAAAGTTTCATGGTTAAGCTTTTTAACCTTGAGGTCTGTCACTTTTCTGTGGGTGCTCAGATCTAAAAAAATAATGGCATGAATATTGTCTAGTTATTTTATTGCTGATGAAGTTTGACATTTGTAGTTATCAGTTCTATTTCACACTCATCATTACTAATTCAATTAAACTTCAGTTAACGAAATTACATGAAAGTAATAAGATTTCAGTTGAATAAGATAAATTGGAACTCTGATTAATTGGTATAATTTGTCACAAAAGTAGCCACTCACATTTTAGATATTAAATCTCACGTTTCTGTGAAGACCATGTCATATTTCATTCTTTGACTTGTCATATCATCTACAAATAATTAAAAAATTACAACATAACAACAAGATTTTAATAATTATATCACCACTTTCCAAGTTTTAATGTTACAGTTTTATCTAATAAACCTCAAATCATTTGATGTTTATATGAAATGATGAACAGGTTAATGTATTTAACTAATATTTACCTTCTTTCAAACCTATTTAATGATATAATGAGTGAAAATTGTGTAACTCTAATTAATACTCATAGAAATCTTTGTGATTAATAAAATCATGTGTCTATTAAAAATATCTTCACAAGGAAATTTTTAGCTCTGATATTAGAACACAGTAATATTTAATGTACTCACAATATTGTGATTGTCTCAGAAACTTGATTGTGCGGTCTGATTTGTGTCACTGCTTATTATGGATAACATTATATCTTTTGTTGTCAATTAACTTTTCTGATATGAAAACTGCTTTATTTGTATTAATTTTAATCTTTTTTTCTTTTTTCCCTTTTGTTGTGTTGCAGATTCAGGTGATCTTGCAAAAAAATTTTTTTTCTGTATTTTAAAATAGTGCACTTATTTATGTATGTTATTAAGCCGCAATAAATACTTAGTGTAAATAAAAAATCAATTATCTTAAATCATTCGCTTGAAATTTATTTGAAAAATACTATTTTTTGCTTAAGCTTTGGCAAAAAGCTTTTGCATTGTCAGCTTTTTAATAATTAATTTAAACAAGGGTCTCCCTAGTCATGTTCTCTGACTAGTACCGCTAGCCCCTCACTGCTATGAGTTCAAATCCCTCTAGGGACCATAAATATTTCATGTATGAGGAAGCTCTCAAGCTATCATTTAAACTTCTATCGTGCTTGAATTAATATGATTCTTCATTTTAGTTTTGTCTTTTTTTATTGTGGCTTGGTATGCTTATAGTCATCATACACATACGTATATATATATTTGACTTTGATGTAGATGTTTAATATCTTTTTCACATAAAATATTTACAACTAACTCAGATTCCATTTAATACTTGTGACTGGCAATTTGATAAATATTTATCAGTAAAATAGTATGTTATTTACAAGTGTTAATGTTATTATGTAATTCTATGTATTTATAGCATGAAGTATGTTTACATTATCTATAAATATTCGTTTCTCAGATTTTATAATATATCTAAGATTCCAATCAGTTTCTGTAGACCATTATTTGCATGTGTTATGTTAAACTATAATGATCTATAGATAGGGATTCTTGATGTCATGGCTTATTTCCATAAAATTGCTTCTTTCCTGCGTAAATTTCACTGGGTAGATTTGAAGTGAAGAAATGTCTTTGTTCCCAGATGGCTGAAAGCCAACATAAATAATCAAATTACATTTATAATAATAATTAATGATGAAATTATGTGACCCAGCTGTTACATGCATTTAGCATGGTTCTTGAAGAATTATAAAAAAATGCATTCCAACTTTTTCATGTAGAATGCAATGTTTCTTGAAAGAACTGTTTGTTTCTGGTTCTATGTAGCACATTATTTTTCCAACTAAACTACTGGTCTCATTTTTTTTTGTCTTTTTTATGAAATATTTTTTGATAAGTGACAAAAATTTGAAGAATATTCTGATTAAATTTGGTGAATATTACTGTAAAAAGAAGTAATGATTTGGTACATGTTGTAGACCAGTACATGATGATCACTGGTTAAAAATCAGTTGATATTATCAAAAAACATCCATGTTAGACAAATATATTACTTATAATTATATTTACAGTGGTGTGATTTTTCCATTTTGTGGTTGTATTCTGTGTGTGACTATAAATTTCCTCAATTTGATCATTAACTATTCACACCCCTGTACCTAGTATCACCAGCATATTGCATAATAGATATCAAATATTATTGTTGATAGGTAGGATTTGTATCAATAATCTGTTAACAGCTTGCTATTAGATATATTGCATATTTGATCATTCCATGTTAATTAACCTAGTTTATAGTCTTATTTTATGCTTATTTTCAAGCACCATGTAAATTTAACTGCTTGATAGCTTAAATAGAAGTAAATTAATTTCAACCACTTGATATAAAAACCATACTAGCCCCATCAGTCCCTTTGTTAGAAAAAGGGTGTTAATACGAGTCTTAATAATGACATTCTAACACAGAATTTGAAACACAAGCGCTACATAATTGCACCACAGTTCAAAAAACTCCTCAAATTGAGATTTTCCATTAGTGTAATAATACATATGTATTCATTTTCTTATAACCCTCAAAGAATAAAACTGAGAATGTTAAAACGCAAATTAAAAGTTTTTCAAATTTTGAGTTCAAGATTCTTTTTAATTGAGATCATTTGTGATATTGAAGCTAAGGCCATATCGTACTGTAACTTGCAGTTTATAAGCACAACTGGACATTGTCACGATATCTTGTAAAAACTTTTCCACATTTTTTTAAAATTCAGCACCCTGCCATAAATCATAAAACTAGATCCTCAGTAGTTCTCAAAAATTCCAATATTCTTGTCAATGTTTGAGGGCGGCTTCTTTACTGGAGGATTAATTTTGTGATAACTAAGTGTTTTACAATTAAAATCTTGTATAAGTTAATAACTGTTTGATGTAATTTTAAAGAGTTTCATATTGATAATCTATAGAATCTTACAGAATTTTTATCAGTATTGGATTTCTAAGGTTTAAGTACATTCTACTTGTACTTGGTTATCATTCTCCTAGAAGTGTCTACATGCTGAAATTTATGTCTGAATATCTACAGTTCCTTGTATTTGAATGGTAGGTACTATGCATGTACCAATAAACTTGCTTTACGCAAGCTCCGAGTGATAAATTTATACCAAGGCAGTAATTACTGTTTAACTTTGTTATGGGTCTCTTAGTTTAGAATTCTAAATGTGGTTCTTAAAAATATGTCTTAAGTTTTTTATTCGCTCTTCCATACAAGAAATCTTTGGTGTTAGAGAGTTTAAAATAACACTAAAATAGTTTAAAAGAAAAATCTGCACATCCTCCACTCCCCTCCCTCCCCTGAACCAGTAGGGTACAGCAAGCAAGCAAATACTATTCAGGAGGATTATCCTATATTACCATGTCAGGAGACCGCTTTAACCATGCAGGGCCTTCAAGTGGGTGCATGCTGTAGACAGGGTCAGCTGTACTGTACATCACCAAACAGAAATCTTCCCTATCTTGTGTTTACGCTGAGGTACAATGCATGTCTTAAGAATATTACTATAATTCAAACTTGTAATTCTTTATGATGAAGTCCAGTATTTATCAATTAAATGAGAATTCTTTGATCTCTTGTTAAGATGTCTGTGATGAAATGTAATTACTAATTGATGCAAGTTTACTGACATTATTGTGCTGCAGTTTCTTCTAAATGGCTAAATTGTTAAATAATTACCATCAATTCTAGAACGAATCTACAAATTAATTTGCTTATTATAAAAAATGGTGATAAATTTGCGTTCAAACTTAATTTTATAAATGCTTAGCAACAACTGTGTTATGTATGGCCTTTCTTTTATAGCCAAGGTCAATATTGACTTTGTATGAAGTTATATTAACTGTAGTGTTCTTGAAATGTTATATATTAAAATTATAATATCAGAATTGTAATTGGTAGGATATGCTTAAATAGAGCTTAAACAATGTCATTAAAAGTTTGATAACAGCTCAAACAAATTTAGAACACATTATCATCGGATCTGTGCCATATTATCGTAAGTCTGTACTTTATCGTTAAAATAACATTGTACAGATTCATTGATTCAATCAGTCAAACTCACAAGCTTTATACATAGAAATGTATTATATACATATGCTGTTAAATAATTTCAAGTTGTAGAGATGTAGATTTCTGGTTGCTTGATTTTTCCCCCGTATCACCTGAAACTGTTAACTGAAGGAATTTACGATATTTCTAAAACTATTTCTGATAGCCATTATTCATATTTTTTAGTTTCAAACGGTTATTGCTAATGTTAATGCTTTTGTAATGAGACAATTCAATGGAGATAAACTATTATTATTCAGACTAATAGATATCAATGTAGCATGAACGCCACATTCTATTTTATACAAAATTTAATCATCTTAGTTGAATTATCAACATATTTAAGAAGCACTGCCAACATTGATGATTCTTCACTCTAACAAGTTCTTGCTCCATAAATTACGGTTCTTTAATGGCCTCTGTTTCAGAATTTTTGTGTAATGATTAATGTTTGTTTGAATTACCTTAATTGCACATCTTCTACTTACAATGTAGGAAATTAATAGATTTATCAATTTACTTAATTCTTTGTCACATTCTAAAAATATATGAATATATAAGTATATTATGGTAATAAATATATATGTTAAATATAATTTAGTCCAATTGCACAGTACACACAGATTTTTTCGGAACTTTTTTCTTTAGTTCTATCAATTCTTAGATTTTAATATTTTGGTCTTTGATCAATTAATTTTGACAATGCTCATTGCAATTAATCATTTTTTTATATTTGAGTTTATTCATTTAAGCTATATAGATTTGTCATTAAATGTTGCCTTTTTCAATAATTCTAATAGTTCAAAATGTTACAGTGGACATGTACATAGTAAGGATTTTTTATGGCTTTTTTGCATGTAATTTCTTAATTTATCATGTATATACATCTGTAAAAGATTGTTATTTGCCTTAGATAAGTTAATGATGCGTAATTTAGTTAGGTCATCTAAACCATGACTGGACATTATGAAACTCAGACTAATTCATTTTGAAACTGAAGTATTTCTATAATCCTTTTCGCAGCAGCTTGCTACATAGAGCCTTTAAATATTTGTTCAGAAGTTACTGAAATTAAAATCTTGCTATCAATAATGACAGGATATATTACATGATGGACTATTTTTGTTTGTTTTCTAGGTTCCGTCATGCCATCGTGGCTTCTCTTAGAGGTAACCATCCAAAACCGAAAACCAAACATATGGCTGATGTCGTAGATGCTCAAATGAGAATTAAGAAACAAGAAAAGGATGGAAAGAAACCAGAGGGTAATAATTCATGAGCATTCTCCTACTTACCTTTCTAAACTGGTACCCATTGACTCTGGTGTACAGAGACAACTGGTATGGCCCAAAATTTCCTAGATCAAAACATCAGGGTCTCTACATTATGTTACGTATAGTCACTAAATTTAATATTGACTGTTTTATTTTGATTAAAAGGTGCAATTTGTATCTAAAGTATTCAGGCATCGGTAACATCTTCGTTTATATGTAACAGATATACGGAAATCCCCGATGTTTCAGGATTGGACAGCTAATCACATGGCTCAAACACATTGACCAATCAGAGGCCAGATAATTTAGTCCATACCTGTTCCTTTGGTGCACTGCAACATGGAACAGGAACCAGTTTACTTACCTTTCAAGCATCTTATTACCTCCCTTAGTATACATCAAGTTTATTATTACCTCGCTTGATAAGAGTTTTGCCGATATTACCTCCCTTGTCTAATTTTTTAAATAAGATCTCTTATAAGATGATTCTTTAATCTTTCCATAGACTTCAATGCTAATGAAAAGGGACAATAACTCAATGAATTAATTGTCCTCTTTTTATAAAAATCTTGCTGTAAATCATTTTCTGTTGTGGAAAGATGTAAAAATTACAAAGGTTCCTAAAGTCTGTTCGCTCCATTTTGAGATCATAATTTCAGCCATCATGGGTATAAAACCTTAAGTCTGTGTTATAGATGTTTAAGCTTCAAATTTTCTCCTTAACATTCCTTACATCTTTTTGTTGATATCTGTATCGTACATCAGCACAAACTTAAATAATCGTTAATTTTATAAACTAATGCGCAAGAATTGACTTTTATTTAAAACTTGGTGGCAAATTCTTCAACTGTTTGTTTATTTCTTACAGGTGATCTACTGGGAAAGTTTACGTTTTCCTGCGACAGATATGCTGTTTTAGAAAGCGCTGGTTTCCTTGAAGTGGATGTATTGTTTCATAGAAACATTCCGTAAGTACTAAATACTGTGCTTTTTGTCGCTCTTGACAATGTTTACATTAGTAAAAACATAATGAACAGTTGTTAATTATGTTAATTACTGCTTTCACAATGAATGTTTTTTCTTGAATTGGAGATAATTTGATTGTCTGTGATTTTAATGACATCTAAACAGAACTCAAGCAGTCTACAGATGTTTTATGTTATTGTTTGTTTTATTTATTTTCTCAATTTTCTGCTAAGATTATTAGTTTTAAATGCTAAATGCGATTTATACTACAGAGTAAATAAATCAATGTCACTGTACAGATACATTTCTATCAGTGGCATTCTAGCTAACTTTTTATTTGATTTTATTTTCATGTTTTTTTTTTTCAAGTTTTCATTCTCATGCATTAGAGCTGGGTTGGAATTATTTGGGTTTTTTTTTTTTGGCGTGCTATATCATTAAAATCATTTTGCACATAAATCTCGTTTTTATTGACAATTTCATTAGTTTCTGGCTGTAATCTTACTGATAATTGAAAATTGCAATAATGAATCATATTAAGAATATTATATACCAGTATGTTTTCCCTTGTAATGCCCAGCTCTGTGGCCTCCAAGGTCAAATGGTTATGGTTTGTGATTAGTAATCACTAGCTCCTCACCTAGTTTTATTCCCATCTGGGATAAGAAAAAAAACACATGCAAGGAAGCAGTCTGGTTAACTTACATAAGGTCGGTGGTTTTACCCAGGTGTATGCGTGGGATCTTCCTCCACAGTTAAAGTCAGAAAGTTGCCAAATAACTCTGGCTCTTGATGCGATGTTAAACCCCATTGAAAAAAAAACCCAGCTCTAAATTGCATTAACGATAAATATATTAACCAGTTATTGTGTATTCTGGAGCTGTATGACAAAATTTGACACCAACCATTTTCAGGAGTTGCCTGGCTTATGTGCAAAGTTTAAAACAGCCCAATGATTGGTCAAACAAAACAGAGTAATATTCTTTATTAAGCACAGTGCTATGTTGTCCCCCCTGTACTGACACCTTGTTTTACAAACCATTAACTTGGAATTTTAATGCATGATCAATTTATATTGCACCATGCTCTGATTGAGTGCAGGACTGTTATATCTGAACTATTGTTTCAGTATGTACAATCTATGACATATTTTTTATAATATCATATTTTATCATACTGTGTATCTCACAACGTTTGTGATTCAGATATAATCTATTATATATGTGTTTATCCATTTTTGTTGTTTTGTCAAATTTGTCCATGAAGAAAGGGTATATTTATATAAAACTATGCATTCATTATACATATTTTTTTAATTCATTTTTACATAAATATTCATTTATTATCCATTTTTACATAAATATTCATTTATCATTCATATTTACATGAATATTCATTTATCATTCATTTTTTCATTAATATTCATTTATCATTTATTTTCACTTAGATACTTCTTCAACTAATTCCATGAACAAAAATTGATCTCCCTTTTGAAGCTTGTGTTTAAACATCCTTACAAATTATTGAATCCTACTTATATCAGAACAATATCAGCATATGGTGCATGAATCTAATCTGGTTGCAATAATTTCCAATCAAAAATTTGGAAAACAAATCAAGGATTATGGTATTTAACTGCATATCGTTATTATAACATAAACTCTAGTATTATGAATAATTTTATTGAATTCTTTGGAACAAGATTCTGTAGGTGATTCGGATTCCAAGTTTACCCTGAAATTTAACTGTTCGTTGACTAAATTCCCAACCTTATCTCCCTAATCTCCGGTTTGTTTGTGATAATAATCTTTCGCCATGTTTTCCTAATGATAAGAAATGTTAAATCATTATTGTAAAATCGACTGATATGAAATGCCAAGTCTTTGACAGGAAATATTTAATTGCATTTTAAAAATGGCTATAATAATAATTACAAATAGACTTATGGCAGACATTAGAAAACGCCTCAGTTTTAATGTATGTTTGATATCGTGTTGGTTAGATTGTGAATTTCTTGTCAGCACTTTATTAGTCATGCTGTTGTTTAATAGACAAAGTGATTGTATCATCTGCATGATATGAACATACATATTGTTCTGTGTGAAAGTTTCACATTTATTCTGATTAAATAAGATCTTTGCCTATAAATACTTGGCTAGAGCAGATACTCTGTTTACAGACAGCTTTTAAACCTTTATTAGTAAAGCTATGGGCTCAAATCCTTTATCTTTTATCATATTTTGTCAGAATATTTTACATATAACAATATGACAGAGATGTGATTTTTCCTCCATTGGAGGATTTCCTTTTTTCAGACTCTATGCTAATGCATTTAAATGTGTTCAGATCCTGTCAGTTCAAAATGATATTTTTGTTCAATGGTTGAGGTATTTTTCACCTCAAAAGTGTTTGTGCGATCTCACTACAATTATATTTTTGTATAAAAGATATTTTACATGTACTGATAGATTCATTCTTTAAATCTGCTGTATTAAAAATATTCCTTGAGCCTTATTTGAGCCTTTCCATTCCCCAAGTTCATACTAATTCCTGTTATTCAAATTGTTCTTTGTTATTTGTTCTACTGCTTTGTTCCTTTGCATTCTAAAGTGCATTTTGTTTACAGGAATACATGAAATATGTTTATAAAACTGCTTCTGTATCCATATATCAGCTTCACATTATTGAATGTTTGTTATATATCCACTCACAACAAGATCATCATTTGTTCTTTATGTAAAAAATGTTCCGACTATTTCTCACAGACGGTACATTTAATCATTATCACAAAACATTTTATTTATGCACAGTTCACTCTATAAAGTCTGTTGATTTAGTTAAAACATAAATAACTGTACAATTAGCCTTCAAGAGCATTTGTCTTATGCTTTATGTTCATATCTTATGTAATATTAAAATTAACTCATTGCTGTTTTTATCACATAATGCTTATATTTTATATAATACTTTATCACACACACTGAGAACATTGTTTTAAAGATTGACTTTATTGGCTGTTTGCCTTCCTACTGCGCCAGTTGAGATTCAAACTGTCTGCTTGGTTAATACGATTATTAAAGGTACTTACACGCCCATATAATCATCAAGAAATCCTATTGATATAAAAAGAACCAGGAAACATAGACACTATTGAAGAATGACTTCATTCAGCATTCCTGTAATCATCTGAAGAAAGTATGGCTGTTTTATCCATAATCATGTCTGATATCATATGCTGGTGATGAATTTTATTATTTACAGGATGATAAATGCATCTATCAATTAGTTTAACCCTTAGATGTTTGTTTGGTTTTTAAATAAAATTCATGAAGTGAATATACCATACTGCAGTGGAACCCCTCTAAATTGGCCAAGCCCGGGACCAGTTCATTTGGCTGGTTCAGAGGGGATGCCAGTTTAGAGGGGATTTTTGAAATATAGAGTTATGAAGTCCGGACCAGAACATTTGGTTGATTAAGAGGGGAAATCAGTTTATAGAGGAACCGGTTTTGAGGGTTTCCACTGTATACCATACTATTCTTTTGTTCTTTTTGAGTCATTGGATCCAGAAATCCAATTTTCATCCATTTCTTGACTTGACATAACTAAAACATTCTTTTTCATTTTTTCAGCACAGCCACTGGTTCAAAAGGTACTGTGCCGGTAAGTTTTTTCCCATAATTACTTAACTGTTTATGATCAATCATGGTCTCATATCTTCAGCTTCATTGGCTGATCCTTCACTTAGCAAAAATATTTGGTCCATTCAAAATAGGTTTTTGTTTTGTTTGAGTATTCATGTTTTAAGCTGCTTTTTGATTGGTTGATATCTGATAATTACTAGCTCCATATTATGAAGGACAGCTGAGTATAATGAATAAATCCATGAATGATAAATGGATTAAAATGTAAGAGTCACCATAAATATCTAACAGTGAGATTGAAACCTGACCACTTCTCAACTCCTTGGATAATTCATGCATTTTATGTGCATTGCTTGATTAGTCATCTAAAATTTTCTAATTTGTAAATATGATCAATTTTCTGGGAAATTTAATTTTGTTTTTGTGGTTTGTGTGATTAATGCAGCACAAGAAATACATTTGTTGTAAAAATGGATGAAAAAATCAGGAGGGCTGACATAATCAGTTTGGTGCATTCCCCCCTTTTTATTGTATCCATTAATTATGTTGCTGCAAATTAGTTTTTTTTATATCTTACTTTTTTACAATCGTATTTCAATCTTTTTGAAAGGGCTGCTAAGATTTTCTCAGTAAAATTTCACTGCAATTCAAAGGCAAGTATTCTTTTTGAAAGGGGCGTAGAAATGTTTTCATGTAGCCAGTAAGCTACTATAAGGAGAAGGGTGATCTGAGGGTTCCCCCTTGTAGGCAAAAGGACAACTCGCCCTGTGGGGAAAAGTAGCTTTCAAGAATGCTCAAATAGCCAGCTGATTTTTCTAGCTTCTGGCTCATTTCTACACCCCTGTTTTTTCTCTGTAAATATTGATCAAAGGGAGTTAACTTTAGCTAAAATCTTTGAAATTAGATTGTTTTTTTTTGTATCATACTTTTCTCTGTGTTTTAGAATGGTGATGCTGTTTCTTATTCTAAGAATGGAACTGTGAAGATCAGTCCAGAGAAAGAAGTGGATGTTCCTGGAGTTGTTTCCATAGAATATGAGACAAGAGAGGCCACTGCTAAAGCTGGGAAAGACTTCAGATATGTCTCAGATACACTAGTAAGAGTTTTAACAAAGTGTTCTGTTAACACAATATTAAAATATTGTTTAAATGTGTCTGGACTGTGCGTATGCTTAATATTTCATGACAAACATTAATTCTGTTCGTTTCATCTCTGTTTATCTCATCCTAGATTTTTTATTTCTTATTTTTTATCCAAATGACAAGTTTTGGAAAGGTCATCAATATTTTTGATAGAACATAGCCAGAATATGATGGGTCATATTTTTATGGTCTTCGTTATTTTCAGGTCTTTAAGGAAAATGAATACAGAAAAACCATTTCTATTCCAATTGTGAACGACAACCAGTTTGAGAATGACGTCATGTTTTACGTTCTTCTGAAGAATGCCACAGCTGGTAGTGGTATTGGGGACCCTAGTGTTGCCACGGTTACCATTGTAGATGATGACGGTAAGATATGCCCTTGACCCTTGATGACATTTTTGGATGTAATTTTATATGTAACTTAGTTTGCTGACTTCCGCCTCTTTTTTAACATCTGTTTTTAATGTGGGTGTGAAATGATTACCTCGTTAACACTGACTTTGTAAAATGTGGAAATTGTTCTTTTATCCTTTTTCCTGTAAAAAACTCTTCACATAAGCATATTGTTCTGAAGTTCTTGTTGACTTCCATTATTATGCTTTGAAAAAGTGTTTTTTAGTTGCAAAAAGTGAATTTCATGGAGTCATATGATAAGTGTCAGCCAGTTTTTCATTCTTGCCTTTTTTGGCTTCAATCAAATTAACATGATTAGCCCTTGATTGGTTAAAATTGCCAATTAATCTTGAATACATAACTTGTTCCTCCATAAGCTAGGCTTCAGTAACGAAACAATGAATCTACATGAAAGAATACTGTATTGTTAGATTAATCAGTCATTAGTACAGTGTGCCATTATTTGTTTTCTAATCAAAGAATGCACTTGTTGTACACATATTTTGTTTTAGTCCATCTTTTCCATTACTTTGTAGTCGTGTAATCTGCATGTTGATTTGAATTGTCAGAACATAATGCATGAACAGCTTACCTTAACTCTTAAACTGGTTTTGAAATTTTGAGATAAATTTATAAACTTTTAGGACATCATCCCATCAATTGAACACTGCCATTTTATAAGATATCTAGTGTGTATATATATATATATATATATAATGTAGTTTACAATAGCGATTGGCTTACAAATGAATAGATTTCCATCAATGTAAAGTTTCAAAACATTTTGTCTGAATATTTAGTGTTTATTTTTTATATGCTATTAATCAGTCAAATTGTATCTTAGCATCTATGTTATATATTCACTACTTATTTTACATGCATTATTTATAGAAAATTTTAATCTTAAATTCCATAATCTTTTTGTTAAGTAAGGATGCAACATGACATAAATATATACACCTAGACCTTACATTACATAGTCTGAAGTCCACTTAATATAGATTTATCAGTATGTCATGCGCTTAGTTTAATCGGTTTTATATGAACAAGTATATGATATTAATTTCTTTAAATCTTACCTTGATACAGTTAGCAGATTATTCACTAACACAAGTGTGGGGAGATTCACACCTGAAACCTAAGTATACGTTGGTTAAAATCAGCTAAATTCTTACAAGCACAACTTAAATCTCATAGAGAATCTAGGCTAAATGCTTGCATGTTTTATTTTATTGTGAAATGCACTTGATATGCTAAATGAGTATGATTGTTTAACATTGTCGCTAGATCTGTTGCTTTCATATTGAACATTATTTTTGTTTTTCACGCAGGAGGTAAAGGTAAAAGTCTTCCAATGTTTCCATGTATTTTTTAAGTTGTTGCTTTCTTTTTTTTTGTTTTCTCGTGCTTATATTGTTTCTTCATTATATCTACAGAGATATTCTAAATACTTCCACATTCACCTCTCTCAAGATAAACGTAATCCCAAAAATTCTTTGTTAATATTTTTTAAGAGCTAAAAGTTTACTGATAAACCCATAGGGGTAAATATTCCTTGTTGGTGGAATCATTAACTGGATTAATTATCTTTATTGGCATACTGCCAAATTAGTGCAATTCTCATGATGTACCTAATGTACAAATTTCTATAATCCTTTTTTTTCAAAGATAGGAACTCTAGGACTCTAATGTTACACATTTGACCCTAAATCAAGGCTGAAGACTTGATATTCTGTTTTTCTATCATATTCACCCGATTCTGTATAACTTTAACCTTGGTTCTGTTTAAATCTTGTTTGCTATCTATTTTTAGTATTGTTTAATAAATGTCAAAAAAAGTCATCTTATTCAGAACCACCTGTTCTGTCTCCCACGTTGAAGACTGTTGAATGAGTTCTTTAAGACAAGTTAAACAATTATATACCGTACGAAAATAAACGTATCAATTTTTTTTAGCAAATATGAAAAAGGTTCAAGTTTAACTTCTTGAAACTGATACTTTTCCGCCTGAAGATTCTGGGATATCTCTGTAGACTCTTAAGATCTGATACTTCAGTGAATGAATCTAATAATGACCGCTACATAACAATCTAGTCTTTGATTGAACTGTGGTATGGTTGGACTTATAAGTCAGCATAGAAATAAGATAGAATTCTGCATATATAGCATTTTTTAGAAATTTTGATATTTTGTTATTTTTTTCAAACTTTATTGCTTTAAGCATGAAGGGAGTTAAATACTGATAATTGATCTATACTTTAAGTTTTATCATTTTTCATTAGTAGTTACTTTATCAATTGTTTAATTTTCTATTCAATAACATTATTGTAGTAAAAAATAATAGTTGTTCACATATTAGAAGCACAATTTATGACTTGTCACAAGTTTTTCCTAATTCATTTTAGTGGGTTTAAAAGCCACACACTTAGAAAAATCCTGTACAAACCAGCTTGCAAATCAACATTTTGATGTTGAAATTTTTAGTTCATTGTAAACTTTTTTTATAAATTGTCACAATTTGTAAATAATCATGCTACATGGTATTTGGTGCTTGTGTACAGAGCTTAAAAGGATTTGACCCCCTTTTTGGCCCCTTTGCTTGAACTTCTAACATGACAAAACATACTTTTTTGTTGTACTGGCACGACAAAATCAATATCTGCCTGTGAAATCTTGATTTTCAATGTTCTCAAAAGTCTTATAATAAGATGTTATTATGAATAAGTAATGATTGATTCTTTGAGGAATTTATTGAACAAAACAAAAGCACTTTTATATCAATTATCTGATACTTATTATTTGTCAAAAATGCAATATTGTTTCCCCATTTATGAAGTCCTAACTTGAGTATGAAATTGTTAATAATTTCCCATACTTCATAAATTGTTTAATTTTTAATTCAAGATTTTACCTATGTTGATGAGATCTGTAAGCTCCAGCCCCTATTATGCCGAAAAGGGTTGCAGCTCCTATAAATTGTCCTAATCCTGTATATGTGACCCTAACATGATTGTCCTGTATATGATCAGTGTGTTGGTAACAATGATGTGATTTATTGTATGTATTGTCATGCTTAGAACATCAGTATGACTGCTTTATAAGTCACTGAAGTATCAGTAAAATTGCTGTTGGTTAGAAAAAATGTAGTCATGTTTATGGTTACTTGACCCAAAAATTAGGGTAGGTAAGCTGAAAAACTTACTTTCTATTTTTTTCCCAAGTACCTTTTGTGAGAATAAGAGGTATGATTCATCTACAAATATATACATACTTTGGGTTTTGCTATTAGGAACTTTAGGGTTTGCTTAAAAACGTAAGGTTGGTTTGGTAACCATAAACACGCCTATTTTTTTCCTGGCCTTATGTTTAGTTTTTGTTATAGTAGCGTGCCCAAGTGTGTTTCGCCATTCCTATGTATATATACAGACGGTGAAACTTTTTTTATGAGGTTTCAATAGACAGAAACCTGAATTATCCTGTTTAAATGGATATTGGTAGCTGATTATATTTTATCAACAGAAACCTTGCTCTGGCATTCTACTGTTATTTGTAATTACTGATATGTTCATGGAAGTGAGATATCTGGAATAGTCTTCCTCAACTTTCTTTAAATGTATCGTTTAAACATTTAAGTGTCAACATGCTGAGACTGGCTTACAGGAATTTAAAATATTGTAATAGAGTAAAAATCTGAACACTTGATATGGAACGATGTATCCTTACAGAATGATTTGTTGATTATAAAATAGTTTTTAAAATATGTTCAAGGGAGATAATTCATAAAATTTAGGTAAGATTAGACACCAGAATGTTCATCATATGGCTTTGTAAGTGGCATATTAGGATAAACATCATTCATGTATATAGATGTATGTATATCTCACCCTTATCGAATCAGTATTCATGTTGATATTGACTGATGAAAATATTCTTTACGAGTCTGTATATTTTCTTCATTGATTGTGTAATAAATAAAGCTATTTTATGAGAATGTAAAAATTCTTAGACTGCCGACTTTTTAGGGATTTGTGTGGAAAAGTTACTCGTTATTATTGTTCATTTGTTAGAACTGGATCATACTTCACTGTAATAAACTTACGATTCAATTTCAAAGCCATGAATGTCTGGATAATAATAATAATTTGTCTTTGTCTTGTCTCTTAACTTAATAATGTCTAAGTTTTACAAAGAAATTATATTGATAATGTGTTACCTTCCATAACATTACATTAGAATTGAAATGAAGAAGTCTATATCAATATTGTGCCTTCAGAGATGCAAAATGTACACATGGGTGAAAGTTTTGCTTTTTTGCAGGTCCATATCAGACTGGTTTTTATTGTTTACGCAGCACTTAGCTTAAGTTTTTTTTCATTTTTTTTTTACATTTTTTACTTTCACCCATGTGTGTGTTAGCTTGTATTGATGGAAATTTCATGTTAGTACATGTATCTGCTTGTTTGGCTTTTATTTGGACATTTTCTGTCTGATTTCAGAACCTGGAGAGTTCCAGTTTGATGAGGATCACTGTATAGCTGATCTTACTGAATGGAAAGTTACGACCAAAGTTGTTAGAGAACATGGCTTTGATGGTGTCGTCACGCTAGAATACGCAACTATGTAAGAATCTTAACTTTATCTCAGTTTTAACCAATGCTTGCATCAGCGATTGACTGTAAAACCCTTTTATTGAGACCCCTTTGGAATGAAAAACATTAATGTTGAAGTATTACAGTATAGAAGCCTGGTCTGAAAATATGTGGTCTTTACAAGGAAGTGTTATTGATATTGAAGCAATCTCTGATATTGAGTTGATTGAATTGGTTGAGTGGATAAGCCAGATACTGATATTATATTACTACATTGTTATTACTTACTCAAAGGAAATACGATTGTTTTATTTGTACAAATTAAAGCTGTATTAGGATAATATAATTAATTTTCATACTTTGTTTAGTTAAAATTTATATTTTAAACTACAGTCAAACTGTGCTTGCGCCAACTCCGAATAAAGACCACCCTGTGAACAAATGCCATTCTTTGAATAACTTTTACTGATTATTTATAACAAAGTGATCTTCAAATAAAGGCCATCTGTCAATAACAGCCACATTTTGTCTTTCCTAAAGGTGGCCTTTGTCCATAGGTTTTACTGTAGGCTTCATTCAGTGCTTTCATCATTTGTTTAAATATTTAGGCATTGAATAAATATATATATATCAATGTTTCCTCAGTGATGGGACAGCCACAGGTGGCAAGGAACTTGGACCAAAGATTGATTATGTCTCCAAAAAGGGTACTATTGAGTTCGCACATGCTGAAACCTCCAAAGTTATTACAATAGATATTAACAAGGATGCAAAGGTGAATAGTGTTAACCTTTATTAAGAAATTCTTTAAGTTTTCTTTACATACAATTATTTAGGATAGATTGCACCTTATTGATCATTTTGAACAATTAGGTGGGTTTTTTTTGTATATTTTATCAGTATTAAAATGAATTGTTTAGGTCAGCTGACAGATATTAATACATTCTTCATTCGAAATATAAGAGAATGTAAGAGAAATCTGCTGTCAGTATCAGTTTGTCTTTCTGGGCACTGGAAGTGTACAATTTTAAAAATTGATTTCTGTGATTCAAATCAAGCTTTATTTTTTTTCCTAATAATAGCAGAAGATTCTTTACTTTGAATAACAATTTTATAAGCACCATGACTTTTTCATTTATCATTGAATAAGGCACACAGTCGTATTACCTATTTTAACACATATTTTTTACATTATATTTATCACTGTAGTAATTATTTCATATTGTAGGAGTCATCGGTAATATCAAAATGGTTATCTTCAATGTTCTGATTGGTTGATTGGTTCTTATTATTTTGCACGATTTTCCCAGCTTCATTTAGTAAACTGCTGTTATGCACAAAGAATGTTAGAATGCATTAGATTAGAACAATCTTTAGTTGTTGATATTGAAAGGCATGCAATGTTTTACACTGCTAGTGAAACCCCACTTTATTAATACTTTAATGATATCTACATATTCATCTTATATATATATATTTATATACATAGCATGTTTAATTCAAGAAAAAATTCTTAATTAATTAGCATGCTAAGTATTTTACTAATAAATACTGAAAAATCAAAACAAATTAATTTGCCTAATATGGGAAAGTCGAAGCTGTTTTGATTTGGTAAACTTTGGTAATACTATTCCATTTTTAACAAATGGAAGTTACTTCTATCAAATATCAAATGCAAATGATTTAAATAAGACATCAGTACATTTTTCACTGGAGACTTACTTAGGGGACAGAAATAAGGGGTCAAAGATGAAATATTCCAATTCTGTGTAGGACTTATGTACAGATTGTGTATGTGATGAAAATTTACCTTGCTGGAAATTTATTTTGACAGCTTATCGACAAAAGTGATTCTAGTTATCAAGTAATGTATTTTTTTTCCAATTTTGTTTTTTTTTTGTAATTAACATTTTACCTGTGTTTAGTGATTGGACTTCATCCTTTGAACATTTAACATTTTGATGTATGATTGTAACTAACAGTATGTGTCCTGTATGTAGTTACATGTTCTATCCATGTTGGGACGACTGATACTTATCAATACAAAGACTGTACTGAAAGTCACATTTAACAACCTGATGTCATATTTGTCATGGATATTATGTGATAAAAATATGATTTTTTTTTCTTATAAAAGAGTTCATCTCTTTCATTTAGATTTATCTGGTCTTAAAATCTGCATGTCAATAAATTAGCAAGGTTGAGCCAAATTCTTGCATAAATTGTGCAGGAACAGTATCTACTTTATACTTTTTTGCACATAGCATGACTTGAAATGTTTGTAAAAATCTGGGCTGGAGGCGGACATAATTATCAGTTATCTCAAGGCCTATTATTGCATGTTGCCCCTAAAGGTGGAAGGTTGAGCAGGGGCAGTGGTGCATTGTATCTGTTTGATGTTGTTTCATTTCATATAATGATATTAACAACATAAAAATATGATTAAATCCACATCTTCACGTTTATTGAAGGCATCAGTACACTAAATTGTTTAATTTAGTGCAGTAGAGTTAACATTGAATTTATCTCTGAACTTTGTCTTAAGTGCAATAAATCTTACCAAGCTAAGATATTTTGTTTGAATGTGTCTTTTTGTTACATTGTAACATAACTTTATTTAATTTTACTGTCAAATGTGTACTAAAATACTTTTTCTTCATAAATCTGAATATATATCTATATAGTATCATAAATACAATGTATTAAAATATAATGCTTCAACTTTATTCTTCTTTAGCTTCTTGAACTTGTAATCTTCTGACTTGAAGTCAATGTACTCCCAGTATGATATTCAGATATGGATAGCAATGATGTAAAACTGTGGTAAAATAATTGAACAAAAAAAAATTTAGTTGGTATGAATTGTGTAAATTACAATGATAATGAGTGAATATCATGTCTTTCTATCTGGTGCCAGTAATACTTAGATTGCTGTGTTCTGTTATCATTTTTTGGCTTATGTTTTGTCATCTCCGTGTATTTGTGTTATAGTGATTCCTTTACTTGTGTAGTTATTTGAATGATTCAACAAACCACAGCTTCTAATATTACTTGTTTGTGTTGTAGTGTATTTGGTGTTCAACCAGTGTAGATTGGATTTTAAAAATGACCTTGTCCTCTGCATTCCTTCCTTCCAGAAACAACACTTGACCACTGTTGAACAAATCCATTTTGGTTATTCATTCCATGTTAATTTTGTAACTTATAATTATTGTTATGTTTGTAGCTGTGCCATACAATCTTAGACTATACTTTATTTAGACAGACTTACGTATAACTAATACCAGAAAATATTCTGTATAGCTAACTCATGTTGCATCTCTTTTTGTGTGTACATGATAAACTGTTAAATTCCTGTGTATAAATTAATCTTAGATACATTATTTTTAGTTTTTTGGCTTAATCTCTATCTCAAGTACGATAAAACACCATACTTTTAATAATTCTGTCACATTTTATCAATATTATTTATAACTGGGAATTTTTTTAATTTTTAATTCAGTACAATTGTAAAAAATTCTATGTTGTAAATTCAGTACTGATGTGTAAACAAGATTGTCTCTGTTTTTCCTACATGTACTTGCATATTCTGACTTTTACTTTAAGGGACCCAAAAACTTCATCATTACTTTGAAGAACCCAAGTCTAGGAGCCAAAATTGGTACAAGAAGTGCTATTGTTTGTAATATAACAAAAGGTATGTATGTGAAACATGTTATTACGGGGTGATCAATTTTGACCGAGACATAATTATAGCTATAGTTCTGTTTTTTAAGAACTCTCATCTGTCTGAGGCAGTATAATTTTCTCAACAATTACAAAATTAATCACCACTCATTGTGTTAATTTGTGTTTAAACATTTTGTTGTTGTTGTTGTTTTTCACTGGGATTAAATGCTGCACCAACAGCCAGAGTCATTTGGCAACTTTTCCAGCTTTAATGCTGGAGGAAGACTCGAGCATAAACCTTGGTAAAACCACCAACCTTCCGTAAGCTAGCTGGGCATTAAAAGTTTTACATCTTATGATCTTAGTGACTGTAATATGTATTTGCTTTGTGTATTTTATCAGATGAGCTTGGGGATCGTATACGAGACATTGTGGAGGCAGATGAGGAAGAAACCACATGGAGGGGACAGTTTGTAAGGTATCGAAAACATTTACATTTATGTCCTCTGGAGATATTGTTTGTGGTAACTTAGATCTTGGTCAAAAACATCACCTTGAAAATATTATATTAGTACATCACATGTTGTTGTTTGGTGAAAACTATCACAATGATGATGTCACTTTTAACCCTACTGACTGAACACATAAAAGTAGCAAATCTTTTATGTGCAAAGATTCTTTTTGTCATATTTAATTTTTAGTGAGCCAAAAAATTGTTTTAGCCTTATTTTTAAGAAAATATTTCTGGTGATATGATATGAAAGTAATGAAAGTTAATATAATGTGTCCAAAAAAGAATAAGGTTCTCAGAAAATATAAAAAAAATCTGCTAAAATATCAGGGTGGGAAAATATTTTGATTCAAATACATGAGGGGATTTATCATGACTCTGATGTTGTTTCATCTCAATTTTTATGCCACATTAAGACAATAATAATGGAGAAAAACTTGACTGGTAATTAATCAGAAATCCATATTCTATTCCCTTGTGTAAGGACGGCAATTGTTCATAAAAAGTCTGAAGACTTTCAAATGCTTGACAATTTATACAGGAGTCTGAGGCATTGTTTACATTGACATTATAAATGACTTTTCACTGAAATTATTCTTGTGTCATTGTTGTTCTTACATTGCTATTATTTCATTGTTGTTCTGACCTTAGTATTTCATTGTCTTTATTATGATTTCAGTGCTATGTCTGTTGGTGGTGATACGGATGATGATGGTAATGAACTACCACCAAGTTGGACGGATTATCTACTGCATTTCCTTACATTCTTCTGGAAGCTTGTTGGAGCATGTGTACCACCAACGTAATGTTTCATGTTAGATCTTGTAGTTACTTGTGTACCACCATGTTTGTTTACGAAACGATTCTGTGATCCTACGTTAGGTTACAGAAGTTTACTTTATTGTTGTATCATGTTGTATATTATGTGACTGATTTAACTGGAAGTGTCACTGAGAACTGTAATTAGACTCATGGTTAGAGACTAAAAAATATTTTTTTTCACTAAGATAATCTGATTGGTTGTTTGAGCACACTCTTATAATTGACCAATGGTGATACTTTGTATTTCAGGAAATATTGGGGTGCTTGGCCAACATTTGTTATGTCTCTTATATTCATATTTATGCTCACAATGGTCGTTGAACAGGTGAGAGATTTATTCTCCCGGTTTTTTTTTTTGTTTTCTTAATAAATTCATCACTTAGATTCAACTGTCTGCAAGTTTTATCTTATCAGGACAATTAATCACATTATTTATGGTATTGTATTACTGTGGAGCCATGACAGTCCATTACTTAATGTTCATGTGAACATTTACAGAACATATGAATGGCTATACTTCATTAACTATCAAAAATATTGTAGGAAAATGTCATTACAGAAAATTATTTTTCAACTTAGTTATTTTCTGGCCATTTGACTAATATGATGAAGTCCCAATTTTTATGCCATTTATTTGAGACAGGTTTACTCTTAATTTCTGCAGATTTTGAATAATTTCTTATTATAACTTCACTTTGGTGCATATGTCCTTATTTTTTTTCCATATTTTAGGATGTTAGATTCACTTCAGTTTTTTTATAGTCGTGGAAAAAAAAATAAAAAATAATTTTCGTTATACTTGTAGCTTGGACATCTTATTGGATGTGTAATTGGTCTAAAAACCAGCGTGACTGGTATCACAATTATAGCACTGGGTACTAGTTTACCAGACACATTTGCTAGTCGTACTGCTGCTAAGCAAGATGAATATGCTGATGCTGCCATTGGTAACGTTACAGGTAATGTAAGACTTTATCTTGTTTTCATAGTTTATTCATTAATCAATGGCTTCTAATGATTTACTGGTGTTTTCCTCTGAACAGATATAAACGCCATCTTAATAGTTTAGCACTGGACTGTCAATGCGAGGTGAGGGGTTTCAAACTCAGGCAGACTGCAGGTATTTTATGATTATTTGACTTGAGGTAATCTATACAAAGTTATTTGTTTCCTACTTATGGGTCACACATCACTTAGACCAGAAAATGCGGATGGGAACAGGTTCTTGGTTTGGCTGACCAAAGGGCCAGGTTTCAGTTGCTTATAGACAATGAGGGGAACTGGTACTGCTTTAGCCAACCAACTGGTCAGGTGTCACTCACTTGATCCCGCAAAATGAAGAGGGCAGGTCCTGCTGCAAAATGTGATCAAATAATAGAGATTCAATGAGATGTTGTGATGCATAAAATGTATCTTTGCCTGAACCTTCACATGATGAAAAAATGCTATTAGTTGGGTAAAAAGCTGGATGATGAATTCATCTTACATTTTACATATATTAACAAAAGTTTCGTAAAAATACAAACATACCTTTTACTCATGGATTCATGATAAGGAAAGCTTAAGATTTGTTTGATGTTATACAATATGTACATGTATACGCTTACAGGAAGTAACAGTGTGAATGTATTCCTCGGACTTGGCATTCCGTGGGTGTTTAGTACGATGTACCATCTTGCTAAGGGTACTAAATACAGAGTAGCATCAGACAATCTTACACAGAGTGTTATTATCTTCAGTACTGTCGGGACCATTTGTATAATAATTCTTATTTTAAGAAGAAAGGTAAAGTTTTGTGATTTTTCTGTCTTTCATTGGAAATCTTTTTCCGACTTTTTTATATTTTATATAAAAGTGTTCAGATTCTGTTTGATCTTCTGAAAAATTATGTTCTTACTGAATTGGTGAGGTATTTTCTGTCCCTTATATGTTTGTGCATTCACACCCTTGATTAGCATAAAAACTGAAAGGAACTCTTTTTGAGTATAAAAAATCTGTATATGAGAAAATCATAAACCTTATTAATTTATTAACTAAAAACATATTGTGTAATAACTTTTTCATTTTTGCCTAGTCTTGATACAATGTTTAAAGTGCATTTATCATTATTTTCCAAATGTTGTCTGATATCAACTTTTTCTGCTATGGTTTAGATGTTAGTTCTGAACGATGATATTGAAAATATCTTTAATTCATATTTTTTCATCATCATACCAGTCCCGGATATTGAGCGTGTTAGATATTTGGCCTGTCTGATGTTGGGCTAGTCAGATATTGGGATAATCAGATATTGGGATAGTCAGACATTGGGATATATAGATGTTAGGCTTGTTAGATATTGGGATAATTAGATATTGGGATAGTCAGATATTGGGATAATTAGATATTGGGATCGTCAGATATTGGAATAATCAGATATTGGGGTATATAGATGTTAGGCTTGTTAGATATTGGGATAATCAGATATTGGGATAGTCAGATATTGGGGTAATTAGATATTGGGATAGTCAGATATTGAGCTTCTTAGATATTGGGATAGTCAGAGATTGAACTTCTTAGATATTGGGCTAGTCAGATATTGGGGCTAGGCACAATATTGTGATATTTGTGTTTAAAGACTACAAACCAACAATAAATGTTTTCATTTTTCAGTTTGTCGGTGGAGAACTTGGTGGAAATAATTCAGTGGTACGATGGGGAACTAGCTTTACATTACTTGGCCTGTGGGCTATTTATATCATATTGGCCAGTCTTAAGGCTTATGACATTCTCAAATGGGAAATTTAAACCACTGATAGACACCAGCATTTGTATAGACCATCTTTCCATTATCATATGTTTGAAAAAAAACTTTTTATTTCAATTCAGTTCATTTTTGGTGATAAAAACTTTGGTTATATAATACCTATCTTAGGTATGACCTGGAGCTGATTGAGTGCACTTTGTTGGTTCTGTTAATGAAAAACAACTGATGGATTGTACAGTCTTATTACTTCTGTGCTATTTTAATGATCTTAGATAGTTGGGATTTACTGTGGTGCGACAGTGATATCTTGTTATATCTGTGTTATAATTTATCATGCTTTGTCTGCGACAGTTTTTGTCCATACCACCAGTATATTAAAAGCTCTGCACTTGTGAATTATGAATGAAAAACTAAAGAAGGGAGGGACAAGAGAGGACAGAATTCATCATGCCCTGTTTTTGAATGTTACAGTTTGGAGTGTATTGCAGTATGAATTATACTTGTTGAAAAAAAGATGCTTGCAAAAATATGAACTCTGTTTGATAACTTTGTTCCCATGTTTGCTGATGATTTTACTTTTTCCAAAGAAACTGTTCATGTAATCAGTAAATATATCTATGAACCAGAGCCAGAAGAAATCACATAGGATCACATAGTCTAGTGTAAGAATTACTGTTAAATACTAGTATCATATATTTTTTCATCCGGACATTAGTGTCTCAAGGGTGTGTACAAACAACTATATGTTATTATGAAAGAGAAAAACTGTATTAATTTATATCAATATTTTTCATGATATTTGTCACTATTAACATGTTTGTTGACTTGACATCATCCAACTTTCTTTCATAAACTAACAAAGGAAGGCATTTTTTGTATCTCATTCATGCAGTATTTTAATCTATTTTTAACATGTTTTCAACTGCTTGCTGTTTCTAATGTTTATAAAATTAGATGTGGAAGCAGTATTTGTAGAATGATTTTGATTTTGGTTGTCTAAAGGAGTATTCATTTTTCAAGTCACCTGTCTCCTATGTATAATATTTTTAGTAATAATATTATTATTGTTGTCAGGGCAGGCTGTTATAAGCGCATACCTTTGTTAATCAATTGCAGAAAGGAACGGTAGACATAATTTCTTATAGTTCATTTTTTGTAGAGTATGTCTTATGCTTTTTAAATAACCTATGCAAACCATTCTATTGTCTCCTGAGTGTTTACTGTGTTATAACATGAATAAATGGAAAAGTTTACATTATTTTTTATCATGTTTGTTTCAAATAATTTCATTTGTTTTGGTATTATGTCAGTCAGGTTATGTCTTGGTGTGTTATTTATTTTATTCATTCAAATGAAAATTACTTCTCTCATTAAATTTCGTTAACATTCTGTGTGGTAATTACCCATTGATGAATGCACACAAAATAAAAAAAATGCATTTAAAATAGTCAAGCACTGGATATATGATATATTTGCATGCTGGTAAATGTCTGCAATTACATTTTTCTACAAGTTAATATGTTGCTTTTTTTTCCACATTCCATACCTGTTTAGTTGTAACACCATTCTTACTGACCATCAAAGTTATTTCATTGCTGTAAGGAAGATAGTCATAACTGATTATTAATCAAACAATGATAAGCTTTAATTATCATCTTTTAACATGGATAAAACTAGGTAGATTATATGTATTTCACTCTATAAGATATGTGTATGATTCATAAATGCATGTTTATTGCAAAGACTGATTTTGTTTCTATCGCAAATGATATTTACTACCGGCATTACAGACTTAGGTGAAAATTAATATGTTGATTTTCTAGATTTGTTGTAGTAATTCTGATCAAATATGTAGTAAAAAATCTATTAGTTTCTGAAAATCATTCAAAATTTTTTAATTATTTTTTTCATATGTGCTGAGGATGTGCAATTGACCTGCAAAGTGCAGTAAATAATTTATCAGTTTATTAAATTATTGGCTACTGTAGTTTTACGATGGATTGTTTTTTTTTTAAACATTGCAAATATTCCCTACACACAAATCTAAGCTATGTCTCTGATTTTGTTAGTTTTATGATATTATTCTAAGCTTTGATGGTTTTACACTGTGAAAGTCCTCTGAGCCTTTTGAAGGATAGTTTTTCTGATTTTAAAATATTCCCTATCAGGAGAACAATGAGCATGCATTTGTATGTTGCTGTTTTTTTTCATGTCTTAGTATAAGATACGGGTGTGGCATAGTTTCCATGACATTTTGAATCTGTTTACGGTAATGTTCAGACACAGTTAACCAGTAATAGTGTAACAGTTGTGTGTCTTTGTACATCAAGTAAATTATGTTGATTTATTAATGGTTTTATTGCAGTATATTGTATATTGAAAAACTATAGTTAAAATGCACACATTATGTTCTGTTTAGGACACATTGAAAAATATATATATGTTTGTCTAATCAGGGTATTTTACTTGTAGATTATAGAATGTACCTCAATCAAATAGATAATAGCCTTAGGTCAGTCCCACATTCAACAAGACTTCATAAAATGATGTTTCAGAAGTCCAGTTCTTACTGAATTCACTGTGGTTGTTTTTTTCAACTTTTATTGTATTAAGAAGAACCACTGTCTAACAACCAGTACTGTATCATGTATGTTAATTGTTTTACTCAAGGATTAGTCATAAATACCTACATTCTGGAATGCTCAGACTTCGTTTGCAGCTTTTGTGAATTCTTGGTCCTATATGTAATAAATAGTACTGAAATCTTTTTCAAAGTTCACAAACTGATGTTTTTGTCTAATGTTAAGTTAAACCAGTCTATCATGGCTCCGTGTTAGTCCATGCAGTCTTCATTGAACACTCCCATTCAGTGTTTATGATGTAAAAGTACAACCATCTACTGTAAATAATGCACTTATTTTTCCTCTTTAGTTTTGTAGTAGATGAGTGCATTATGATAAGTTGTTGATATTATCTATAGCTGAATCTCAACTAGTTACGTTTGTTTTCTGTTTGTTACGTTGGTTGTATAATATTTAAAAATTAATATAAATTATTTGTTATGAATCAGTTAAATATACATATATATTAATATATCTGATAGTTCGACATAAAAATGCTTTTATTCCATAATGTCAGTGATTTATAACAAGTTTTGCTGATAACTGAACATATATATATATATTAATTCTAACACCCATAATTCTTGTATCAATTTTTTTTATTTCCATAAAGACATTTGAAAGAAAGTCTTTGATTATAGGTTTGAATGTTTTCATTGAATTTTTTGTCTTGGAAGACTAACATATTTATTGATAAAATGGTACATAAAAGTACTACTGATGATTACTAATATATTTATGCATTAAAAGTTGCCAAAAAGGGAATCAGTGTAAAGCAAGGCATTTGGATATAAGTACAAGAATGTGACATTTTTTTGAAAGAACAAGTTATGTTTGATTGTTTGTTTCAGAATGCTTTCGTCTGTGATAAATGTTATATTTTTATACAATTTCAGTATGTTTTATTGTTAAATCTTTCACCTAACTGTGATACTCAGTTTAGGTGTTGGAATCCCTAATACGTAGATTGTTAGTTACATAATCTCATCATTTTGTTTTATGTTTATAGGAATTTTGTTTTAGAGATAAAAATGACACGAGTGAAAATGCTTCATTGTTACCTTAATTATATCCAAGTTTACTGAATTACTTGGTAGTCACTTCTAAACTGTCATAATTGATTCAATAAAGTGTTTTCATCATTATTTGCTTTTCTGTTTATTTTTATCTCAATCATTTTGAGATGGCAGCTTATTTTGAGTTGCTTCCCTTTTGTCAATTCAATAACTGGTACGTGCCAAGGATTATTAAACCGCGTTTGGTAACCCGTCTTAGGTTATAGGCACCCTGTGATTGGTTGAATGTATAAACAACCAAAGAAAGGACTACATATCAAGACTGGTTCCTTTGTTTTTGTTAAAACCTCAAAGTCTGATCTAAATATACAAAGAATTGTACTGTACATGGGTATAGGTCTTTTCAATAATATATAAGTCTTTAATTAGCTAGTTTTTGTTAGCATGGTAGCTAATACGTTGTTGTTAGCATAGGGCATACTCTACGACCCATCAACTTGTCTGGCCCACTGGTACAGTCTTTGTGTTATTCTAAAACATTCTTTAGCTTACTTCCCAGAATACTCCTTAACAACAAAATATAAAAAAGTACTTACGTCCATCAATACTGGCTTATACAAATTTACAACGTGTGTATTAAATATTTACCGTAGAACCCCGCTAATAAGACCATCTATGGTTCTTTGAAAAAGTGGTCTTAATAGCGGAGTGGTGTTTATATAGGGGAAGACTAAAAGTAGTTTGTGTTAAAGTATGCAGTATGCTATGTGATAGTTGCTCTTAAAGGATAAAACACTCAAATGTGATGTATTGACTAATACATGTCTGAAGATGCAGTATTATTCATTTTAGTTATTGACTTTGCTCGAATAGTACACAAGACAGCATAAAATAGAAAATATCTATTCCAATGTTTCCCGTAAAATAAGTCCAAAATACGTGTGATAGAATGAGGCTGATTTCATTGACCAATGTGATAGCATGAAAACCAATCATGACATGAATACCTTCCATGGCTAAGGATTTAAGTGAGATAACTGCTTCTTATTTTTTAGTAAACGGGTTCCTGTTGACTCTGGTTTAACAGACTTTGGTTCACTGCAACATGGAACGAGGACCAGTTTAATTTTTCAATAGGCCACTCATTTTTGGACCGATTTTTTATATTTATAATGATACGTTAGAAGACAAATTTCCAGTAAAACTGAAAGCTATTTGTTCACGACAAATCCGATTTGAGATACAATTCAAGAAAAAGGTTTCTGGTTCTCAGGAAGGGTTAGTATACAGTCAAGGAAAACTGATTAGGTGAACCGGTCGTCGTATATAAATGAAAATTGTTGAAAAACGGCGTTAAACCCAGATAAACACGAACATTTCTCTGTATTTCAAACAGAGTTTTTCAAAGAGGAGGATAAGTGCATACTGAAATGTAACATGTAGACATAAATGATTTTCGTTCCTCAATCAAGCTACTCAGACATGCAATGTTTGATGTTTGCATAAAGTTTATAATTGGCTGCATCATTTGTTTTTCCAAAAACGAGTTTTTGATAAAAAAAACCCACAGTTATAAGTTCAAAGCTGTGGTATAGCGTATTTGCAATCTGATCATCCTAAAGACTGACAAGATTTAGATAATCAAGTTTGTAGTATAAATCTTTTGTCACAACTGTCGGTGCTTAATCTTATAACGAGACATCACTTCAATCAAACTCGGAAGTGCTCAAGTGGAGAGCTGTCACGTGGTGTTTTAATCCGCACAGAAAGTCTACAGTCCATTCCTGTCTTCAGCTTGGAAGGAATAAGACAAACTTGAAGATGAGGAAAGAGAAAATGATGTGGGCCTTTTTCCTAATATGGATAACAGCAGTATCAGGGTAAGGTTAATTTTTACTATTTTCTATATGTCATATGTCGACAGCTTCTATGGTAGTTTAAGCATAATGTCGCTAGTTGGTTGAATTTGAACTTAAAAACTAGCGCGAGCAATTACACAAATACAAATCGAGCGTTAATTGAATTTATATATCTACATGTGTTTCGTGCAAAAAAATCAGTGAATAATCTCACGTTTTAAATCATGCCTTCAAGCATCATTCATAATCAAGTCTAAACATTTAAAATCATGACAAAACGTTTCTAGCATGCTGAATGTGTAGGCTATTCTAGTTGCGATGTTACTAATTATTGAGTGCACTTCATACTAGCACACCAGTCGAAAACTAGGGTCGTATTTTGCCTTTCCGACATTTTGATGCCATATTCAAACCAGTCATATTTCGCATTTTTCTTTGTTCAAACTTTTTTGCTTGAATTAGTGAGCAAGTTTATTCTAACACACCGTGAAACAGAAGTTTAACGCAAACTTTCAAAATTATAAAACTACAGTAAAACCTCGTTATTATGAGCATCGATATCACGAGCACCCGACATATCTCGAGGAGCTTTTAAGTCCCGTCATTTTTTAGTTATTACTTGTGTATAATTTTCAATCAACAAATACCTCGTTACAACAAGCACCACGTTTATCTCGAGCATTTAGTATGTTCCGATGACCCCTCGAGATAACGAGGTTTTACTGTAATGACTAGAGAAAATCTTTGTTCTCTATTATCACTTCGCTTAATTACTTTCCATAATAAATGCATAATAAATATATAAGTTCATATTTGACTGTAATAACGTTTTATTGATAACATAATACGAGTCTTACAATTGATAAAATTAGATAAAAAATGAGGTTTGCGAAATTGGACCTAAAATACAACATGTTCATTATATAATTGGACAGATAATCGGATTAATTTAGTTACACACTGATTCTGTTTGAACAGGTTTATAATCACGTGATTACATTGAGAATACTCGATATCACAAGGTTGGACACGAATCTCGTAGCTTATACTATTTCCTGACTCTAATCTCAACCAACCCCACGGTAAAATCAGCAATTATACCTGGGACTTAGTGTATATTGGTCCCAAAATAAACACATGTCAAAGACTGGATTTTTTTCAAAGCAAATAACAATATATATGAAAACATTTGTTATGAGGGATAAATATAAGTGAATTAGTTTTGTGAAAGTACATAATTATGCTGGGATAAAATCCTGTATCATTACACAAATGATACTACATGACTGTATTTATTTTTGGACAGACAGACAGACAGACGTGACATTGATTTCCACCAAACGATCATGGGGGCTTTTATATTTAAGGTTTTGGGTGAGAATTTTTCTGTCCTATAAATTTATTATAATGTTATCAATTAAGTATTTTCATTATGGCTTTGTTATTGGGCTAAAGACTGAGATCGAAAGCTAATATGACTGTCTGAAGCCAATAAGAAGGACATTATGAAAACACTTAGTTATTGACAATTTTATTAATTAACTATACAATGTTTGCAGCGGTATCATAATGGCCGAGTTGGACAGCCAATCAAATTGATCAAATCTCATAATAGCCAAGTTGTTTTAATAAAAGCCGTGTTTTTTTTCATAATTGCCCTAGTTTTGTGTTCATAATGTCGTTGTGAACTTCATATCGTCCCTGCATTTGAAGGGAAGCGTGATATTGAATTGTTAATTAATAACGAGAGATAAATGTAGGTCTACATAAATTTAAAACAAGTACAGATGAACAACTTTCGTTTAGATGCATGTTCCTTGTGAGACTTCTAGCCAGATGCTTGAATGGTCCAAGTCTGAAACAGAAATTATAAGAGACAAATAATATGCGTTTTTTTTCAAATACAACATAAAATTAAGTAGATAGATATATATATATCTCATGTGAATGCCTGATCCTTGTCTAGATCTATAATCACTTGTATAAGTGCGGCCAATGTACTTGAAACAATATGTATAATACAATATGAACATTTGTTAGTTGAGTAATGTCGTACCATACTTTTTAACGTTATCAGCTGATAATATTTTCACGAACATAACAGTTCCCGTCTAACCTCGAAATCCAAACGGATTAGCGAGAAGAATGTATTAAGGTCACAACCATTTTTTTTGCTTTGAAACTGGCAATGTTCTTCGTGGTGCTCCCGAGAAACGAAATGCAGAAAATCAGGCCTAAGTTCGTATAAATGCTCGTAGCGGCTGTGTAATGGGTTTTATACCCACCAAGAAAACCGGTTCTCGGTTGAAAATAAAATATTTGTGTACCGGGTACCAACATACAAAAAATGGTGTCCATCCCATCGCGGGGAAGTTCAAATTTACCAACCGATTGACCGGTTCTGGATACCATAAGCATTTAAACGCGCCTAATGTAGAACAAATACAAATAACGACGGAAACGGCTAACATTTCCTTAAAATTATTTAATTGCTGATTATTTTAATACATTTACAGTCAAATGAATAATAGACCTAAAAAGTGATGAATTTAATTTTCTTGTGCGGACGGAAGTTCTAGCAGCGGTATCTTTTCCTGTCTAATTGTCATACATATGTACTGGAAGTGTATTGGTCAAAGTCGGTAAATGACTAACTCCGTAAATTGGTTTTATAGTTCAAATGACTTGGATAACTTACCACTTACCACTAACGCAACACGTACATGAAACTTAGATATCATGGTTAATGATTTCTAATCATGAAAGTGGATTATGTGCTGAAATATGAATACAACCAATGTTGTCATAACCGTTCATTAAGTACTATGGGTTCTTATATCCATGAGCAACATTATGTGTGTGGCCACTTCTACAGGTCAATGACCACTTAGATTATCTTTAATTGCCATCACATACTGTTCTGTATCACATTAGTTTGGGTGATCTATGAGAGGCCTTCCACTTGTTTTTAGAGTGTCCATTGACATATCTACTGGTAACGACATCACCCATTGTAATAACCACAATAGATTTGTTTATTTCACTTTCCAGTCATAAGTACACATCATTGAGTGACATTCCTAAATGGGTTTGACATAACAAAAAAAATGGAAAATATCATTCATCGTATCCGAATACTCTTGTCTCTAATCCAAGCCAATGTTATCAACCTTGAACACAACACAACACAACACCACCACCACCACAACAACAACAACAACGACAACAACGACAACAACGACAACAACAAACTACTTGCTTTAACTTACTGATTCAGTGCAACAGATGGTGCTATGTATGTGTGGTTATTTTTCAACGGCAGGGTTTTCCCTTACGCGGGATTTCTGTATCCCTACGCATAAAACTGGCTATGGGACCTGTTTTTCCACAATCTTGCATCTCCTGGGACGCACACCGCAGATATATTTGTCTTTTGCATAGTTTTTATCCTTTGAGCAAAACCTGATATTATTTCAGAGGTGGAGGGGGGGTAAATAAGTAATTGAAAATACCATGCCCGGGACCCTTAATTTTTCTCCAAAGACCACAGAAATATTGTATTTAGAGTCCCTCGAACCCTCAAACAGAAACTCTTAGGGAAAACCTTGAATTACCTAACATGAAAAAGTCCTCCAACTTGTCCAAGGACCCCAAAAATATTGTATTGAGAGTCCCTTGGACCTTTAAACAGAAACTCTCCGGAAAAGCCTGAATAGTTCTCATCCCATCGGTCAAAAGCTATACATAACTTATATGTTTTTTTTCTCGTTAAATTTGTGTATACCGATAATAAATAAATATTTGACTTTACTTGACCCTGAATGATTTCAAGAAATTATAACAGATAGACATGAAGAAATTTAACCAACTTTGAGTAATATCAGACCAGTATTTTAAAACCACACGATTTACATTAATTTCAGTATTGGAAATAAACATATATGTACAAGTATTTTGAATAAAGGACTTCTTTCAGTATTCAAAATTGTTTTTCCTTTATATTAAAGTAACCAAAACTTTATGAATGTCTCTGATAAAAGCAAAGATAATGTGACAGGACTACCATGTTCTAACAGTAACATTAATATATTCACAAGGGGGCGTCCTGTAATTTTCATTATTAGGATGGTAGGTGGATGCTCCGGCGTCCGTCGTCCATCGTCTGGCGTCAACAATGGTCTCCTCCTCAGAAAATACCGGTCAGATTTACTTCAAATTTGCTGTGCAGAAGCCTTTTGACGTTCTAATTGCAATTTGCTCATATTGTTCCGGTTGACCGCTTTTTGGGGTCACTAGAGCTAAAAATAGAAAAAAAAAACTTTAATCGTCTTCTTCTCATGAACTAATGGATGGATCATCACCAAATTTGGTCTGTAGCATCCTTAGATAGTCCTCTCTCAAGTTTGCTCATATAAATTTGGTCGGCCCCTTTTAGGGGCCGCTAGAGCTAAAAATAGAAATACCTTAAAATGACTTTTTCTCATGTTTCTATGGATGGATTATTACCAAACTTGGTTTTTAGCATCTTTAGATAGTGTTCTATCAGAATTGCTCAAATAAAAATGGTTGGTCCCAATTAGGGGCCACTAGAGCTAAACATAGAAATACCTTAAAATGACTTCTTTTCATGAACAAGTGGTTGGATCATCACCAAATTTGGTCTGTGGCATCCTTTAGTCATCACGAATATTCTTTTGTAGTATCCTTTGATGGTCCTTTATCAAGTTTATTATTGTTCCCCATTATTTGCCCGCAAGTGTACCTTTATTACCTTTTTAGTAACAAGTTAATTAATATTTATTCTGGTGAGCGATGCAGGGCCATCATGGCCCTCTTGTACAAGTATTTAAATATCTTTGTGCTTGCATCAAATCTAGCACAATATCTTGTTATTAATTCGATATACATGTATACAGACCTGCGTGTACCTGTCTACATAATATGTATGCGCAAGTACGTAGCAAAATATAATGAAACAAAAATATTAACAATAACAATTGGTATAAATTATATAGGGATTGTAAAATGGCTTTAATAAAAAATTAAAATCAATCAAATTATTGACTGAGATGGAGTTAAACTAACTACTTTCAGAACGTATCATATTCTTAAATCCGCTTTAATTCAGCCTGGGTACGACGTGCCTGACAGTTACTTTGTACATGAATGTCAGTGTCCCTGTCAGACTTCCAAAACAGAGAGGTCTATTTTTTGATCTCCCTCTTAGAATAAAATATGATTGTCTTACTTAAACATGCTATTTATTCTGTTGTATGGATTAACTTTCAAAATGTTAACCACATTCATTTAAACAAGAGCATTATTCTTTTTTCTTTGAATTAAGTTGAATAAGTTCTTACCTTATAATTTGACATTATCGACATGCTGTGATTTCAGGAAAAAGTTATTTACCTTGCCTTCATTAATGGAAGCTGATTCTTCTACGCACGCGTGTCTAATACTACAAGATGTAGCCAGAGATGATGAATGGGGTGAAGAAGTTGGAGAGAACAAATTGTACGATGTCAATGTAGTGTTGAATTACATAGATAACCTATCGTCTCATGATGCGTTTATGACACAATCTGTTGGTTAGTATTGACAGGGCCCTCTCTCAACATTTTGGGGAAAGGGGGCCAGGGACTTTTTGTGGCGTTTTGGAAGAAAGCGGGAATGTTTGTGTTGTTGCAATTTAAGCAATACAGACAAATCAGCTGATTAAGAGTAGCATCATGTGTATATATTCTTTATAGGAATAAATGCAACTTGTTATAATTTTTTTCATTCATCCTTATTATCCTTCATCAAAGGCTAGATTACATTTTTAACTATGACCAGGGTTTTCACTAGACGTCACATAGTTGAGGGTAAAAAAAAGACCTTTGACTGACGATAATTCGAAGAGTCAACAAAATTTCGTTCTTGTTTTATTGTAAATTTGACCCTTTGGTACAAATTCTCAAGAATCAAAAGCTTAGTTTTACTGGTTTCAGGAGTCAAAATTCTGTTTTAAGGGTCAAATGAAGGTCTTGTATGACCATATGTATGATAATTTATCAACCTTACAAGACTGTCTGCCTCATATCATAATCATCTACTTCTTACATGGGAGGCATAGTGGTCTAGAGGTAGAGGTTCGACCTCTGGTCCAAAGGTGCTGAGTTTGAATCCCGTCTTTGACGAGTTTCATTTATAAACCTCAAAATCCCCCTTTTCGGATGCAGTACTGATGTAGTGTCCAGAAAGCGGAAATGAGCGTGATTGATATAAGAAATCGTCAATTAATGTTACAGTTACTTTGACTTTCATCAAAATGTCAAATTTATCATTGCAACACTATTTCAGTTATCAATTTTTACAAAACTTTCTTTTTTTTAATCACTCGGGGCTGGCATATTAAAGGGATGCTGTAAAATGTTGTATTAGGGTCTCAAACGGCCGCATGGACTAGCCCACTATACTTGTAATCATTCTTATTATTGCTTCATTTTAGACTTGTATAGATGTTTTAAAATCCCAACACCAAGCGGAATCGGTGATTTCAAAACTGAAGTAAGTGTGAGAGTGGATTTTTGGACCGCTTCAGGAGACAAAGTAGAAAAAAACATATTTGCATACAGCACCAAGGTTACAACTAGAGTTACCCCCCTTATTACGTTGATACAGACGGACAAACCCATCTATAAACCAGGACAAACTGTGAAGTTTAGGGTGATGACCATGGACCATAATCTATATCCACAGACAGATGGCGTAAGTTACGCTTGTTTACAGCCTACGAAAAATGTCATTTAGTTCCATTCCTCTCAAATGTTTAAAAACCACACTATTTACCTAGGTTAGTGTATTTTATTGGCAAATATTTTATATGTTTTGATCCACATGTCTAAGACTTAAATATTTTTATAGGCAGAAATGAAATGAGGCACCAAGTGTCGATGGGGGAGGGTGTGGAAGGGGTTTTACAACTTAGGTTGAGGATTTTTGTACGCACGTCCGTATTGTGCGTAATCGGCACTACGCCCAATTTTTATTGTGAGTCTTAATGATCTGATTGTTCATAACGCATCATAGTCCATGGTGCATCATGACATTTATTGTCAGATAAAGTACAGACAAAACATTACACAGTCAAACCAGTGTTTACGGCCACATCCGGATAAATACCACCCTATGAATGTGGGCCATTTCTTGAAAAAATGTCGCTGATTATTTAGAACAAACTGACCTCCCAGTAAAGGCCACCTGTCACTAAAGTCCACATTTTTTCTTTCCCAAGAAGCCTTTGTTAACGGGTATGACTGTACTCAGAAACAACTTTTGAATCTTGTTTATTCTGGTATTGTAAAAATATACTTATGTATGGTACATACAGTAAGACAGGGTTATAATGAACTCTGATTCAGTGATGTATTTGTCTCCCTCTGAACACACCATACTTTATTTCATTGTTAAAGATTATAGATTAGGGAGAAATATGGTAGATATAATGAAGTGGTTATTTATGTTCACAGGAATTCACTTATATAACAGTGTTCCACTGTATTATGAAGTAATTATTCTGGTCCTCAGGAATTCACTATAACTGTGTAATACTGTACTGTGAAATACCCCATCAAATCACTTACATAATGAATATTAGATGTATGTTGGCTTTATTCCTTTATTTTTTCAGTATAGCTTGGTCACCATCCAAAGTCCAAATGGATTAAGAGTTAGACAGTGGAAAGATGTTGTAACTACTGCAGGTGAGGTTTTATGATAACCATGCAAATATTTAATGCTGGTCACCAGCAATTTTTATTTAAATACTCCATATTGGAGGCTGACAGAGGTTTAAGCATGTTTTGTGTCTGCTGAGAATCATTTTTTTTATATTTTGTAAAAATGTATGATTTAGTAACATGGAAGGGTAAGTTAGTACTGGATTGCATACAGTCCAAGAAAACTGGTTAAGTAAACTGACCGTTGTATAGAACTGGAATATTGTTGAAAAACGACGTTAAATGTAGTGAAAAATCCATGAAACCATTTGCAGACTTACACATGATGAAAATAATAAGTTGGTTGTAGATACCAGCGATTATTTCCTTCTTTGTTTGGGTGCAGTAAATGGACCCTTCCCAATTGAAAATAAAGACATTTTTTCCCAATTCCTGGCATCTCCACACACTTTTTTTCCCAATTGGACTGGACCCTGACCCTTTCCCAAAATTGCAAAAAAAATCACTGGGTGCTAGTGAACTTTTTTATTATTTTTGTTTGTTCTTTTCTCTTGCAGGTTTAGTCAGCTTGGAGATGCCATTGAGCTCTGACCCAATTTTAGGAAAGTGGAAAATTACAGTGACATACAAAGCCAAGGACACAGTCCAAACTTTCACTGTGGATGAATATGGTAGTTGTTCTTTTTTTCACTGGGGTTTAATGTCACACCAACAGACAGGATCTTTTGGTGATCTATCCATCTTTAACGATGGAAGAAGACCCCAGGTGTAATCCTGGGTACAACCATTGACTTTTTGTAAGCTAGCTGCATGAGCAGCTTCCTCACATTTCAAGTTTATCCATAATGGCATTGGAACATATTTAAAGGTATTCTTCTTTTGTTCAAGAAGTCCCCTGATCATTTGCTGGTGTCTTATGCTAATTTTTAATTAATTGATTACATTTGTGTAGCGTACTGTGTCTTATAATAAGGTGGTTGTAATGTCAAGGTGGTCACTAAGTGGGGTTTATTACGTACGTTTTTCTGCAGTGTTACCCAAGTTTGAAGTCACGATCAAACCACCGCCATATTTACTACCAACAAGCCGGCAGATAGAAGCGTCAGTTTGTGCCAAGTGAGTCATCTTTTACTTAATTAGCACTCAAGTACATTAAAACCTCCATAATGAGACCTGAATGTCAGTCGTAATAATGAGGTCAGAAAATGGTTCAATTTAAAGTAAACTCTCAAGCAATGTAATGTAGAAGTAAGTCCTAAGATTTTATTGACGACCCTGTTCCAATCCGATTACTGTATGAACACTATTGAAGCATGTAAATACTCTCACATTTCATTATAGTATTGTTTCATTTTAGCTCTTATGTCATTGATGTAGTATTGTATTGACATACAATGTTCATAAAGGGCCTCTAAGGCTGAGTGATGATAGTCTCTGATCAGTAAACTCTAGCTCTTCACTTCATGAGTTTGACCTACGACCAGAAAAAATTCACACGTGAAGACGATTTCCAGTTAGTTAATGGAAGGTCTCTGGCTCAACCAGGGTTTTCACTAGACCTCAAAAACTGAGGGTCAAAAAGACCCCTGGCTTATAATAACTTGAAGAGTCAAAAGAATTTTCTTTCTATGTTATTGTAAATTTTGCCCTTTTGTTGTAATTCTCAAAAGTCAAAAGTTTATTTTACTAATTTTGAGAGTCAAAATGCTATTTTAAGGGTCAAATGAATGCCCTGTCTATCCAGGCTGTTGGTGTAATTTTAAACCCGCAGAAAAAAAGGCATTGCACTTGTAGCAGAATATGGTTACTTTAAATATTTCCAGATACACTTATGGCAAGCCAGTTGTTGGTGAAGGTAAGGTGAAGATATGTTTCCAGCCGAGATATTCCTATTACAGAAGACCAGAACGACCTTGTGCAACTGCATTACTGAAGGTACTGATGAGTCATTGATCACAACAAATTGTGATAACCCAATATAAACATAATTTGATGTAATTATAAAATTGTAACTGAGACTAGTCCTGTTATCAAGCAGGATTAATGTTGTATTTCTATATCTTAACTGAAATCATGCAACAAATTGCTAAGATAAAATATAGAATAAGATTTAGAATATGAAATAAGATTTAGTATGAAATAAGATTTAGTATGAAATAAGATAAAATTAAGAGTAAGATTTTTTCATTTGCTAAATCTTATTCTAAACCTTATTATATATCCTAAATCTTATTTAATATTTTATTTTATATTTCAAATCTTATTTTAAATCTTACTTTATATTTAAATCTTATTCTAAACTCTATTATATGTCCTAAATCTTGTTTTATTTTATATTCTAGATTTTATTTTGCGTTTAAGTTTTATATTCTAGACCTTATTTTATATTCTAAATCCTATTCTCAATCTTATTTTATATTCTAAATCCGATTTCATATTCTATATCTTATTATATATTTTATTTTTATATTCTAACTCTTATTCTATGTTTTATTTTTATATTCTAAATCATATTTTATATTCTAAATCATATTTTATATTCTAAATCGTATTTTATATTTTATTATATATTTTTTTATTTCTATAAAATAAAGAATATAAAATGAGATTTAGAATATAAAATAAGAGTTTGAATGTAAAAATAAGTGCTAGAATTGAATATGAAATAGAATAGTTAAAAGAAAATTGCCAGCTGCTTGTAGAAGGATGAGTTAGTACTGGTTAGTTTTCAACAGTCCTGCAAAACTGGTAACTTGAACTGGCTGCCATATATAACTGAAAAATTGTTGAAAAACAGTGTTAAAAAGATCAGTGACACCGAGAATGTTGAACTGAGGTTTATAGTACTAAAAAGGAGATATGAACAGAAGTAAAATATTGATAAACATTTTTATAATAATTAAAATATTTCAGCTTGAAGAAAATGGCTGTGATGAGATTGTCATAAATGCTGATGAAATTGAGCTGAAGAATCGAAATTATTCAAGTTATGGAGAGTTAGTTATTTCTGCCAATGTGACAGAAAGACAAACAGGTTTGGCAATTTTTTGTTGATTGAACGTTGAATTTTTTTTTAATTGGCACCTCAAGTATGCATGAAATTAAAAGGATTTTTCCTACATTCAGAGAATTTCCTTCTTTGGAACTCATTTTGTTTTCAACTAAAATATTCATATTCAGTGATGATTTGCATGAAAAAAGATGTTTCTGCTGAATGGGTGGGGTATTTTCCTCCCTTCAAGCATTTGTGCTATCAGAAACCTATCAATGAAGACATGAGGATTCTTTTCTACATTCATCAGTTAAAAACAGTATTTTTTGCTGGAGAATCAAAACCAAATTTGTTAGATTGCATAAAGACACAAAAATTAGGATTTAGAAATTTGAAATGTGTTTTTTTCTTTTTGTCGTTGTAGGCATCACGTTAACTGGATTATCTGTAGGACCAATGATGACCATGAGACCTTTGAATATGAAGATAGAGGATGACTCCAATGGTCAGTTTAAGCCAGGAGTACCGTACAAAGCTAGGGTACATATCTACCGTAATCACTCGTGTATAAAACGCATATTATTACATCCGAAATTGGGTCCAAAATTGGATGGGTCTTATCTTGGACCAATATACAATATGTTTGTGTATATTGGTCACAGGTCTTATACGATTGAGTAGAACTCAATTTTTCAGGACTCAATTGACACAACTAGGTCAAATTGAAATGGAGGGGAATAAGACTTTCATAATGTTTCATCTAAAGTCCATTACTTTATCGTACTTTTTCGGATTTTGTTAATTCTAAACGTCTACACTTATTTGGAAATCAGTCAATAACAAATTAAAAACAAACAAACAAACTAAAAGTATATTTTCAGACCAGTTTTAATTTGAATGTGTGATTTTCATATAGTGAACATTGTTGCAACAAATATCGCTTTGTTAAAAAACTTCAGAAATCTATCATTGATAAAGATTGATTTTATATTTTAAGATATGAAGAAAATAAGTTTCATGCATTTATACCAATAAAACCAAATACTGCATTACTTGTACAAGTATCATTTATATAAAGAGTAAAAAAGTTCCTGCATTCAGCTTGCGCAATAACCCTATCTTTTCCTGTCTACTTTTTTTTGTGATTAAGTTTTTTTGTTGATATTTCCATTTCAGTATAAACTATATCTCAATACCGAAAAAGTTTTGATAATAACCATTCTGTCGACCTATTGACCCCAATATTTTATGGGAGAAACCAGGAATACATATAGAATACATATTTTTTTCTTAAACCAGCATTGGATTAAATGTCTACTGTAGGTTGTAGTCACAAATCCCGATGGGACGCCATCACCTGGAGAGCAGGTTATTGTCACTGGTACGTCGTACTCGGAAGGCTACACATGGAACGGAACGTATGAGACTAATGAGGACGGTATTGCTTTCTTCTCTATCAACAACCTTGTCAAGGATGTCTCTGAACTTAGTATTCGTGTAGGTGTTACCACTATTTATCTATTTCAATCTATTGTAAGTACTTCAGTGCTTTTGAGATCTTGAATATGTCTTGACAAATTGCTAGAATTTAGAATTAAAATTATATCAGGGATGCATCAGGTCAGAAAAATATAGACTCACCAAATCAATCCCATCTTTCAGCACCAACCCTAATGTTTCTAACAGCAAAATGTGAAAAATTGCAACCAGTTGTGGTATCATTCCTTAGAAAAAGATTAGATAAAAAAATGATTCTTAGTGATACTACATTTCAGTGTTCAATAGATACTTGGAACGATTGGAGATATATGTATGATTCGGAAAACCATCAAACATATCCGCCTTCAGGCTACCACCGCATCGTTCAGTGGTACTCCGCATCTGACAGTTTTATATACATCCCTGACATGGATGAGGCTGCTGAATGTGATTCTGTGGTTGAACTAGATGTTTATTACACAGCTGATCCTGGGACAGATTATACATTCTTATCACAAGTAAAATTTTGTATTTTTTTGTAACATCTTTAGAACAAGCTAATAAGTTCATATGACGATTTTGATCAGTGAAATCATTAAAACCTGTCTGACATTCTGAAAAACTTTCAACACAATTATTATGGGGGAAGCTATTGTTAACAAGAAGTATGTTAAGAATTGAAACACAGGGTTTAACATTACCAGGAATATTTGGGGACTTTCCAGCTTTGTCATTAAAGACAGACACCAGACAAACACCTTGGTATGACATTCTGTAAGCTAGCTGAACAGCTCCTAGAATTGGAAAAATTCACAATGTAAAAATTCTCCAGTTTTGTAAAAACTTTTTTCAATGTACAGTGCAACATCTCCAGAGCAGCCCTCTCTTGAGCATCAACCTCCCTTCAACAATAGTATGATTTTCCCATTGTATGATTAACTATTAATTTAACCTCTTTAGAGCAACAACCTCTCAACAACAACATAATTTTGATTCTCCCAAAGGGTGTTGTTTTGAAGTAGTTGCACTGTATTCTTGAATGTGGTTTTCATTTTAAGACATGTGTTTGAATATCACAATCAGGCTCCAAGGTTATAAAATATGAGATTGATCTCCCAATTTGAGGTTGATCTCACAGCTTGCTCAAACTCCATTCTCTGTATTCAATCTTCCCAAATTAATTATAATAAGATATAGTTACTCTTCATACAGCAATCTGTATAAAAATCAATTGATTAAAATATTTACCCACACATATGACAGAAAAAGCATATTGGTTTGATGATTGAAGGTTGAGAACGTATGTGGGACTTGAGACCAGAGATTAATCTCAAGCTTTATAATCATGTGCCCTAGTTTGATTTTGTCCTCGTTTAAGGGGATTTCCTCTATTCAGACACTATGTATTTATTCCAAACAAAAATGTTCAGATTCAATCAGATCCGCACGAAAAGAATATTTTTCTTAAATGCTTATAGTATGTTTCTTCTTTCATTCATGCTATCACACCCTAGGTTTCTGTCTGCATTCATGGTTTAAAATTTGTTAATTTTGTGAGAGAATTGAGATCATTATAAGCAATCATGTCCCTGAATTGTAAGGAGTGCATGCGGCTGATTTTTTCATTCCTAGGTTAGAGCTGGAGACAATGTCGTTAATTCTGAGAAGAAGAAAATCAAAGCATCAGACGTTGCCTTTGTTTTGAACATACCTTCAGACAATAAATTTCGTCCTCTCAACAGAACACAAGTTGAAGGTAATATCATTAATGAAAAAATTATATACAGTCAAAACATGTTTTATCAAACTCTTTTTTTATGTAATTTCTGCTTATATTGAAATACGAATAAAGTCCCAAAACTTATTTTCCCTGTTACATGTATATATGATAAAAATGCACATATTTCAAGCTTGTTGTTTTCATCTTTTTGTATATTGATATAAATTTTAGGTCCCTAACATCAATTTTCAACTAAACATCAACTAAATACACAGACAGTATAAACGTCTGGTTCGATTCCTATACCGTGCACAAAATAGCATGATTAATGATTATTACAAGACACCGACGATCACTCTAAAATGTAGATGCAGTCATCAAATTTCTCAGATAAATAATACATTGAAGTTTTTAAATCGTTGTTTCAACTGTACGTACTGAAAAGCTTGATATTTTGTTTTCATCACTGGGTTTTAACGTTGTACCCACAGTCAGGGTTATTGGGCGACTTTTCCAATTTTAATGGTGGAGGAAGAACCCAGGTATTCACTTCGGCAGAACCACCCGCCTTTGATAATTAAGCTAGCCCGATAGCTTCCTCACAAGTGGAATTTAGTCCAGGTGAAATTCAAACTCACAGCAGTGAGGGGCTGGTGATTACTAGTCAGTGACTGTAACCACTGCACCACGGAGGCCCCGCGATGTACCTTATACCAATTACCTTGCTATAGCAGACCTTAAATATGCTTAAATATGCGTCCATGGAATTACTGAAAAACCTCAATGTTAAGACAGCCTTCTGGACTCTAAATTATCATTTTAATACTAAGTTGGTCTCATTATCTGGTTGAAATATAGAGAAATTATCAATAAAAAAATGTTCAAAGATAAGTGGTTGTAATTATAAGTTGGTTGTAAGGTTGAGGGGAATGTAAGTTTTACTGCACATATTTTTCTTTTATTTACAGTTCCACCGACCCCGCCTTACCCTCTACCTCCAATAGACCCTGTTCCTGTGGTATGTTTAATTGTATTTTTTGTTTCCTTGAAGTTAACTCGCGTATTTTCTGAGAAATTTTAATGGAAACAGAGTTTTTATTGATTTGTTATAAAATGTCTTCATCTTAAAATAAATGCACTTTATTTGTGTAATGGCCTTAACACATTACATGTTTATTACATATTTATACAGCCATTTGAGGGTGCCAGAGGAGAATGGGACGCCTATGATGGATTAGACCCTGTGGATGAAGAAATAATTGTTCCAGAGGTTGTTAATCCGCTTGGAGAAGAAAATAGTAAATATATGAACCTTTAAATCATCAATCTGTCCGTTTGTCCAACCCACTGTCTGTCAAACATATATTTTTCAGTTGGCTTGTGTGTTGAAATTAGATTTTAATGTATTTTTTTAACAGTTGATTGTTTATGTGTACAGGTTGTCTGATATTTCACCATCAATTTTCTGTTTCTTCCCACAATATGTAAGCAATTATCTTTTTTTCAATGAATATTTCAATAAAAGAATAGATAAAAATAAATGGATGCATTTCTTCAGTTAAAGCCTAATATAGGTATTTGTTCCACTTCGGGGTTTAAAAATGTAACTGCTCTATGAAGAGGTCTGAAAAAAAGGTGTGTTTACAGTTACCTGGCCAGCCCTGTTTTTGACTCCCCCCCAATGTTTTACTCTTCTTTAAAGCTACTGTTGAGATTACTTGTGTGCAGAACGGTAAAGCATGGAGTAAGACATGGAGAGACTGCACCTGAGGACTAATAAAAGTCTAAGTCTGGGTTGTGAGACAATATTAGGGTAGGTCGGACAACCAGAAACTAACCATTTTTCTTTTATGCCCGATTTAATTACAGATCAGAATGTGAATCGTCTCGCACACTTCAAACTTGAGGTCCCTGTCTACAAGGAGTACAGTCCTTACTCTAATCTTTTATTGATGTTTATGCGTGATGATGGAGAAGTGGTTGCTACCAATTTTCGATTAGAAGTCAATGGTTGCTTTAGCAACAAGGTATATTAATTCATGATAATCGTATCTTAAAAATGCTCACATTTACACTCAGCTGCCTTACAGTAAATCATCAATAAATAGTCCACATTTGGGACCCCAACAATCGGCAGTAATAATGAGGTGGTCTCATTATCAATTTGATTTATGGGGAAGTTATTGAAAGCCCCTTTGAACCTAAGCTGTCATTATAACACAGTGGTTGTAATATTGAGGTGGTCACTATTTGAAGTTTTACTGTATATTCAATACATATATTTATTTTATAATTTTTCCAACATTGTTCGGCAGATAAGTTAAGGCAATTTGCCCTCCTGAATTGTAATTTAATAGAAATTTCGTCCATGCACAAATTTTATGAAAGTATGTATTAGACGTTTTGATCAATAAATTATTATTCTGTCATAGCTTAACATTTTTATTACCTTGTATTTCTGGCTGAAACTAACAGAGTGATGAATCATAATAGAATCAGGTTTTTTTCACTTACAGCAAATTTGAATTAAAATCTTATTTTCGCGACCCAATTTGCACTATATTTTCACTAATTATTTTATCAATACTTTATTTTTCGCAGTATTTTTAGTAATGTAGTGTAAATTAAGTATGCTTAAAAAAAGATTAAAAAATTGGTAATCCAATCTTTGCTTGATGTGAGAATGTCATGTTGCAGTATGTTCATTTATGGGTAAAATGATTAATATATTTTGTTGCGCTCACATATTTTGTTACCTCGCTGATTCGGTATGTTAATATTGTAGGCTAGCTTGTCATTTTCCAATACTACAGTAAAACCGGGGAAAACGGTGGACTATACAGTTACCGCGAGTAATGGATCCACATGTTTCGTGGGTATGGTAGATAAAAGTGTGATGTTACTCGGAGGAAATAATCAGATTACTCCGAAAGATGTAAGTACAATATAACTGGCTTTCTTTGATTCCTTAACTTGGGTGAACTTTTCTTAAGTAAGGGCATTTTTTGTTTGCGTAAAGTTTTTAATGAACCAGTTTTCTAATCAAATAATCAGGAAGTCTGTCTGGTTAGCTTAGTATTTACAGAATGGCATGTAGGACGCATCTCTGCCTCAGGCAGGGAGACACATGAACTGACAGACGGACGAATGGATGGGCGGGCGAGCGGTTGGGTATTTGTGCAGGCAGGCACACATGAACAAATGAAAGAATGAACGGACAGGGGAACAGACAGGTTGACAGATGGGCAGTCAGTACGGTGAATAGACAGGTTGACAGACAAGTGGATTGACAGGAAAATTGACAGATGAACAGACTGGTTGACAGTCAGATAAACAGATGGATGGACTGGCAGACAGACTGGTTTGACAGATGAGTGATCAATTGAGTTAAGAAATTGATTGAGAGACGGGTTTGTTGGCATGTGGGTGGATTTGTTTTTGTAACACTCGTGTTCTGCCATTTTTTCACTGCTTTCGTCTGCTTCCTGCAGGTGTTAAAAAAGGTGGGGCAGGTATCAAGAAAGTACTTTTATAAAAGTTACTATGAAGAGGATCAGGAGTATTGTGAGAGTAAAAAGGGTGAAAAAGGTAAGTTAATGATAAATTTAGTATCTCAACAGAAATGTCAAGAAAATGCTAAATACAGCTAAACCTGTGCTTGTTGCCACCTTTGAATAAAAACCACCCTGTGAATAAAGGCCATCCTTTGAAAAACTGTCACTGATTATTTAGAACAAACTGACCTCCGAATAAAGGCCATCTGTCAATAAAGGCCATTTTTGTCTTTTCCAAGGGTGACCATGTTCACAGGTTTGACTTAATATTCAATCAGTGAAATGTGCCTTAAGTTGTTGCTAGAAATTTTATGTAAATGTAATTAATGTGGTTTCATTTGTTTTCATTGGACTCAGTATTCGTGGTATTGACTAAAATGGCTATTTGTGGATACGTAAATTCTTGAATTTTTAACTTTGAGAAAAAATGCTGCTTTATCATTTTCTGTTTAGTCCCTTTAATAAAAAGAGCTTGTTGGTGAGGTAAAATGTCAGTAATGCACGCTCACGTGTCAAAAGTTATTCATCACGCGACAGATATCTGCCAGTGATATTACACTTAAATATGTGTGTCATATTTGACACTTAAAATTGTGGGGATTTGATTTTGTGGACTAGCCGACCCAAAAAATCCATGAAAATAAATCCCAAGCAAAAATTGCTGCAGCCACATTATTTTATGGTATCATTTTGTTCATCCATATTTATTTTCATTTTATTAACTTATACATATGATTCAAAAACACATGCTTAAATGTGGCTCCATGTTTGGTCAATGTTTCTGGACCATTCTCTGCATTAAGTGGCCACCTTTCTTAAGCAGTAAATTGGCCATTTCTTGTGACTGGCTGTATAATGCAGGTTTGACTTGTACTGATAAATACTTACTTTCAGAAGAAAGTCCTGATTATTGGGATTATTGGGTGCATCCCGAGGGAGAAGATTCTATGACTGCTTTTAGGGTAAGACTTTTCACTGATATCAGTTTGATTTGTTATTGATGCTACCTGTATTTAGTGCTTACTGCTAAACTAAGACCTCTGCTCTGATTGTCTGCTCCTCAGAATTTTGTTTAAGTAGGACCGGGAAAAAAATAAAAAGAATAGAATGTCTTAACTACAGTATCTCAGTAAAAACAACTAGACGTGAGAATCAGTATATTAGGGAATTAACATACAAGAAAATAAAATAACATTTATATTGCTTATTAATCAAATGTACATTTTTTCAGTTTGAAACTAATTAAAATATTCTGATTAATTGAAGTTTACTGCAAATAATGAATGATTTTTAAGATATCTGATAAGATGAAGCTTTAAAATTACAGTGCATCTAGTTACATTGATGATTTTGTGTTTGGTGGAGTGGTCACAGCTTCTGACTGGTACTCACTAGCCCTTGATCACTGAGTTCAAATCTCACCCGGGCACAGCACCTGAGGAAACTGTCCTGTGGTTCAATCCAGGTGTACACCTGGAGTCTTCCTCCACTGTTAAAAGCTGGAAATATGACTAAATTACCCCGGTTATTGTTGAGACTTTTACCCAACAACTCGTGTCTAAATTTGCTTTGTAACTTATAACCTGATACACTTTGTAGGATGCTTATGTTGAGGTAGTATCTGATGGAACAATCCAGACTAGACCATGTAAACAACAAAGAAGATATTATTGTAAGTTCAGTTTGATTCAAATCAGTTCAATGATTAGGCAAGAAAAATAAATACTCGTGTTTACGGTTACCCGACTAAAAGAAATAGGGTTGGTAGGTCATAAAACTTTTCTGTTTAATTTTACACTTAGCAAACCTTATGTATTTTGGAGGTACGATTCATCCCCAAATATTTCCAAACTTTAGATTTAGCTGTTAGAAATTTTGGGGTTAGCATCAAGAATGGGTTGGTCTGGTAACTCTAAACACAAGTTAATTATTTCTGGCCTCACTCAATGAATTTTTATTGATCAGCCATTGATGAACTGCCTCATTAATATTTAATGTTGCGTAACTTTTGACAGAATGTTTTTTCTGGCAAAAGAAAAACAATACCCTGGTACAGTAGGATGATCCCATATATCAGATTCAGATGACGTTAATGGGCGTTGTGGACCAATACTTTTAGTGGCAGTGTTCGAAAATGACCCAGAAAAGTGACTCGATAAAATTGATGCAAATATTACTAATAAACAAATGACACTTATCTCTGATTGTCATGTATTTATCATGCAATAATTTACATCTCATATTTTCAAAACTTTCTCTCTTAAAGGGCACCATATCTAAGCCGTTTCCAATTTCCGATTGTGGCCCTTTTGTATTTGAAAATCTTAATAGCAGAATTTTTGTTTAGAAATATCTTGAGAACAATAAAAGTAACATAATTAGTTATTTTGTATACATACTATTTAATGTCATACTATCTATTTTATATAATTTCTGTTTCTGAAATCTTAACTACTTTGTTCATTTTGAGAGATCTATTTCTGTCCTGATTTATCGCTTTCATCAATTTTTTATTAATCGACCATAAATATTGTGATCAATCCTGACTTCAGGCTTTACTTTACTAGAGGCAAAATCTTTTAAGTACTTAAACATCTTACTTTGTTACTAAATGGTGACTAAAAGTGACTTGATAAGTCACATGTATTAAATTGGATGGAATGCTAAAATGCTTGTGGCATATAAAGCATAAAAAATTGTTTGTTTCCGGCTGTATGCTCATTAAAAATAGGGTAGGTTGGTTGGGAATATTTTGGGGGGGGATTTTTTATTATTCTTGAAAGCCACTGTTGAGATATTTTTGTGCCTAAAGGTAAAAAAGTGAGACAGCGAATTTACCATTCCCCAGGCTTAATTAAAGGTCTAGCATTGCTGGGAAAAATTAGGGCAGGTTGAGTGCCCAGAAACAAACCTTTTTTGCCTAACTAAGTACTGGCTATGTTGGAGTTTACTAGGCGACACTACAAATACAATTATTTATATTTTATATAATATTTATTCATCAATAACTTATCACAAAAAATGATAGATTATCATTTGAGTACAGGTCAATGAGTAGATGTGATGATGTATAGTTGAAGGCAGTTATGGTGAACTCTGATATAATGAACAATTTGAAACAATGAAGTGTTATTTTCCCTGAACACGCACTTCTGTATATTATTGTTATAGATACAGTGAAGTGTTGATCTATTGAAGTAGTTTCTAGGGTCCCTAGGAATTCACTATAACCATGTTCTACTGTAACATGATTCTAATTGTTGCATCAGAGTAACCATTTCGTTGTTTTACATAAGACTCAATGCATGAACTTGATGGTCCGACCGGCATGGAGGGAATGCCTATGCCCCTTGCAAGAGAAAGACTCAATACTCCCGTTAATGGTGTTGTTCCCGAATCTGCTCCTGAGCCTGACGTAGAGGTTGAAAGAGTTAGAAGCTTTTTTCCAGAGACCTGGCTGTGGGATATAGTTACTTTAGGGTCAGTTATGCATTCTGACTGTGTTAATTCTTTGTTCTAAGTCTTCTACCATGTATCTATTGCATATCTTTCTTTTGTAAAATATTCTAAGACAAGACTCATAAGGTTATCCTTAATTAACCCTTTGCCTCATAATACCGCATTTCCCTGCATCTGTAGCAGACGACTTTCAAAAAAGTTGTGGCAAAAGATGCCATTGCTGGTAACAAGTAATGGCTTCTCTTGTCACAATGTTTTCCACTTGATGGATGTTTTGTACAATGGCTGTGAATTTGGAAGATTCCAAAACATGTTTTTGAGGCAAAGAGTTAACAAATGTTGGTTTGCAGTTATGCGACCCAAACTTTTAACAGAGGGTAGATTGGTTGCCAATTTTTTCTTATTAACATTATATTCTAGTGTTGAAAACAAAATCAAAAGAACGAAACATTTTTTATCAGAAGTAGTTAAACATTTTGTTTGTGCTGATAGATTTTTAATGAGTTGCAGGTCATGACATTACTCACCTTCCCTTCAACATTCTAGCCCCCTATGCTCACAGTATCATGCATGTGATGGTGAAGTTTTTGCTGAAAATGTTGAAGTTTCTCCAAAAGTCTGGTCTTAGGAAATTTTACTCCGTTCTTGTATTCTGACAAAATTAATAAATTATTAACTGCATGTATAAAGAACTAACACTGTGATGGATTGACCACATTTTTCAAAATAAGGCTTCCAACCAGAGGTTATTGGGGTCTGATAATCATTCTGATTGGGACTAAAATACGACCAGCAGACAATCAGCAGGGAGGAGTCACTAAAATATGTGGAGGAGCCAAAAACAAGCGAAAGACAATCAGCAGGGAGGAGGTAAAAACTTAATGATGAATACAAGTATGAGGCTTATACAGTGCAACCTTACCAGAGCAGCCCTCTCTTAAGCAAAACCTCCCTTAACCAACAGCATGATTTTTCCCACTGTGTGATTTAACTATTAATTTAACCTCTCTAGAGCAACAGCCTCTCAACAACAACATAATTTTGTTTCTCACAAAGGGTGTTGCTTTGGAGAGGTTGCATAGAATATGTATACAAAGGCATATAGATCTTTCAGTGAAAGAATATTGAATATCAAAATGTGCAAATGAAGGAGTGTAGATCTTACTGATGACAAAGAACATAAAAAATTCAATCAAAAGCCACTGACTGTGATGTAAATGTAGAAACAATGACAAAAACTGAGAGAATCAGACTAAGGAGGAGGTTAATAACACTCGAGAAGTAGGGAAAGGATAACTGAAGCATTTGTCTTCACCAGAGTTTAACGTCGCGCCAACTGCCAGGGGCATTTGGTGACTTTCCAGCTTTAACAGAGGAGGAAGACCCCAGAACCACTGACCTTCCTGGCTGGACAGTTTTCACTCATGTGAAATTTGGTCCCTGGTGGGATTTGAACTCACAGTGGTGAGGAGCTAGTGATTTCAAGTCAGAGACCAAAACCACTTGACCCCTGTTGCCTCTAATCGAAGCATTATCAGAGGGACTGTTGAATGGAACGCTGCTGCACAACTATAAACTTGACCATATTGCTATATAAATGTTGAAAGCATTATGGCGCTGCTACAGGCTTTCAACTCACGCAGTCAACACAAACAGGGCAATACCATTTGAAGAAAATTATAGCTTGCTAATGTAGACAATTTAACAACACATATTGTATATTTCAGTTAGGTAAACGACCTTGTTATCTTCATTCATACAGTTTAGGTATATAACATTTTGGTCTCCTAAGTATGCCAAAATGTTAATGATTGCTTTCTCATGAAAAACTGTACTGCAAGTAGTATTTAAACTGGTCAGTTCACATTTCACCATTTTCTGATCCTTTTCTTTTCTGTATTTCTGCTTATTTTATTTATTTCATTTCTTCAAGTTTGCTTTAAATAGCAGCATTACCAGTTTTAATACAATCCAACCATTCTGAATACTAATACGCACATACTTAATTTGCTATCAGCATGAAAACTGTCTTTTATTCTCTATCATCACCGTAGATATAAGGGCTCTACGGGTCAATCTCTGCCTTTAGTTGATTTACCTTGTGTGGCCCTTAATGTATATGATGTTATATCTATGAGTGGGGCTGTTTTGTAGGAAAATGGGTGACATCTGTACAAAGGGTTTACTGCAGAAAATATTGGATACTCCGAGGAATGTCAAGAATATGTTCTTGCTAATTGACCAATATTTACTGATTTAATTTAGATGATATGCCACGTCAAGATTATCGGCTTGTTGCTTCTGCGGCTGTTGATGATAGTGTTGATTTTGTTCAACAAAATGCCAAAACAGAGACTACTGAACAAAATGTCAAAAATGAAGTGAAAGTTGATCGTGTTAGAAGTTTTTTCCCTGAAACTTGGCTTTGGCAAATTATAACGTTGGGGTTGGTATTATTTTCAGATAAATTGATAAATTGTGCTGTTTTGTTCATTAAGTCATTTGATGTCGCAAAATGAAAATATATTGATGGTCAGATATGCATTGTATAAATATTACGCTTATATCGATTATATCAAAACTTTCATTTAATGAGTCAATAATTGACAAAATTGCCAAGTGTAACTCTTTTATTCTGCAAGAATTATGGCTCTGTAGACACTTGAAGTTCATTTGCGCAAGTTTTTGTCATTCTTGTCTATTTGGGTTGTAATATAAATATTTCATGAAAGTGAATTAATGATTATCCGCTCTGTACTTAACCTTTTGCCTCATAATACCAAATTTCCCAGTATCTGAAGCAAATGACTTTTGAAAACATTGTGGCAAAAGAAGCCATTGCTTTTGATGAGAAATGGTTTCTTTTGCCACAATGTTTTCCACTCTGTCAAAGAGAAATTACCCATTATTCATAAATAAATTGATGCTTCGTATATTAGCTTTGAATTTGGAAGAGTCCAAAATATACTTATGAGGCAAAGGGTTAAAAAAGCTTAAATTAGATTTGTGTTAGGACTGGTGGATGAACCTGAGTGGTTGAAAAAGCTGCACTTGATGTGTTGAAATTAATCTTTGTGACATTACACAGATGTATCTTCGCTAAGATAGTAGTTTCTTTAACATAAAAATCGTATAAAAACGGTATAAATGTAAACCATATAATCTTACTTTATTAAGCAGACAGAAGAATAGTCAGGTTAAGAGCTACTTGTCCTGAAAAATCTGATGTTGCTGTGTTGAAAAACTTCTTTTTTTTAACGTACTGTTTGCATAAATATGATCTGCAATTCATCCCCAGATATTTTTGTACTTTGGATTTTGGTGTTAGAAACTTTAGCAGTGATTGAATATGGTCAATTGGATAAAAATGCACACAACAATTTTTGTTTTGCCTACTGGCAATAATTGGGACTAAAACCATTACTGGAACGTAGCTTTTTTTTTTCATTACACACTGAGACAAGACATGATTGCTAGCATCAAAAAAGTGTTATCTTAGCTAAAATATGTCTGTGAAACAAACTTCCGTTCCTTTGGTTTAATCAAAATGATTGCTGTCAGTTATATTCTGTATCTGTCTTTCCTTTCTAATCTTTTTATTTACTGTTCTTAAAAACTTCACCTGAGTAATTTTATCTTATACCATATTATCATAAATATATTCTATCACAATATGAACGTGAACCATTATGGATAAAGTTTCTTTTAGATAAAATAATATAATTATTTTTTAAATGATATTTAACTTTGCTAGTTTTAACCATTTTTCATCATCTTGATATACAATAAAACCCTTTTTATTATGGCAAACATATTAATATTTGGCAAAATAATTAACCAAGAAGTGCTCATTATTAAATGTGGTGTTTATTCAAAGATTAAAAAGAAAACTGCAAATGCTTTTTTTTGGCTAGAAAACCTCAGATCTCTACAACAAGGTGGTCTCCATGTACATGTTTGACTTACCTAGGTTAGTGTTTCTCTTAACAGAAATGAAGAGTCACTTACTGAAACAACCACCATACCTGATACAATCACAGAGTGGGTGGGGAACACAGTTTGTACGAGTCCGGATGACGGTGTCGGTGTTTCTGATGTCACGGGTGTGACTGCTTTTCAACCGTTCTTTGTGTCTCTCACTCTGCCGTACTCAGCAGTTCGTGGTGAGAAACTCCCAATAGTGGTCACAGTGTTTAACTATCTGTCTGAGTGTGTGCCTGTAAGTACTTGTATATACTGTCAAACCTGTGAACAAAGGCCGCCTTGGGAAAGACAAAAAGTGGCCTATATTAACAGATGGCCTTTTTTGGGGGGTCAGTTCATTTAAATAATCAATGACAGTTTTCAAAGAATGGCCTTTATTCATGAAGTGACCTTTACTTGAAAGTGGCTCCAAAAACACTGGTTTGACTGTATTACGTGAATTTGATGTTTTGAATAATGTTTTGGCCCCTTAAACAACCACTTAATTCCGGACTAGCTTCAATAACTTCCCTATAATTCAACTTGCTGATGAGAACACCTCATTATTACGACTGATTTTTTGGATCCCAATGATGGACTCATTATAGAGGTTTTACTGTATAGCTATCTAAGTTTTTCTATCATTCCCTAGTTAGTTTTCATCCTTATTGATATTTTTTTATTTTTGTGAAATGCACTATTTACCAGATGAATCTGTATAAAATTAATTAAAGCTGGACGTGATGTAATGTAAATGATGATGTTCGCTGGTCAATTTATAAATAAATAAATAAATAAATAAATGAATCTTCACAAATAATTCTTTAACTTTGATTTCAGATGAAGCTTCAGTTTACTAAGGCAGAAGGATTTTTGATTGAGGGCTCAAACAACCATATCAGAAAATTCTGTCTTTGTGGCGGCAAGAGTGAGAGCTTCAAGTTCAGGATTGTCCCTACAATTGTCGGAGAAATTGACATTGAAGCTAAGGTAGGAACCAAACATGTTGTTACATGCATTGAACTTGATTTCGCCACCTGAAGTAAGTTTTGTATATACATTATTCAATCTCTTGGATGTTTAGGCCAGTACAGTAAAACACAGTTATAGTGAATTTGGTCATAGTGAAGAATCAAAGTGATGTCATTCTATTTACCTACCCTTCAGTTCTTCATTTCATTGTCAGGAATACAATAAACAAGTTACAGCATACTTAAATAATGTTATGATTTAGTTAATGAAAACTGTACTAAGTTTTTGATGAATTTGGAAATTGTCCATTTTTGAACTCATATAGATCATCATCATCGGCCTGTACACCCAGTACACCTGTACTTCCATCCCTGGTTATCCTGGGCCAAGCGTGTCAAAGTTTCCCAAGAGTGCTGTATCACTTTCATTTTGTTTTCCACCGTCCTCCTCCATGTTGTTTTCGGTCTTCCTCTTTTCCGTTTGCCATCTGGGGGTCCAGTGTAGTGCTGTTCTTATAATTGATCGGGGGTCTCTCCGGAGAACATATCCTATCCATTTGCATCTGCATTTTGTTATGATGGTACCCATGTCCTCCTGATCACATCTTTTTGTAGGTCTTCGTTTGTGATCTTTTCAGGCCAAAATATCCGAAGGATTTTGCAGAGTCATATTGTGTGAAAGGATCGAATTTTATTGAGATCCTCCTCTGTCATCCTCCAGCATTCAGATCCATATAGGAGTGTAGATACAACACAGCTCTGGTAGAGCTTCAGCTTGGTCTTGATGCTGTACTGTGTTAACTCATACGGAGACCTGATCTAATCCTCTAATTTAATTTGACCTGCTTCTTGAATATTTTTCATTGCCTTGCCTCATTGTATAAGTAAGGGATCTGTATTTTTTTAAGGGACTTTCTGTACCCTAATGTAGCTTTGCGTGTTGAAGACTTCTACAAATGAGGGTTTTCAATGTGTACTGCTTAATATTTTGTTAAACCCATACAACATTTTGCACCTTGGTTTTATCTGCAGGTTGCATCAGTCGAAAATAAGGGAATATGTACTGATGTAATTCTAAGTGACTTGAAGGTCGGTGTGTCTGATGGAGTACAGCGACAGCTTCTGATTGAGGTATTCAGTTATTTGTTCTATGTGTTTAGTATATTTTCAGGCCTATTAAAACTAGAAACAAAGTTTTTGGTTCGTCTGTAGATTTGATATTTTGTCCGTGTGTATGAAAATTTGAGATATGATTTTCTTCAGATACCTGCAGACTGGATAATAATGTGGGTCATTTTTGTTATTCTGGTCGTATTCTAGCATTTAAGACATAATTCCACATTGTTACGAAAAAATATCTCTTTAAATTTTCGTGAAAGAAATGACCTTTATGATGAATGTTTTGTTGGCACGTATGTGGTTCACCAATAATTGTCATATCATACTCTAAAATGCTTATAGACATATTTTGGGAGTTTCTGTGGTTGGGCTGTTGGTGTGACGTTAAAGCCTGGAGAAATATTTTTCTAACAAGTTGTATGCACATGTATTATAATTTCAGGCTGAAGGGGTGCCAAGGGAGCAAACTTGGAGCTCGTACATTTGTGTTGATGGTAAAGTATAAAATCATTGTTTCACATTTTATGCCGGAAACTTGGCTATTACTTAAGGATTAAGTTAGTTCTAGTTTGTAACCCAGGAATACTGGTTTGGTCAATTATCCACACACTTTGCTGAAATATTGATTTGATAAATAAGATCAACCTCACTACAAATAGGCAAACTGGATTCTTCTGTTTCCAGTCTATTGAATACAGTAAAACCTCAAAGAGTGACCACCTCAATATTATGACCACCTTGTCATAAAAAACACTTATTTTTGGACCAGCTTTCAATAACTGCCATATAAGTCAACATAATATTGAGACCGCCTCATTACTATGTCCGATTTTTTTTGTCCCAATGACGGTCTTGTTATTGAGGTTTTACTGTACTTATGGTAATGTAATTATTTTCATTCTGAATCTGTATTCACCTTTTTTGTTAGCATTTCTATATAATTAACAAAGTTTGAGGTTTTACTGTATTTATGTTAATGTAATTATTTTCATTCTGAATCTGTATTCACCTTTTTTGTTAGCATTGCTATATAATTAACAAAGTTTGTTGGGGTAAATGATATGTGTTTAACAGTGTGTCTGCCAGTCATTTTTTTTATTAAAGTGTACTGTTTTACAATTAGCATAATTACATTTGTATATTATACATGATCCTGTTTTTTAGTTGATTTAGTTACTACATGTATATTGTTTTAATAATGACCTGAACATTTTATTTTCTTTTTCCAAGGCTAGAATAAAGATAATCATGTAACAGTTACCAAACAAACTCTATTCTTCATGCCAACTCTAAGGTTTCTTGCAAATCTATTTTGGAATAATTTTACCTCGTAATCTCATAAAAAGTGTTAAGAAAAAAAAATAGATTTTTTTTTGTAACTATTGACCATAACCATTATTTTCTTATTCTGGCCTAACTGTTATGTTTTTATCTATTCTCATTATATTATCAATGATTTAACCTTTGTTAAATTTTTATCAGAAGGCAATCCTGACACAAGAACTGCTGATTGGGAATTACCAGACAATACGGTACCTGACTCATACAAAGCTAAAGTTTCTGTTATTGGTATGCATAATGTTTTATTGTATGTATGTTTGTTCCAACAAGTACTTAATTATTCTCATATAATGGTGGGTGTGAAAAATCCACTTATCCACTCATGCTTGCCCAACTGGACAACTAAATTTCATGGTCTCATTAATCTTTTACTTTTTTCAAGAAAACAAAGTTTTAAATCAGTAAATAAACTCATGATCACCGAATGCTTCACTTTTGCAATGGTGGTAAATATGCATAGCTATCACCAATTGCACAAGAAAACTTCTGTTAACTTGCCTTTAAATGTCTGCTGTCATAGAGAGCTGAATTTAGAGATTTGGGATTTTTTAGTTCATTTAAACCTCCTTCAGAATTATTGCAAAATGCTGCTTTTAACTACAAGAAAATCAACAGTGTAGTTACCAGTGTCTAAAATACAGTCAGGTATTCACACTCTGCAATATTTATAATTTCAGGCGACGTTATGGGACCGACATTGTCGAATCTTAAGAACTTGTTGCGTATGCCATACGGTTGTGGTGAGCAGAACATGGCATCTTGGGCTCCAAACATTTATGTGTTACAGTACCTTACATATACAAATCAACTCACACCTGAAATTGAGGCAGAAGCTAAGAACTACATGACTGTTGGTATGTGAAATAATTATCTTATGTCCAAATCATTTTTCAAATCGAATATAAACACGAACATGTCCCAGTTTTTACCCTTTCACAACTGGGGATTTAATTGCATGGTTTACACACATTGCCAGTGATTTTTCTGCGGGATTGTAGGGGTTGACTGGGGGTGGGGTGCTGTGCGAGATTTTGCCAGGATGGGTATATCCATCTTGTAGGCTAATATGATGAAACTGGGGCAGACAGATGTGCCTGTCCTGGGAGACCCTTTATGGTGTTCCTTGTTCTTGGCCAGTTTCCATGGTTTCTCGGAGGGGTCTCTGGCAGGTGCATGTAAACTAGGATGAGTATACCCGTCCTGTGGGGTAATATGCCAAACTGGGGTGCACAGGTATACCTTTATCCTGTAGGAAGCGGAAGGATTAAAAAACGCACATTGTCATCTATTCCAGAAATCATTCAATAATCCATTTTGGAACACTAAATACGCTTTTCCTGTGTTCATTCTGTGGCATTGCCAAGGTAACACCTAAAGCTGGCAAACTTTTGAAATTTTAATTCAAATTGCCATGATCATACAAGAACGTACATGTTGGTCTTGTGAATGCTAAAATTTTATTGATTTTATTTAAACTATTTCAAAACCAATCATTCTTATATGCAGGTTATCAGAGACAAATGAAGTATCGTCATGTGGATAACTCATACAGTGCCTGGGGAGAGAACAGTTACAGGAATGCGACAGGAAGTATATGGTTGACTGTTTTTGTGGTGAGATCAATGGCCCAATCCTCTGACTTTATCACTGTGGATGACAAAGATGTCATGAAAAGTGTAGAGTGGATAATTAGCAAACAAGATGAGAATGGCTGCTTCCCAAAATATGGAAAAGTGTTCAGTTCATACATGAAAGGTGGTTTAGCAGATGGTGATAATCTCGCTGGTTTTACAGCGTTCACTCTGATAGCATTACTAGAGGCGGACCTTGATAACAAAGTATGTTTGCTATATACGGTTTTCTCTTCTATTTCTTTCTGCCATATATTAACATTTTTTATATTCCTGAGTCCGAAGTTATAAAACTTGAGATTGGTCTCCGAGCTCTAATCACATATCTTGTCTTTCAATGTTCACAGTTAATTATGATCAGACAGTAATGATATTATTGATTCATTATTGTGACAGCATAATTGACTTGAAAATGTGTTTAAACATTAATGATCTCTATCTTTTCAACCATGATACTTTGACAACCATGGAATAGAGATTGAACTCAGAGATTGTTCTCAACTTTATAACCTCGGCACCTGATCCTGTTTTAAACAGTATTCAAGCTATGCTAGGAAAGTTTGATAAAAATGAATTTAAAATTCCAAGAAAGGATTCAACCCTATGTTACTCTGTCTATATTGTTCTGCTAAAAAATGTGTGTTTTTTATCATAGGAAACTGGGCTTGCTACAATTTATGACACAAAATCATCTAAGTATTTAGCTTTTCCTTAGAAACAATGGAACAGAATCAAATACAGTAAAATCTTGATAATAAGATCATCATCAGGATTCAAAATATCGGTCATAATAATAAGGTTTCATTATGAAGTTGAATGATGGTGGGGTTATTAAAAGCTGGTCTGAAAAAAGTAGTTGTTATTACTAAGTGGTCATAATACTTAGGTGGTTGCTTTTGAAGTTTTACTATATAAAATTGTAGACAGCAGCAGAAACTAACAACAGTGCAACCTCTCCAGAGCAACACCCTTTGGGAGAAACAAAATTACGTTGCTGTTGTTGAGAAGTTGCTGCTCAAGACAGGTTAGATTAATTGTTAAATCAAACAGCAGGAAAAAATCATGCTGTTGTTAAAGGGATTTTGTTGCTCAAGAGAGGGCCACTCTGGAGTGGTTGCACTGTAAAAGCTTGCATTAAATGTGGTAAAAACAGTACATTGTTTCTTATCTGCATATTTTCAGTATGGTCCTTATATTGATCGAGGGATTGAATGTTTGAGCAGTTTCGATGTTACGACCACCGATACATACACTCTGTCTTTGATGTTGTATGCTCTCACATTATGGGATCCGCGGTCACCTTGGACCTCTGAAGTGATGGATGTATTAGAGAGTAGAAAAATCTCCTCTAGTTAGTATTTATCAGTCGATCTTGATCAAACTTTTCATAGATTATAAAGAAGTAACAGGATTTTCACTAGATGTCGAAAGTTGGCTGATGAAAAGTTGAAGAGTCAACAAAATTTCATTCTAATTCTATTGTAAATTTGACCCTTTGTTACAAATTCTCAAGAGTCAAAAGCTTCATTTTACTGATTTCAAGAGTCAAAATGCTGTTTTTAGGGTCAAACGAAATTATAGTGCAACACAGTTATAATGAATTTGGATAGAGTGAATAATTGGATAGAGTGAGGTGTCTGCTTTTCCCTAAACACACCCTTTTGTTATCACATTATAATGGATATAGTGAATTGTGGATAATTTGTGATGAAATTATTATTTGTATCCCCAGGAATTTACTCTAACAGTTATTATGTTATGTTTGTCCGTGAGATCAATGCTTAATTTAGAAAAAAATAAAGTTTTCTGACTCGTATTTTATTCAGTAATCTAATATAGAGTGCTTACCAAAACTGTAGTATAAGGTGTGTGCAAATATATAGATACAGATTAGGGAGTTAACCCTTGTGATGCTAGTTATATAGTAATCATGTTATAACCGTGTTTAACTGCATTAGCTCGGTTCCCTTTGGTGTGACTTTGCTGTGGCTGGTTACCGTGTCCAGTTGAATTTCTTTTGTTAGTGAAGATTTCAGTCCATACTTATTGTTGCACTAGTAATGCAATAGTAATACTTTGCCTGGTCCTTTAATGTTTTCAAATTTGTCAGTCCTCTGATCTGGCCACAGCCATGGTCCAGTGCGTTAGACTTGTAGTCCAGGTTCAAAATCCAGTCGCAGCTGACCATACCCTTCTATAAACGTTTGACAAAAACGCTGATTTTCCTCAATATGTGGAGAAGTTGCCAGCCAGTTGTGAAAGAGGAAATTAGTACAGGTTAGTATACAGTCCAGGAAAACTGGTACTGTGAACCGACTGCCATGTATAACTGAAAAATAGTTGAAAAACGGTGTTAAACCAGATGAAAAAAAGTCCTCTGATCCTGTAATAGTTCATTGTTCACACACTGTGATGATTATCATCTAGGTGGTATGGTTCACTGGAAACGAGACGAGACAAAAGAAGAGAAGGAAGACAGTCCGTATTGGTACTGGTATCGAGCACCGTCTGCTGAGGTTGAGATGACGGCTTACATTCTTCTATCCATGTTAGAAGCCTCCGATGATGTCAACTTTGGTGACACTCAAGCTATAGTCCAGTGGCTGACCAAACAGAGAAACCCATACGGTGGATTCTCGTCTACACAGGTACAGTTAAACCTGTGTGTATAGTCGCAACTTCTCTCTGACAGAGTGGAAAACAATGTGGCTAAAGAAGCCATTGCTCGTTACATGCAATGGCTTCTTTTGCTATAATGTTTTCAAAAGTCGTCTGCTTCAGATGTGGGGAAATGTGGTATTATGAGGCAAAGGGTTGAAGTAAACATACTTTTTTATTTCAGATTATATGCATATAATTGTATTTTTTATGTATAATTTTTTATGGAAGTGATGCGCTTTGTAAACATATATTTCACGTCAGCAACCAGACAAAATTTCACAGGAAGCTATCTTACTAGCTTATAGAAGGTCAATGGTTCTACCTATGTGTATGCCCGGAGTCTTCCTTCACTGTTAAAGCTTGAAAAGTAGCAAAACACTTCTGGCTTTTGGTGCCACGTTAAACCACAAACAAACATTCCATGCCTAATTAAATGTATGCTAATTTTTATTATTGTGTTATGATAAACTACCTTCAGGACACTGTCATAGCGTTGCAAGCTTTAGCAAAGTTTGCTGAATTGACTTACTCTGGGGTGGCTACAGTAACTGTCGAGGTGAAGAACTCTGTCAGTGAAAGCACCTTCTTCATTAACCAGGACAATAGTTTGGTAACCCAAACAGAGGACCTCATCGGAGATGACCATTCGATTGTGATCACGACAACCGGATCTGGTTGTGCATTGGCTCAGGTAAGAATCTTACAATAAAACTAAGATGGGATCAAATAACAAGCTTTGTACAATAATATACTAATGGGACCTTCTAACTCCCTACCCTCTCTAGGCACATGTTATTAAATTAGCTTGAACATTTATGAAATTTAGAAAGAAACTTGATTTGTACAATGCAACTTAGCTTATTTCACCATTCCTTCCAAACAGTTAGTAAACCAGAAACAATATTTGCAATACCTTGGTATATTTGATATATGTGTAAACGTAACTATGTGTGTCAAATTTTGAGTCTCTACTATTTCTAATTTTGAGAAAATGAAAATATTGGCAAGAAAAAAATGACTGAGACCGAAAAAATCAAGAGTTGGGAGAAAAAAAAAGTGTCTGTCACAGGGTTTCCCCTGCCATTCGCCAGTTTCGCAAATGGTGAAAAAAAATCTGCAAGTGGCGAAAAACAAATCAAATTAAGCATACTGTTTTGTAAGCATAGACCCTCCCCTCCATACATGTGACGGAAAAATATAATGCCCACAGGAAACCCTGGTGTCAGGTTAGCGGAAAAACCGAACTTTTTTCACCTAACCTCATAATCTCATTTAAAAATTTGTTTATTTTAGTCTTAATCTTGTATGTTTCAGGTCAGCATGAAATATAATGTATATAAAGAAGAAGACACTGGACCAGCTTTTTGGGTTAAAAATTCTGTTTATCCTTCCAAAACTGATAGGAACAACTGTGCAGGAAGATCCCTGTCCATCTGTGTCAAGTAAGGGGATACTGCCTATTAATCTACAATTTATGTGGGGCAGTCATAAAATTTGTGAACTGACTCAGTTACCACAAAACCAGATGTCAGAATTCAGTATAACTTTGTACAGCCCATCAACATTGTATGTTTACTATGTACATGAAATTTAGCTATGTACAAACGAATTTGCTTAAAAAATAGAAATGTCAATGTTGAAAGCCTTGGGATTCCATCTGACAGCTCCCTTTTTCATTTCAAGTTTGTTTCGCATAATTAAATCCATGAATGCATGGAATATTTTCAGCATTTTCATCTATACTTTTTTGACTGTCATTTTGTTTCATATCTGACTGTACAGCAGCTTCAATTTTGTTATTAAGCAGTGGCCAACCTGTTCATGGATCATTTTCAATTGTCGTCTGCCGCACTTTTCAAAAAGTTATTTGTCAGTATGAAATTTTCAATTTTTTGGAAACATTTATCAATTCCGATGCTGTCATTTCATTTATTGTCATTAAAAATATTGGTCTAAGATAATCAACAATTGTTTTTTAGATTTATGCTGTTTTTACAGGTATCTGAAACCCGGTATTTCTAACATGGCTATCGCAGAGGTGAAGATGCCGACTGGCTGGATACCAGTTAAGAATTCTGTGCAAGAGGTAAAGTTTGAAAGATTTTTGCAAATACAGTGCAACCTCTCCAAAGCAACACTCTATGGTAAAAGCAAAATCATGTTGATGTTGAGAGGATGTTGTTCTAGAGAGATTAAATTAATATTTAAATCCTACCATGGGAAAAATCATGCTGTTGTTGTAGGGAGGTTGTTGCACAAGAGAAGGCTGCTCTGGAGAGGTTGCACTGTAATTGAAGTACAGAAATAGATTGTATGTCCATAATTCAAAATGTCACGTCTTGAATATTTTTTTATTTTTCACAAAGATAGAGTAATCTGTACACTATTTTTGCTGGCTGTATTTATGACCTGCCATGTGTTTTGTTTGGTGATTATAATTTTGTACATATGTTGTCAAATTTTACAGCTTGTCAAAGCTGGTAAGGTACAGAGAATGGAGATTGACAAGAATTATGTACAGCTTTACTTTGATGAGGTTAGTAAATCATACTCCCTATTTAAACCTTTTCCTCATAAGCATATTTTGAACTATTTCAAAATCAAAGCAAATATACCAAACCTCAATTTATTTGGGTTATTTCTCGGTGACAGAGTGGAAAACCTTGTGACAAAAGAAGCTGTAACTCATTACAAGCAATGGCTTCTTTTGTCACAATGTTTTCAAAAGTCGACTGCATCAGATGTGGGGAGATGCGGTATTATGTGGCAAAGGGTTCAATAAGGTAGAAATTTTACAAGATCATACAGTATGTAATTTAGTAGACCATGATTATGCTGAACTCCTTGGGACCAAAATAAATACAATCAAACCTGTGAACAAAAGCCACCCTTGGGAAAGACGAAATGTGGCTTTTATTGACAGAGCTAGGTGGCTTTTATTCGGAAGTCAGTTTGTTCTAAATAATCAGTGATGGGTTTTTCAAAGAATGACCTTAATTCACAAGATGGCCTTTACTTAGAGGTGGCCACAAACACAGGTTTGGCTGTATAACGATGTAACCATATTTCGTTGTATCTATAACATTGAAATAAATAAGAGAAAGTTATGGGGAAAATAAAAAATTCACTGAATTGATTCATTGTAACCATGTTCACTGCAATTTTATTCTGTGTTGTACGTATATTTATATACAGTAAAACCCCTGAAAACCGGACCCTTTCTGGACTGGGTCTCTGGGTTTTCTTGATATTCTGGTTTTCAGAAAACTATTGATTATTGAAGAGAAAAATTTGGACTTGAAAAATTGTCCAGTTTTTAGAGAATTCTGGTTGTCAGAGAATTCCAGTTTCAGACAGTCTGGTTTTCAGGGGTTGTTCTGTATTAGTGCCTATTTTACAGTTCACAGACACTACAACCTGCGTATCATTTGAAGTGGAACAAGACATAAGAATGGATCCAAAACCAGCCTTGGTGAAAGTTTATGATTACTATGAAACAAGTAAGTTGGAAGTTTCTAAATGTCTGAAACAATCGTGCATCCCGTCTTGGAATGTATGTTTGTCAACTAATGATTCCAATCAATAATCGAAATATCCAATTAAAAGTTTATACAGTAAAACACGGTTATAGTGAACTCAGATATTGTGAAGAATGAGATACAGTGAAGTATTCATTTTCTTCTTTTCTCGTTGTTATTAATGTATAAGCATATGTAAGCAAAAACAAATAAAATGCCTACCTACCCATTGTTAGAAGTCTGAGTCATGTAATCACAAACCAACCTGAGTTTAAACTTTGCCTCATAAACATATTTTGGATTCTTTCCAAAGCTAAAATTATACAAAACATCAATTTATTTAAGAAAATTGGGTTATTTCTCTCTCTGACAGTGTGGAAAACTTTGTGGTAAAAGAAGCCATTACTCATTACAAACAATGGCTTCTTTTTTCATAATGTTTTCCACTGTTTTCCAAGTTGTCTGCTTCAGATGCAAAGAATTGCAATATAATGAGGCAAAGGGTTAAGCCAACATGAATTTTTTTGCCATGGCCTAATTTGGGTTATCTTGCTATAAAGGTTTGAAACATTTATTTATTGTATGTTACAGGTTATAGTGTCACAAAAGGATACAATATAAAAACAACCTGTGGAACCAAAGCATCAATACCTCTCGATAACGAAGGCTTAGACTGCAGATTTGTCCAGTGTAGATCTGAGGCGGTTCCAGAAAAATTGGTGAGACACAGTTGGCCGCAGTTGGCTTCCATAAGGATCTTTTTTCTAATTATTTAACTTAGGGTTTTTTAAATCTCACTCATTTCTGTGATAATGAATCTTTTTTCTAATTATTTAACTTAGGGGCTATTTAATAAATTCCATTCCATTTCTGGAATAATAATGGAGTTTTGTGTCTGAATTAATGCTTAAGATATTGAGAAATAGGATATATTTATTTCGAATTAATGTCAATTTGGGATAACAATTGTTAAAATGTCTACAGAAATATACATAATGATACCAACACATTCATTAATGCACTGTTTTCAAAATCCTTCTTGAAGCTGTCACATGACATTTCTTAGGTCCTTTTGTCTTACGTTTGTGACAGATTTTATAGTTTATTCAACAATTCTTATTGTTTATTTAATTATTTATTGTTTTGAAACAAACAAATCATGCTGTTGTTGAAGGGAGGTTGTTGCTCCAGAGAGGGCCGCTCTGGAGAGGATGCACTGTACAGCTTACTATTTTTATTTCTAGACTTGTCCAAACTGTGAGATGACACAAATGAGTGATACCGATTTAAGTAAACTTGCCTGTGAATCTGAAGCAGGTATATTTCTTTGAATAGTGTTTATGTTTATTGTTATTTGTATTTGTCTGTATTTATTATTATTACTGGCTACTGTTTTTACTGTTTTACTTCTGAGAATTCTGTCACAAAAACCAAGTTGGATGAGGGAAAAAAACCAGCCAAACCATACAATATCGTGGGAGGGGACCATTTTGGCTATGACTGAATATAACTGTACATGAAGATCAGTATTGTAGTGATTGTAGGAATATGGGTCACTTTCAACAGCCTTGCCATTGGGTTTACTCTTTAGTGACGTGGTTGAGTGTCCTCCTACAGTGCTAGGGGTCCCGGGTTCGGTCCCCCAGTTGGGACCATGGATTTTTCTCGCTCCCAATTTACTATAGTATTGAATTAACTACCAAACAATAAAATAGCAACATGCTTATGATTTAAACAGTATATTTCAGGTTGAAACTGGAAAAATAAAGGTTAATTGAAACTTACAACTATAATGAACAAATTCTATATTATCAGAAAATTGAAAATTCAGGTTATTTTTTCATTTTTTTTATTTGTCAAAAATAAGATCAGCAGGTCTGAGAAATAAAAAAATGACTTACAGTGGCCTCATAAAGATATTACAGTTTAACCCCTGAAAACCGGGCTACTTTTGCACTGGGCCAAAAGTCGAGTTTTCTGATAATTGTGGTTTTCAGAGAATTAGTGATTAAAGGAAAGAAAAAATCCTACTTGAAAAATCATCTGATTTTCAGAGACTTCCAGCTTTTAGGGAGTCTGGTTTTAGAGGAGTCTGGTTTTCAGGGGTTATACTGTATCAAAAAATCTCTCTTTTGCATTCCATTCTATGATGTTTGAGAGCTTTTCTTGTGGTCAGGGTAAAATGTTATAATCTTGAAATCGGCCTTCCAGTTCAAATTTCTGACACTCTATTCAGTTCGATACTGTTTTCATCTTGGTCCTGAGGTTATAAAACTTGGGAACATTCTCTGAGTTCTAGTATCAATTCCTGCCTGTTTGAAAAGATAGATCTGATCAATGTTTAAATACATATCAAGTCAATCATGCTGTCATAATAATGTATCAATTATATCATTATTGTCTGATCATAATTCATTTTGAATATTAAAAGATGAGATTTGAGCTTGGAGACCGATCTCAACTTTTATAGCTTTGAATCCTGAAGTATTAATGATGTTTACACTTTTTGTTTTTATCATTATTGTAGTCTACAAGACAATCGTTGCAAGGAAAGGCCAGTATTCAATAAAGATAAAAACTGATCTTAGACAAAAGACAAAAAATACGTTTAGTGATGTTTACTTCAACTACGAGATAGGAGATCATTGTTCTTGTCCGATACTTGAAGGCAGTCGTGAGTGTGTTTGTTATTTATATTTCATTTTAAACAATATTTATATCCACAACCATTCATGATTCCATTGTGTCATTTCCTTTGCTAGTTCTTTATGTACTTAAAAAATTACTTAAAACATAAAAAACTCAGCAATAAGCTCAGATTATGTGTAAATCTCATTCATTTAGTACATAATAAATGATGGAAAACACATATCAAAGATCAATATATTATAATGGCTGGGGTAATTGCACTTAATCCATTTACTGAAACAATCTTATAATTTTGATGAGAAGGGTGCCATTATCCCAGCCATGACATAAACATAAATTAACATTTACATAAAGAAGGTGGTGTATGGACTGTACAACGGCCCTTTATCTGCATTGTTGTAACAGCCATACAGCAAGTTTTATACTGCGGGAGAATTAGAGAAATGTAGCAAGTTATATATTTGAGAATAGCCAATTAGCTTTATTACCACTAAGATTATCTCCCGTTGTAGTAACAATAGTTGTATACAAAACGTTTTACAATTCTTATAAAACGTTATTTGTATTAATATAAACATCAATGCAAATCAGTCAATATAATATTCTATGATAAAACATGGCTGTTCCATTTTACTCCACCTGAAGGTAACCCTACAATTACCAGAATAATGTCCAATAATATCACACACTACTTGTTTTATACAGGGGAGGAAAGTCTAACAGTCTGCTGAAAATTAAGTTCTGATCGTGTTTTTATAAAAAGTGTGTGACTACAAATTATTTCTTGTGGTTAGAAATCAAAATAATATATATATATATTATGTATGTTCCAATATTTTATCTGTTGATAATGTAAAAAGGGCTGTCATTTGTTTGTTGAGTGTTCAATAACCAGTGATTAGCCAGACTACTTATTAATGCTACATATTAATTATTTCTTTGCAGTGAATATTTAAGCATATAATTCTTGATAGAATGTACTAATAAGTTCTGTTAACCCTGTCCCTCATAAGCATATTTTGGACTTTTCCAAATTCAAAGCAAATATACAAAATATCAATGTATTTAACAAAATTAAGTTATTTCTCTTTGACAGAGAGGAAAACATTGTGCATAAGAAGCTATTGCTGGTTACAAACGATGGCTTCCTTTGTCACAAAAAATATTTTCAAAAGTTGCCCACATCAGATGCGGGGAAATTCAGTATTATAATTCAAAGGGTTAATAAATAAATATTCTGAGGTATTGTGTTTTTCAACATGCACAATTCAGTCCCTATATATTTTTTTGAAAGTTTGGACTATAACCTGATTACAAATTTTTATTCATTGTTATCTCAAATGTCATTATTTGTTTTTGCATGTTCTGACACTAGATATAAAAAATACATTCAAAATATTTTTTTCAGTTATGAATGTAATGCCAATATTTTTTAGAAACACGTGCTCTGATTTTCTCGAAAGATGCCTTGTCGAATTTAGACAGTGGTATGCTGACTTTACAAGAAGGATACACGATCATGAAAAATACGAAAACATTAGAGAGATTAGTCCGAAGAGTGACAACTAGAATGAAGTTATGTAAGAAACTGCAAAGATTACGCCGTTCTGGAACCAAACGAAATATGGCTAAACTGAGGAGAATGATCGGAAGGATATAACATTAGAAAAGAATTCACATTTTCCCCAACAATTCTTAACTAATGTTGAATAATTGTTATCACATTAACCACATTGAGAATTAATAGTAGACTACGAAACACATTTTGTATCTGTGTATCTGAATATTAAACATCTACATATATATTCTTTAGCATTGTAAGTCTATACCAGATTTATAATTTCTCTGTATTTCAAATAACTAATTCAATGTGCTATTATATAATTTCTACTTTTATCTCCAAATATTAGAACTATTGACAAATCAGGGGAGGTAAATCTTGCATTTAAATGTGTCACAGTTCCTTCCCTTACATGACTTACTGCCCAAGCCCTCCTTCAAAGATGAGTTTACATTCATGCATTTCTTTGTGATTAATTTGGTCGACATACAACAACATGGTGACGTGGTCTATGTTGAAATGTTTGCTCAAATCATTAAATAATTTATCTGGCATTTTGAATGAGTAACATTTGATCAGAATCTATTTTTGTTTATACTAATTTCGTTTGTTAAATTACCTAAAGATTAATACCAGATAATTGCTAAAAATTGCTAAATTATTAAATAGAATTTCCATTCACTTTATTGTCCTAGACTTTCATGAGACAACTGAAAAAATGTTTGCTTGTAATGTCCCAGAATGATTCACATTTAGCGCATTCAGTTCATTCAACTCACTTCGTCACTCTGAGTGGATCAAGTTATCAAGAGGAAGAGGTGTTATTATCCTTCTTTAGCATTCATATGCCCCTACAATAAGAATAAAAAAACTGTTGATACTACGTGCTTGGAAATGTATATTTACAAAATAACTCGAAATGCCTTCCAGAATTTTTGTTATCAAAAGGAAAACTGCTCATGGCCTCACACCATTAAAACATAGCAAGGTATAATGCATCTAAATTATCTCAGCAGAAATCAAGGAGATATGATTATATTGTGCTAAGGCCTAAAAAATAGGTTTGTTTCTGGTTTCCTGACCGACCCATCTTATACCTGCCAACTCATAAGTTTTACCGCATCCAAATCTTAGTGCTATATTGTAATTTTTACAAAAATATTGCCGATATATGTAAAAAAAGAGAAAAAAATCCCTACCTATTGACCCATATTTTTGTGGGCATGTAAATGGAAACAAACCTTTTTTTGTTTACGCCCAAATGCTTGATGTATATCTCATATTGAAGCAGGGCCACAAATTAAGGTAACTTTCTTGTGTATGAATGTTGTTCATTCTTAAAATGCATAAAATTCATTATATCAATAACACTATATATACCACAGTTAACATTTGGTACGGTGTCTGATGTCTAGTGTCCAACCCATCTGACCATTCTTAACAAAACATTGGTTTTTGTTTATGTGCCCAAATCTTTTAGTAGGTAGGCATTTATTTTAACACTACAGTAAAACTTCATTATTACGAGCATTGATATCATGAGCACCCAAACTTGTCTCAAGACGTTTTTAAAGTCCTATCAATATTTTTCTCAGTTGTGTGCAATTTTCAACCAACAGACAAATACTTCGTTATTAAGAGCACCACATTTATCTCAAGCATTTAGTCTGTTCCAATGACTCCTCAATGAGGTTTCACTGTACATGCATGTACTTACATCAAAAAGCTGGAATAAAGAATTTTTGGGAAAAAATGCTAAAACAATATCTGGATCTGAATGAGTGGGTCACACAACTGCAAACCAACAATGTTTGAAGGATGACCTTAAATCAACACTTTGTAAACAAGAGAGAACCAGCATAAATTGGTTGAAGCAAATGATAGTTGTAAATTGTGACTGTGTAAGTCAATTAAATCATGGCTATTGCTGTCACAAGTAAATGATTTTGCGTCCTGATTGAAGTGCTGCTAAAAAGACTTTATTTAGCTCCACAGAGAAGAGCTTCTGAAGAGCATGGCCATCAATTTATAGACTCTATTTAACTTCATAGAAAAGAGCTATCAAAGAACGTGACCATCATTTTTATAGACTTTATTTACCTTCACTGAAAAGAGCTTCCGAAGAACATGGCTATCATTTTATAGACTTCATTTAACTCCACAGAGAAGAGCTACTGAACAATGGGATTATCGTTAACTCATTTTCAACTACATAAATTATACTTGTGTATGGTCTACATTGTACAAAATAATATTTATAAAATGCTTTTGAATTAAATTTCTGTTGTTTGGCTTTCATGTAACCAACAGTTATCTGAAATAAGATGTATCATATAATGTATCACAGCAATTATTCAGCACACAGCAATTATTCAGCATAAAGATCATGTGTGGCCGTCAAGGTGCCACTATTTTGTATATTTCAGCATGTATTAATTGACTCGTCATTGAAAAATTAAATTCACTAAAAGTGTTTTTTTTTGGGGGGGGGGGCAAAATATTCTTATTGTTTTTGGAAGCTTATTTGTCATTGAATGAAACTCATTTTTCAGGACGCAGGTACAATTTGTCCACCATTGGATTTTCTTTCACTAACAGATCAAACAATCTCATTTCTGTATAACATTATATAATAATGTTTTTTGTGTACATAATGTAGCATTTCTTGAATGCAAATGTTAAATAAAATCCTCTAAAACGCAAATACTTCTATTGTTTTGCATCTTTCATTTGTTCTCTGGCTTCTGTTGAAATAATCACTGGATTACATTTGAAATGTTCAGCTAAAAATGCTTACATGTACTTGCCTTTGTAAAAATACACCCAACACCCAACCACTGAAAAAAAGTCTCAATTTAAAAGACGTGCAAGAATGATCATTGGATGCGGTATAAACTTATTAGTCAGGATGTAAAATATTGGGTCGGTTGGGTAACCGAAAACAAACTTTTTTTCGGCTATTTGAGTGACTTGGTGTTCACTATTGTACTGTATACTGTGTATGTTAATTTGTTTTTGTAGACAAGTTTAAGGAAGTTGCTGCGGATAAAACTTTTCATTATTTTGAAAATTTATTGGATTACTGGTGTATCATAAAGGACATTTATTCAAACTTGATCCATCTATATCTATACATACTGAAGATAAATAGCAATTCAATTCACAGGAGATGTAAACAAAAAGGGTAGCCTTGAACTAAAATTTTCCGATTACAGACCAGTCAGTAACTTGTCATTTATGTCCAAATTAATAGAGAAAGCAGCTCTCCATAGACTAAACATTCATGCAGTCTCCTTCCAAAAAATCAGTCTGCTTACAGACGCTTTCATTCATGTGAGTCTGTTCTTATATGACTTGTAAACGATTTACTCAACTGTATGGAAAAGCAACAAGTTAAAACTGCTATAGCAACGGACCTGAATGCAGCATTTGATACAGTCAACCATAACATTCTGCTCGAAGTTCTTAACAATCAGTATGGCTTATGTGGTAAAGCTCTATCTTGGACTGATTCGTATCTTAGACCCCAGAACTGTCGTGTTTCTGTCAACTCAACATTCTCATAAAAAAGTTGTGGAATGCAGTGTCCCACAATATAGCTGTCCGTGTCCGTGACTATACCTCACCTATGCTAGGACTCTTTGATATAATTCCCCCGCAAGTATCTGTCCACGGGTGTGCTGATGATCACATTACAGCCCAGCGCTTTTGACCAAAAGATGTAAATGCGGAGCAATGCGCTATGAAAGATGTTGAAGACCGCTATAAAAATCCACTCCTGGATGAATGAAAACAAATTTAAAATGAACAGCTCAAAGACGGAGTTTATCATGTTTGGCAATAAGCATTACACAAATGCATCACCTCAGAAATTGATATAGCTGGAGACAAAGTCGCCTGTGTCAAAACAATTAGATATTTTGGTGCATTTCTTGATGCAACACTGAACTATGTTAAACAATTTTCGGATAAAATGTATCCTTAATTATCTTACAAAAGAAGCTACAGAAAGACTAGTGTTATCCATAGGCACTCGATTTCCGAGATTTTTATATCTGTAGAGTCGTTATTGTTTAATCTAAACTCATCAAACAACACAAATATGTCGGACAAAAAATCTTCATACCACTTCTGTGCGTATCAGAAAAACGTATGTGTTTCACAAGCTAATCCAAAGAACTGGTCTTCGGTCCTCAAATGCAGAAAACTTATTCTATGATGTACCCTTTAACAAACAAATTTTAATGACAGAAGTTTCAGCACTGTAGGTCCAAAATGGTGGAATAGTCTGCCCGTAGACATTAAACTTGCCGAATCGTTAGACGTCTTCAAGAAAAAGCTTAAAACATTCTATTTTGGAAAATTCTACGAATTGTTTTAATTGCCACCACCCCTTTAAAGGTGGTCGTCATCTTTATTCCTTTTTATTTCTGTATGTATTTTAAACGAATTTTCTATTTATCTTATCTTAATCATTTTTATCTATTAATGTACAACACAATTGAATATTTTCAATATTGTTCAGATCCCCAGAATTTCACTATAAACGTGTTGTACTTTACAGTGAAATTATTTTTCAGGTCCCAAGAAATTCAATATAACCATGTCCTAGTGTATAGTGAAATAATTGTTTGGTTCCCAAGAAATTTGCTATAACCATGTTCTACTGTAGAATGAAATAATTGTTCAGATCCCTAGAAATTCTCTCTAACCATGTTCTACTGTAGTAATCATTCAAGTGGTGATAGAGTCGCAATTCTGTAAACATGTTTGTATCTAAGTTTACCGGTTTACAAAACAACACTATACTTGAAATCAATGACACAAGACATATGTTACTGCCGACAACAATAACATCATGTAAATAACTACTTTATAAGCAGAAAAAATTCAAAGCAAAACTCTATTAAATAAAACAAAGACACAAACGAACAACCATGAAACAAACAAGATATTTACGCATTTCAATAACTTTGCTGTTCAAATGTTTTTGTGTAGAATTGCATTCTGTGTTAAAATGATCCGACAAAATATCGTCGCCCGAACTCTTGCAAACGATTAGCTAACAATAGCATTATTTTTTAACACTGTTGCTGCATCCAAGTTTACAGGACTAATGAATAGTCTCAGAGCTCAAATCTCGGATAATATATTGCCTGACATGATATGGCTATTAGACATTTTTTAACATATTCAGATCAATTATTGTAGGCATAAAATGTAATATCATTTTCATCATTTTATCAAAATCAAGTTAGAAACCATTCTAATTTGTGACGACCTTCTTGTGGTGTACTGAACTTACTAGAGCTATTTATAAGAAGCATGCGTTTCGGATAAGCCTTTTTTTCGTGCACACTTGAGATTATCAAGGACATATGTAAGTGGTAATTTAGTCACGTGATACAAACTTAGATATATTTTGCAGGACATACATTCCTGTCATCATTGGAGAACGAGGGGGTTGTTGGTAAAGATGGAAAATTATAAAATGTTGTGGATTATTTTCCAGTTATGGATAACAACGGTATCAGGGTAAGCATTTCATTATTATTGTGGTGAAAAAATGATTCAAACGATTTACAACAAGATAACCAACTTTTGATACTGTTTTGGAGGCATAAAAGTAAGCCAGATAACCAACGTATGATACTGTTTTGGAGGCATAAAAGTAAGCCAGATAACCAATTTATGATATTGTCTTGGAGGCTTAAAGATAAACCAGATAACCAACTTATGATATTGTTTTGGAGGCTTAAAGATAAACCAGATAACCAACATATGATACTTTTTGGAGGCTTAAAGATAAACCAGATAACCAACTTATGATATTGTTTTGGAGGCGTAAAGATAGGTCCTGTCGCTCCCAACGAAAGCTCGAGTCAGACAGACTACTAAAACTTCAGACAGGTAAAAGAATTTGCCAATGGCAACTCTTTACTGATCTGCTTACTAAAAAGTTAGAATATAAATGTTTTTTTTAGAAATCTCTCTTGGTTGAAACTTTAATAAGTATATCGCATGAAGTAACATCTCTGACACGCTCCATATTTACAACATGAACCACTTAATATTTGACAAGAGTAACTTGTGCTTGCTTGTATTAAAACCGTTAGGAATGTGACAGTATGTATTTTAATTTGAGATTATTCTTAGACATTAACTACCTAAATATTACATTTAAAGTGCACTGAAGTGTCTTTGCATGAGGGTTGTAATGTATAATGATATATATGCTGACATTTGGTGTTCAGGAAAGGGCCAAAAGTCGATTTTTCAGTAACTTGAAAAAAAAAACACCTCCGTATCTAATATATTGTAATATACTCATTTATCTAGGATGAACATTTTTAAATGCCGAATTCCTGTTATCAAAACAAACGTTTAATTCACATCTTAATACAGTAGCACCCTGGTACTTCATTGGTACTTTTAAGTGTCTCCATTACGGGGATGGTCCAATTATAGGGGTTAAACAAAGCGTAATTATAATGTCTGGGACTCTGAAAAAATGTAAGACAGAAATGTAAACAAAAAAAGAAAAATCCGATTTTTTAAAGTGTCCCAAGAAACGAGGTATCCTGAAAAACGAGGTAGTCCGCCTGCGGGGCTGAACTGTGTTGACGCTGACCAGGGGTAATCCTTTTCCGAATTGTCATTTCTGTATGGGTTTATACACAGCAGTCATTGGTGGAATTCGAACGATTGGTCATGTATTTCTAAAACCAGTCTGATGATATCTGTTATACACATTGGGATTGAAAACCTTAACAAATGCGGCGTCCTGAAGACTTTGTTACAACATTGTAGCAGGCTGGTACCAATTAAACGTGCTTTAATGTTAACTTATAGTTTCGGAGAGCCGTAGTTGATGATGATCGACCCGTCTATGAATGTGTTAAGCGGGCCCTAAACATTGCAAAAACAATATTTCTCACAACAAAGGCATACAAAGACATTTTGAAATATTTTGATACATTTGATTATAAAATGCGTATTTTCTGGTGAGTAATCACGAACTTAAAGGGAATCTACTTATTCTCTTGCTGCGTGAAAATGGAAAATACATCCTTTATTATAAATTAGATGCTTACAATAACAGAGTTTGTGTGTAGGGAGCACGTAAGCATCTGTTTCCTAATTTTTGATAGAAAATACAAGATGAGATCCATATAAGACTAGCAGCTCTGGTTCTTATACTTAACAGATTGTGAACGAAGTTAACCTTTGGACACAGTACGAGTACTGTCAAGCTGGGAGTTTTGCCTACATTTGAAGATTCAACAAATATAAAACAAGGGAAAGAATTTTCGCGAGTGTTAAGCTTAAGATGTATGATTCAACTTATAAGTGAACGACTACTTATGTTATTAAGTGTCGCTTGACACTTGTTTCATAAAGCAAGCTGGGGTCGATATTTCATCTAACAACAATTAATGGCTGTCTTCAACAATTTTTATAGGTTAACCAGCATGTAAACATAGGTTATGTTAGTTCAATTCGCTTCCAGAATGTATTAAAAACACACCCATACGTTGCATTTGATTCATACAGGAGTGATTCGGTTCGTGAAGTAAATAGTCCCTTTTAAGTAGGATATTTGACGCCGATTATGGCAAAACTGTTACATCAGCATGACAGGGACAATCATTACGGCCATGATGACATTTAAGAAACCAGGAGGCAATCACATTGTGCTCTGCTAAGTAACAAAAGCGGTCGATGCACCGTAAAACATCATTCACATTGCACACGTGTTTCTGGAAATCCGACCTAATTTTTCCCCGCGACTTTAAACTTTTTATTAGTCCCGAAACGGTACACCCACTTTTTTACCTTTGGGCACAAAAAATCTAAACACTTTGCGGCGGCTTAAAAGAATAATAAAACAAATCTACAAGTAAAATCCATACCTACCTACCCACTCTATTTTTAATGAGCATGTAAAGAGAAACAAATATTTTTATGCCTGATAGTGAACGTTACTTTTTTATGGGCTCTTGTGTTTTGTATAAGCCGCGGTGGTTGAGTTGTTGGACTTCTTACAGTCTCTAAAGAATTTTTTGGATGTTCCGGTGTGTTTCAATAAATGTTAACAAAACGCCTGCATGTAAACAATATCACCTTTTTTCAAATAGTTTTAATCAAAATATATCTAACTCTTTAATGTTGAATGTTCTACATACATGTAAGTGGTGTTTTAACAATATTTTCAGTAAAAAGTTGTTCGCAATGCCCAGCTTATTGGAAGCTGATTCTACCACACGTGTATGTTTTTTACTACAAGATCTAGCTAGAGACGAAGAATGGAACGATAGGGCTGGACCGGACGACGATTATTTTATAAATGTTATAATTAATTACATAGAAATCAACCAAGAGGAACGTGTTACACTCGTGGCAACATCCTTGGGAGGTGGGTAGCATTTCGTTTATTTGAAACTAAAACAAACTATTTATACGGTACTGATTTGACAGACTTCATGTATATTAATGACCAATAATGTTAATAATACAGATGTAAAGATTACACTATTGCCGATATTTTGTTGTTTACATGAATTTTAGTAAAGTTAACCTTAAATTATTAACATTTTATTATAACCAGTGTTACTTCCTGCATCATACGAACGATGTGTTCATTATTGTTTATCGCGCCATTAATATCGTGCCATTTATATCATTATTACACCCCCGCAGCAAAGTTGTGGGGGTATACTGGTTTCAGCTCGTCCGTCCGTCTGTCCGCCCGTCCGTCTGTAGACGACATCTTGTGCGCGTTTCTTCTCCGGAACGGCTGGTTGCATTTTGATAAAACTTTACTAACACATTAGGCATTAGGTCTACTTGCGCATATTATAAAAAATATTCGGATTTATTTTCACTGAGTTATGCCCCTTTTTTATTTGTCTACAGACAAAATCTTGTGAGCGCTTCTTCTCCTAAATGGCCTGTTGGATGTTTATGTTTTCGCAACATAGATATCATCATTATTATCGTCATTATCGCCAAACCCTCCGGACAAATTGAAACATACAAATACTGAAGTACAAAACACGGTATCTCTGAAAGATATCGCCTTGGAAATGTTTGCAACAAAGCTATAGGGGATGTAAACTGGTTTCACGGGCCCAAACTTACACCGAGTTATCCTACATAATTTCACTTGTAAACACCTGATTTAATTCTGTTTTAATGTGTGCTTATTTATCTTTTTAGATTATCACACTTGTTTCCCAATATCAACCCCAGATAAAGCAGGTCAAATCACTGCTGAAGTCAATGCGTCCGTTTCTTATCGGACAGCAAAGGGAGACAAATTCAACAGGAATATACTTTCATACAGGACCAATATTACATCTAGAGTTATTCCCCTTATTACATTGATACAGACTGATAAGCCTCTCTATAAACCGGGACAGACTGTGAAGTTCAGGGTGATGACCATGGACCATAATCTATATCCACAGACAGATGGTGTAAGTACATGTTTACCATGATTTTACCAGATTACTGGAAAGTCACTTGTTTAGTGTTTTAATTTAAAGCGTAAAAATGTTTGTTTCTGCTTACCTGACCTATCCTAATTTCATTGAGCGACACTGGACTTTATACCTGACCTATCCTAACTTCCCTAGCGACACTATACTTTATACCTGACCTATCCTTATTTCCTAGACTTTTTATCAGGCCCGAGAAATGGTACATTTATTACTCACTTTTTTACCTTTTGGCACAAATAATTTGAATAATTTCAACAGTGGTCTTCAAGAATATTTTAAAAAAGATCCAAAAAACAAAAATTCCAGACCTATTTACCCTCATTTTAATGAGTATGCAACCAGGAACAAACATTTTTACGCTTAATTCATTTTAACATTGTGGCTTATATTTCACTCTCCTGGTCTATTCTATTATATGGGCAGACATTTAATACCACTGGAATATTTCCTCCTGTTTTATACCGTATGTAGTATTTTTAAATTTATATTTTAGTATGATGTAATCAAAATCGAATCTCCAAATGGCTTAAGAATGAAACAATGGAACGATGTAAAAGACCCTTCAGGTAAAATATTACATAATGTACTGATCATTAGTTGTCAGTCTGAATGTTGGGCGTTTTTCTGCAAAAGAAAAACATGTTAAAAGTGCTTTTTTGAAATACCATTCAAGTACAAAGTAGTCGACAATAAGAAACGCGAACATCTTGAAGAAAGAGTGTTTTTACACCATATTGAACAGAATATTCATTATCAAAGTACTGATCCTTGTATGGGATAAAGAAATAAAGAATAAGTTCCCATTTTTTATCGGTTGACAAAATTTGAAGATCGACTACGCAACAGATGAAACGTGAGTTGCAGCACGAATGTTTTATAATTCGATAAAATTTTATATTACGATAAAATATGGGGAAATATTTGTTATTTCGACTCTTACCGCATAACTCAAATTGTATGTATTCATTTATTTACCATTTATTCATTTATTATGTAATGACAAGAATTTCATATGTTCATTCGGCTCTTAGATTTTGTATAAAGACCAGTTCTTTGTGACGTCATTTTTGTATAAAGACAAGTACTCTGTGACGTCATTTTTGTATAAAGACAAGTACTCTGTGACGTCATTTTTGTATAAAGACAAGTACTCCGTGACATCATTTTCTTATAAAGACGAGTACTCTGTGACATCATTTACCATTTTAATTGCACATGTATTTCCGAACGTGTTAACTATATATCAAAATACAGTAAATCGTCGTTATCTCGAAGAGTCATTGGAACAGACTAAATGCTCGAGATAAACCAGGTGCTGGTAATAACGAAGTATTTTTTTGTTGATTGAAAATTCGCATCTAATGACCAAAAATTTGACGAGACCTTAAAAACTCCTTGAGAGTCGATAGTTCGTAATATCGATGCTCGTAATAACGAAGTTTTACTGTATGTTGATTCTGTATGATAATTAACATTGCTTTAGGGGAATTTACTACATGAACTTGCATTATTTTCAGGTTTAGTGAGCCTTGAGATGCCATTGAGTGTGGATCCAATTTTAGGAAAATGGAAAATAACAGTTACGCATGGTAACACTAACACAGAACAGGTTTTCACAGTCGACGAATACGGTAAATTCTGTTATATCCGATACTCGATATATGAACAATTTGGAAACTTTATAGATGTACATTTAATTTAATACATCCGAAAATGTATTGTAGCGTGTGTCAGAAAATGAAATGTTATATACAGTAAAACCTTACATTGCCACCACCTCAACATTACGACCATCTTGTTATAACGACCACTTATTTTCAGACCAGCTTTTGATAACTCTCCTATAAATCAACTTGATGATGAGACCGCCTCATTATTATGACAGATTTTTCTGGTCCCGAATGCGGTCTCATTATTGGAGTTTTACTGTAATGAATGTTTAGCATTTTCACAGATATTAGACCACTTCTATCATCAACCCATCCCAGCAATGGATTCCTCCAGCAGTACATAAAATTAATTTTGTCCTATCAAGGGAGATAATTCAAAGCTTTCTGTAACTGAAGGGTTAAAAACTTATATTATTATGGTTATTGCTTAATATGAAGACTTGAAAAGGCGACGTTGATATTTTTAACATGAAATAATCCCTAAGGTGAAACAAAACATTTTCCGGTTGTTAAAGAAAAGGTCAAGTCTTTGTATTAAGTATTAACCATAATAATGGGCCGTGACTGTGGTTCAGTGGTTAGTGGACTGGAATCGTGACCCGGAGATCCAGATACAAATCCCAGTCGTGGCAGGTCATACCTTTCTATTTGAAAATTTGACAAAAATGTGGATTTCCTCCACATGTGGAGAAGTTGCCCGCTCCTTGTGGAAGCGTAAGGTAGTATTGGTTAGTGTACAGTCCAAACTGGCTAGGTGAACCGGCTGCCGAATACATGAATATAACTGAAAAATTGTTGAAAAAATGGCGTTAAAACCTCTGAAAAAAAAACATAACGTAAGTTTTTAGCCCTTTAAACTTACACGAAGCATTGAATCGCTACATATTTCTATATGTATGTTATCCCATAGCATTTAATTTCATCGAGCAACTTTCAAACAAATTTTATCCGCTTTTCATGTTGTTTTGTTCTTTTGCAGTGTTGCCCAAGTTTGAAGTGACGGTCAAACCTCCTCCATATTTTCTACCAACATCTAAGGCTATATCTGGAACAGTTTGTGCCAAGTGAGTCATCTATAAAACAATTAATACAATATATATACAGGGGCGTAGACAGGGAAAATAAAGTATAACGCTTCCCGAAGTCGTGCAAGAGCTCCGAAGGTGCGATTGGGGAGTGCACGAGAAGCGGATTTCTACCCTCTCGAGAGGGGATTTTCCCCCTAGAAAGTTTGATATTCAGGACGTCTGTATGCACATTCTGAGCCCATACAGAGCCGCTTTCTTTCCTTTTTTTATCTTCTGAAATGAAATGACAACTTCGACTTGTGTGTATTTTTTACATTACGCACGTGCGTTGCGTGCATAATGGTAACTACGTCCTTTTATCTAGTTCAGAGCTTATTAATAAATTCCTTCAGAATTAAGTTTCCTAATTGAGCGGAGCATAGCGAACACGCGTTGGATTTAAATGCAGCTGAAATACGCTGAAAATAAAACGGTATTGTCATGGACTACTTTTATAAAAAACTCTGGGGATTTGTATGTGCAAACTCTTTAAAAAACAATAATACGCATTCTACTTTTTTCGGAAATGAAATGTAATCCAGTCTGGTAAATCACCAGCGAGGGAACTTACAACACGTGACCCAGACAGCAAAACATAAGATGAGTGTCACTCAGAACAAATTACTACAAACACCTAAAAATGTACTGATCAGGTTTGAAAATATTCTCTTAACATCTCATTCAGATAAGCTAAGTTCATTTCAAGGTTCTGATGACTGATTTGGCGTTTATCTTTTAAAGATTATTCTTGTTTCAGATATACTTACGGTAAATCAGTAGAGGGAAAAATAGAGATGAGATTATGTTACCAGTCAAGCCACGATTTATCACCAAGACCTTGTGCAATAATTGAAGATAAGGTATTACATATTAATATTAGTTCAGCTAAATTCAGTCAACCTGTGAATAAAGGCCAGACACTTGATTGAAGGAAAGTGGGCATTATATATGACTGACTGGCTTTTTAGTCTATCATATAAAGGCACGGCTGGGCTGCCAAAGAGGGACACACTTGTTCGCTGTTGGCTTCAGTTTAGAGTTAACTCATGTCCTCTGTACCCTTACTTATCGAGTAATTAGCTTAGTGTTAGACAGTTGGGAATATGAAATTTAGGCAGTCATTCAAGATAATTTAGTTAATTTACTTATTCAAATTTAGTTGAATTTTATGCGTCTTTGAACCAAAACTTTACCATAAATAATAATGAGGTGGTCTCATCATCAAGTTGAATTATAGGAAAGTTACAGAGAGCCGTTCCGAACGTTAGTGGTCGTTATGAGAAGGTTGTTGCAATATTGAGGTGTGCGCTATGTGGGGTTTTACTGTATTTTGTCATTACTACTGTTCTGACACAGATTGCTGGAGGATGTTACGAGTTTACCGTGGATGCTGACTTATTACAACTAAAGAGTCGTAATTATTCTCAGTATGGGAGTCTTGTGATCACAGCAAATGTAACTGAAGAACGGACAGGTTGTATTACCTATTTTGGATTTAATTAAAACATTTAAAATGTTGAACTTTATTCACTTATTATAATCCACGCACAACAAAGTTGTTGGGGTATACTGGTTTCAGGTTGTCCGTCTTCCTGTCTGTCCGTCCGTCTGTAGACGGAATCTTGTGTGCGCTTCTTCTTCGAAACCGCTGGTTGGATTTTCATAAAACTTGACTAACGTTAGGTATTAGGTTTACTTGCGCATATTGAAAAAAAATTATTCGGATTTATTTTCACGGAGTTATGCCCCTTTTTATTTGTCCATAGACAAAATCTTTGGCGCGCTTCTTCTCCTAAATGGCTTGTTAGATGTTTATAAGACTTTACCAGTATATTATGCATTAGGTCTACTTACGCATATTACAAAAAAAATATTCGGATTTATTTTCACGGAATTATGCCCCTTTTTTATTGGTCTGTAGACGACATCTTGTGCGCGTTTCTTCTCCGAAACGGCTGGTTGGATTTTGATAAAACTTGACCAACACATTAAGCATTAGATCTCCTTGCTCATATTGTAGAAAATATTCAGATTTATTCTCACGGAGTAATGTCCTTTTTATATTTGTCTGTACAGAAAATCTTGTGTGCGTCTCTTCTCCTAAATGGCTCGTTCTAAGTTATTAAGCTTTTAAAAAAGGCTCTGCGGGGAGTATTAAATCACCTTCCGTGATAGTTATAGTTTACTTTAAGATTTTCATATTGATTAACGTGATAGATAATATCAAACCAATCATATGGGTAAACAACGTTTGAATATGGCATACATTCATAATTTTGTTGTTGCAAGGCGTAAAGACATGAACACATTGAATGCTTCTTGTGTCCCAACCATAAGCAAGTAGATCTATTTAATATGAAGTTTATGTTAATGAAATGCGTCATTATGATTTGGATGGGGGCCAAATCTGTGTCAAATTTAACTCTTGTTTCTGACAAGAACATTTCATAACTTGTACTAATTTAAACAGCAAACACAGCAGGTTCAATCTTAGTACTGGACGCGCAAAAGATCAACGAATGTCTTAAACTTATAACAGTTCAAAAAGTAGATACTGTATCAGAATAAATTTGTAAGACTATAAAATTCTACATAATTCCTTTTAGCTTGGCTTGATTTATTCAATCAGTTTGGTGTATGATAAATAATGAATATATTCTATAGTTGTTATATGATAGTGATAATTCTGTTGTTGTAGGAATTACGTTGTCAGGGTCATCTACAGGACCATCAATGACCATGAAACCTTTGAATATTAACATCGAAGATGACTCCAATGGTCAATTTAAACCTGGATTTCCGTACAAAGCAAGAGTGAGCCTGCTTATATACTTGCCTTAAGATGATTTCCGAAGATTTGGTTTAAATAGAAGGCGTTTGTTAGTATTTGAAGCTTGTAGAGCTTCCTTTAGTAGATATATGTCCCCAACTGTTTAAGAGAATCAGTTTACAGTGTGATATAAATACTTCACTAGCAGTTACATGCATATAACGGATCTTACATAAAAACGTCTTGAAAAAAAATGCTTAAGAAAACATACTTACTAGTACACAAAACATTGTCGAAACCCGTCACATAAAACTGATTTCTATTGTATTGGTGAAATGATATTATCTTGTTTTTCATCATTGTCTCATCGTTCTGATTACCCATTTACCACTTAACGTACCATGTATATCTAACTAGGTTATTGTGACCAAACCTGATGGGACACCGGCACCAGAGGAGACCATAAACATCACTGCTAAGTCAGCTAAGTCAGCTAAGTCAGAGTATCAATGGAATAACGTTCTTACCACTGATGTTGATGGTTTTATTCACTTCTCTATAGATGACATTGTGAAAGGCGTCGAGGGTATTAACATAAACGTATGTAATCAATAATTTCACGAATTTGTGACCATTAAGCTGATTAGGCCAAATGTGATCCATTGTTTGTCATAATTAGACTACATAAGTGCATTTAAAGTTTTGACGTTTATTCATCATTTTTATTTGTGTATATTTCTTCCTTTCACCATTTTATATTGCCCTACCCTCTTTGAAGCTTTTCTTAGGGTCACTGGCTACGTTGGACAACCTTGTGTAACTGCATTCGTGCCTGGGTCTGTTTTCTTTGCGTCGGTGTTCATGTGTCGTCTATTGATTGTCTCCTCTTGTAGAGGTTCGCAAATCCATTTCAAACTCGAAAGATATTTATCAGACGGCCTTTGGAATGAATCCATACTAGTGTTGTTTGAATTACATGTATTTAATTTTTACTGTAATTGTTTTATTTTTTTAAAAAAACATATGTTTAAAGTATGTTTATGTTATGGTGTGTCAGACGACATTTTTATTCTACACAGGCTGAAAGAGTTGGTGATGATTCCGACACGATATTTTCATCGAACAGAAACAATCATATGATTGAACAAGTTAACAATTACCATGGTATTACCGAGTGGTATTCATCATCTGATAGTTTTATTTACATTCCTGACATGGATGAAGCCGCTGAATGTGATACAACAGTTGCGCTGGATGTTTATTACACGGCTGAGCCGGGGAAAGACTATACATTCATGTCAATGGTAAGGCCACTCTTCCTTTATCACTAATGATTCATCGTTGAATATTCGGACTTTTCTATGTCAATATTTTTATAGAGTTATAACAGTATAGTTCTCCCTGAAGCATAAATATACAGCCACATATTATATGCCTTGAATTATATAAAAGATGCGTTCCTGTCCAGTTTTGACCTTGTTATTTCGTTTAATGTTTGGTTTGCATAAAAGCATGATTATTCCATGGGTGATACAATCATTTATATGAATGGCCAGTTCAAACAATGACTGCGCTTAATCTTCAATATCATTTAGATATTGCCTTCTTCACAAAATCTGAGAAATGTAAGAAACTGGTAATGTTCTGACAGCAAGCATTACTTCTGTTATGGTATTTTTCTTCCATAATATCTTTGGACAACCAACACGAGTATTAGGCGTTATGTACACGCCACTGTTCATGAAGAGAAGTTTTTAATTTCGAAAAGAGAGGTAGAAAGAAATCAATTTGAACATGACAGTAAGCGAAGAATTGATGACATAATTATAATATATAATTATATAAATATATTTGTTATTGCAAAGAGCTTATTGTTTGAACGGTGGTCAAGTTTCACATTATCTTTGCTAGATAAGAGCTGGGGATAATGTTATCAGTTCGAGTGTGACAGAAATCGATGCGCATGATGTTGCCTTTGTTTTGAGCGTTCCATCAGATGATAAATTTGTGAAGCTATCTAGACAAGGAAAAGAAGGTAAACACGAGTCCAATGGTATGCCATTGAGCTCCTTCAAAAAATCTGGCGTTAAAATTTAATTTGCATGATATCAATTTGTGTACAGTAACGTTATGGTCTTTGTGAATGTTTATAGTGCGAGGTTGGGTCCTTAAAACTAGTTACCCCCCCCCGTAGCTTTGCTTCAGACTGTTCCAAGGCGGTACTCTCTGGGAGTGTGTGTGTGTTAGATAGGTTCTGGGGTGGGGATTTCTGGGGGAAGGTAGTATTTTGTGGATGATGGGATGTTTTGGATATTTTTAGGATCCGTTTCTTATCTATATTTATATTTATTCTTGTATATAGCAGAATGTTTGTTAATTGCAACTTGGTCAGCATCAAATATTATTCGCACAACAAATTTTTGTGGTGATTTTTATTGAACTTTACTGATCTTATTATAATGAATGATAACATTTATAAAAATTAAATAATTTGATTGAAATTTTATTGATACACAGAGGTAAAACGGTCTATTCGAAAACGAAGTTTAGAGCCAATGTTTTTGCCAACAACAGAAAATATTACAGTACACCAAGGCGAAACAGCTACATTAAAATGTCACGTCAGAAACCTGGGACAAAAAACGGTATTTAGAAATTTCAGGGCGTTATTTAATGGTGTTTAATATCTTTACTTTATTAAGTAGTTCAAAGTATTTTGCTAACTACCAGTCAGCTTATCTCAGACAAATAATGAATTGATATATTGGTATATTAGACAACGGACGCTTATATCAGAATTACTTCGTGACGCTGAAGAAACACAATTAGCGTAATAATCAGTACTAACTTACGCATTCCTAGACAATTAAGCCCAAATTAGGAAGGAAATTCGATATTCAATAATTACTTGTATGCAAACCAATTTCAGAGCAAATTGCTGCAACAATTTAAATTCATGACAAATCATACAGCAGAGCAGCCTTTGCCTTATCTTTGACGGACTTTGAAAATAAATAATAACGGGAATGAACAAACTGAGTGATGCGCGAATACATGTGAAATTTATACATTAAGAGTATTTTTACAGCTCCTGTGGAGGAAGGAAGGAGCCTATGCTCTTATGGTAATTGGCGGACAAATGTTTGTACCAGATGAGAATATGACGACTGAATTGTTGATAAATTCCGAAACTGTAAGAATTTCTAGCTCTAGGTGATCTTTACTGATACTGGTTACATTCTCAGAAAACGTACCATTATATTTTACTATACAGTATTAGAGTATAATTTGCATGTGTGTGTCGTGGGTGGATAAAATATGTTACTTATCTTTTGGACCCTCTGGTTTTCAAAACGTACGCCGAAACAAATTTAAACAAATGCATATTTATACATGCTGGTTGTTAAACGTTTCTGTATAAAAATACATGGGTTCTTAATCTCATATATCATTTAGACAGCGGTACAATTTAATTTGAATCAACGCATGAACTTCAAAAAATGAAGATACCGATTCATTGGAAGATAAAATGAATTACCGTAAACCTCGTTTAATGACCACCTTAATATCATTGATGGTAATATGATGGTTTCAATATCAACATGGTTGCTCAGTGGTTTTTTTTTCATGTTGCGTCAACATTTTCAGGACGTAGTTTCTACGTTGACTATAAAGAACAGTGATCCGATTCATTCCGGAACGTATGTATGTCAAGTCTCACCAGGAACGGAACGGTACGCGTATCGTGTTAGGTTAGAAGTCCTTGGTGAGTCATCTCACAGACTTATGCCCAATTATCCACAGCTTATGTATTACATACAAATGTGATAATATCTATTCGTGAGAATTGGTTGAGCCTGATCGGTGAAAATTGACATATTGCACCTTTTTCGCCTCTTTGACAAGAAAAAAAACAAAACAAGAACTTATGTTTAAATACCAGATACTGCGATCCAAATTGCTTGCCCGATGACATACGTGGTCATGAGCACCGAGGGGCTTTCGGTTGATGGTCAGTGTCGTGGCTTGGTCGTATCTGTTATACTCTTTATGCAGACATATATTTATACGATTATTAAATTTGGGAGAACAGAATGGGTCTACGTTATAATTGTCGTAATGTTGATGTTTTAATCACCCCAGCAGTGGCGTTAGCCCGTTGAATAGATTTGAACAAAGGGCGATTTACTTGTTGCTGTGTTTTGTAGGAAGGTGATATTTTGTACGTTGCAATTCTTGGAACGATTTTAACATTCTTTATAACTGTAGTATGTAAATATTTGTAGAATACGAATCTACTACAAACATGGCAGTTTTACAAGACAACTACGTTTCCCTCCCGTGTGAGGTCAAAAACATCCCTGAGGATCAGCATTTATATGTACGTGTTAGCAATTCACAATTAGAATCATAAAGTCTTGGTTCAGACGGTATTCGCAGCTTTTTTGTATCCTTTACTTGTCTTTTTAGTTCGTCTGTTTCTAAGAAAAATCGAGCTATTATTATCTCTGTCGTTGTCGTTGTTGTTGTTGTTGTTGTCATGCAAAAACTTTAATGTAGCCTATTACTCAAAACACTTTTAAAGATATCAACAGGACACTTGGAATACTTGATTATCATGACAAGGCACAGTCGCAAACCAAGGGGTATTATTCTGAAAGCTATAGTTTTGGAGTTATGCCCTTTTTTAAGTTATAATTTTGGTCATAAATGTTTATAAAATAGAATAATACAAACCAGATGAGCGTTGGCGCCACTCTATGGAGCTCTTGATTCTAAGGATTGTTTTTGATGATAGCACAAAGCTCATCTGAAATATCGAATTTTCGTGTCCCTTATGTTTATTTTCATTGCCTTACCCTTCCACAAGGAGCGGGCAAGTTCTCCAAATATAGAGGAAAATCGATATTTTTGTCAAATTTTCATAGAAGAGTATAACCGGGATTTGAACCCAGATCGCCGGGTTACAAGTCCAGCGCTCTAACCACTGGACGATGGTCGCAGCTAAACATCTTTATCCGGTAAAAATGTACCGGAACTACGTTTTCTACTATAGTTTACATTTATTGCGAGAAACATTATGGTCGCCAACCAGTACTACCATTTTGCTAAAATGTTCAGCGAACTACAGACATCTTCCCGAAATAATGCACAAATCAGAGGAAGACTGCGAAGAACATTGAATATTTGTATATTCTCTCTGTCAAATAATTACATGTCGTATTCTAATACATTCTGCTGATTCTGGATATGTTCTGAAACTTGGTTCAGTAACACAGTCAGAGTTATTGTTATCATTATCCATTAATACTTCTTTTCTGATCACAGCATGCAATTTAATGCATTGAACAGGTCGCATGGTTTGACGAATTCGGTACAATGCTCTCACTGGATGATCGGCTGTTGATAGATGATCCACGATATGGCATAGACAGACCAGCTGATAATCAGTGGAATTTTGTTATAGCTCAAGCTCAACCAAGAGACATCGGGAAGTATATCTGTAAAGCCGACACTAGTCCAATGCAGATACAAGCTGTCAAACTTGATGTGGCAGTGTTAAGTAAGTTTAAAATGATTAGAAAGAAAACATGGTTTTGTTGTTTGAAAGTAAATGTTAAAGTTTTAAGTAAAAGGTTCATTTTTGAAGGAATACTAGAAACTATATTTCTATCTAATCCTCCGCATTTGGTTAAGTCCTGACAATTTTAAATGTGTTGTAATTACTGCGTCAGATTCGGTAGACCTTTGGCATTCGACCAATTCCTACAAATTAAATCACAGAGTTGAAAACAAGCATCTTGTGGACTTTGAAATTGCGATAAATAATTAGTTAATTGCATCGCATGATACTGACAGAATAATGCAATTTTCAGAATAGTTACATATATGGATATGCATTTTTTGATGTTTGCCATCCGATATGTATATTATACACAAAAATCGGTGAATTGGAACTGATTTTTTATTTCATTTTTAATTTTATATAATATATTTATGTATATAAATTTAGCACAATATGTAATTATATATATATTACATATTGAACTAAATTTATATATATATAACTGTGCGGTCGATTTACAATAATTTCAGATATGGAAATCGCTGGGGATAAGTATGTAAAAGTAGGCGATAACATTGTCATTAATTGTACACTACCAACACCAGTGGAGGACCCGTCTAAGATAACTGTCTCCTGGTTTGTCGATGAACGAAAGATAAGAGCTTATCACAAGAGAATAACAATTGTAAGAAAAAGTGTCGGACAAAGATTGCAGAGCGAACTAACAGTTGAAAAAAGTCGTTATAAAGATAGTGGTAGATATATTTGTAGAAGCTCGAATTATTTAGTTGCATCTATGGATGTAGACGTTGTCCGTGGTAAGTAAGAGATACTATTTTCCTAAATATTGTTCTTAATAAAAACTATAATAATATATAATAAGCCATTGCATTTCATTGTTAATTATTGAACATGAAAAGAAACTCGCCCAGTGCAGTTCGTTTGTATATTGTTGTTGAAACTCGGTGTGGTGGCATACTGTTGTTGCGAATGTGATATTCTTCTTGTGTTTATTTGAAATGAAAACCCTGTAGTCGCGGATAATTTACAAGATGTATTTTCGGAAAATAATTCCTGAATTTCTTTAAGTATTTGAGGTATAAAGAGACGAGAACGCTCTGAACTCATCCAAGTATCTCAGTAAGGTTTTTTATATCTAATAAAAACTGTATAATAAAAGACATGCTTGTGTTTATTAATTTGTCCGTAATATTTTTGAATAAACTCCCCTTACAGAGTCTATCTAACAGTTTTCATTGCTTAATATTGACACTAATGACTCATTTATAATCAAATTCAGCATTTGTTCGATTGTATAGTTGATTTCTATTCACCAACAGCCAAAGATATACCGACGACGAAAATGCCAATTAAAGAAGTTGAGCCGATGTTTTTACCAGCTCCAAAAAACGTAAAAATATATCGAGGGGAATCAGCCGTCTTCAAATGTCATGTCAGGAACTTAGGAAATAAAACGGTGGGTTGAAATTGTAAGAATTTAGTAGATATTTATTTCTAAGAACCCGTTTATATCAAGATAATTGCAGCCCCCAAAAAACTGGAAACGGATGCAAATGACTTTCTAAATATATACCAGTGTCGGAGCGAAAGGTAAATATACAGTCACACCTGTGAACAAAGACCACCCTTGGGAAAGACAAAATGTGGCCTTTATTGACAGGTGACCTTATTCTGAGGTCAGTTTGTTCTAAATAATCAATGATGTTTTTTTTTCAAAAAATGGCCTTTATCCACAGGGTGGTCTTTATTCGGAGTGGTTGCAAACACATGTTAGACTGTAACTAAGGGTTTTATGCCTCGCTTCAACAGTTTTTCAATTATTTATCGATGTACGGTAAACCTAATCAGGTATCTTAGATTCTGTACCAGTAGTAACTTTGTTCTCTGTAAGTAACTGCCAAGTTCCCCGCACGAATGATCAGTGGCGATGAACAGATGGCCCTGGCGCAATGTTTTCAATTCAGAGACACAACAACAGGCTGTTTCTAATGACATGCTTCAGTCATACAAATGTAAGAGTCAATAACAATATCATAATTTGGTGAACAGAAGGCCCAAAATGTACTTTTATCTAGCAAGTAGTTGAATGTATTTTAGCGATTATTTGTTTGGGGGGGTAGAAACTCTCTTTCAGAATAAATACTTTATAGAACCTACTTTTATAGGCATTGTTCATGCGATTATATCAATTCACAAATGGCGAATTGCAAGATATTAGAATCTGTGAGGTTATGTATTGAAAAATGCTTTTAAAAACGGGTATGATCAAAATAAGCAATAAAGGATAGTTAGACACATACAAGTATTTCATAATATTTTGCAGATAACTTGGAAAATGCCCTTAGCAATGGCTGGAGATAAATACGTTACGGATAAACAAATAGAAGTAGACGTGGAAGATAACGAAACTGTAAGAAAGTCAGACAATAATTGATCGAGCTTCACACTAATGCGGAATAAATGCAATTTAAAAAATGCATCATCATGTTTAATTGACTTTGAATACATCTTAATATAATTTAAACCTTTGTCCTGACATTTTGAAAATGGTGAACAAAGCAAATAGTTTCTCTATACTTCACTAAGGCTTTTAATCATCATGCATGCTGGTGTGCTTAAACAGATCAAAGTAACATACACGACTGGTCATCATTTTTAGGATACAGTTTCCATAATGACCATAATGAATACACAACCGATTTATTCCGGAACTTATACCTGCCGCATCACTGGAGCATCCAAACTGTTCGCGTATGATATCAAATTACAAGTTCTTGGTGAGTAGACTTATAAACAGTTTTAATATCAAAAAGTGATATTATAAGTTCACTTTGCAATTACGAACATTTCTCAACACTATTATGGTTCTATCATTCAATGCATTCATTGAATTTTTAAATAAGTCCCTTCAACATTTAGATATTCATTGAGATACCAAAATGCGATCCAATTATATCTTGCTAATGAAAATTAGATAAAGCTGACAGAAAGCAACAATTTGTTAATAGAATCGTTGTCAGTTTTTTAAAGGCAGAGTTTAGCTATTTGATTGGTTTTCATCCTCATTTTTTCCTACAAGCAGATTTGAGACAGTCCCATCGGGACTTTGTACTTCTTAAGTCTGTCTCTTTATTTATGTACAAGCACGATTCATCCGAAATTGTATAAGCTGTAATGTAAATATTGTTTATGAATTGGTAAGAAAGTTCAACAAATTTATCGATTAATTATCTATAACCTGCATCTTCTATTATACAAATCCTTATTTTGAAAGTCTTCGTGGTTATCGAAAACAGAATCTTGTGAAAACAACCCTTCCAACATGCTAACGCAGTTAACTCCACGCCTTCTAATTTCAACACAGTTAACTCCACGCCTTCTAATTTCAACTCATATTATGTAATGTTTGGAGTACGTCCTTGTTCGTTCACAGTCCCTGATAGAGAATGGTCCACATTGTCACTTGTATATATTTGAATCCAAATAAGCAACAGAAGATAATGAGATTCAAAATTCTGTTACATATTATGTGGTTCACAAGTGAGCTCTTGCTCTCTTGGGCGTTTGAAGCAAACTATTTGTCAATTTTGTTAAATCCATGTATAGTAAAACCTCAAAAATATGACCGCCTTTGGTACCCGAAAATTCAATGGAAATAATTAGTTGATCTCATTATCAAGTTAAATTATAAGGGAGTTATTGAAAGCCGGTCAGAAAATATGTGGTTGTTATAACAAGGTGGTTGTAATACTGAGGTGGTCGCTATTTGATGTTTTACTGTACATTAAGATGATTTCCTTAACTCTATGAAATACCGATATGTACGCTTAAATTAATATAGAAATGATATGTATATTTTGTTTTAGACTTTGAATCTCCGGAAACGATAACGGTGGTTCAAGGAGGTATTGCAGTTCTTCCTTGCCTGAAAGAAATTCCACAAGGACGTGAGGTACGTGTACGCTTATTAATTCAAAGAAAGACAAAATACTACACTATTTTACGTGATTAGTTTTTTTGGCCATTTTTGTATAGTTTTAAAGTTTGTAAGATTGTATTTTAGGTTGTGTGGACTGACGAAAACCATACATTACTTACGCAAGGGGAAAGACGAATCATTAATGATTTACGATTTAGTGTAGAACAGCTGAACGCTAGAGAGCGGAGTCTACTTATACGAGAGGTAGACACAAAAGATAGCGGAAAGTACATCTGCCAAGTCAACACAAATCCAGTTCTGGCAAAAGCAGTTGTTCTGGACGTGAAAGTGTTGGGTAAGTTTCAACGAATGCGCAGAAAATGAAATCAAATACACTATGTGAACCGGTCTTTGAAAGTTAATTACAACTGTCCCGATTAATTAAATTTAAACAAAGAGTAATTTCCGAGGACTATAAAAGTACACTGAGCCGAATTTCTAAACATTCACCTTGTATTTTGCATATATTACATTTTGAAGAACATTGTTGAACGCACATGATTGATAATCATATGGACTTTTGATATACGTGTATTTTATTCAACATTTACTTTGAATACTCGATTTCTATGTGTATTTGATTTCATTCGATTTGATTGCGTGTATTGTAAAACATAAGAATTAATTCACTGAATTAGTTCTTACAAGAATCTAGTTTTATAATGTGGACGTTTAGAAATTTGATACGGTGTATTTCGAAGAGAAAGATGTCATGGAAAGAGTTGAGCCCCTTTCTAATCATAGTACATTATTTTTCCACTAATGGATTAAAAAAAATTAATTGACATGGAGCGTAAATGCTTAGACGTACACTTTAAACTCCAATAGTTGGATATTGGATGATAATGAGTCCATACCATGGATGAATCAGCATCAAAAATAACATTTGTCGTAAATATTCAATAGATTGTTCACAGAACCAGATCTTGGTTCTCGACCATAGTCCAGTGGTTAGTGCGCTGGACGTGTAACATTGATATCCGGGTTCAAATCCCCGGTTGCGGCAGGTCATACCCTTCTATGAAAAACTGACAAAAATATCTACATGTAAAGTTGCCGGCTCCTAGCGGCAGGGTAAGTTAGTACTGGTTAGCATATAGTCCTGGAAAACTGGTTTGGTGAACCGGCCGCCGTATAACTGAAAAATTGTTGAAAAACGACATTAAACAAAGCGAAAAAGACAAAGTAAAGGTTACAGTGACGTGAAGCATTAAACTGAATACATAAGAACAGAACCTAGTCCGATATTTTTGCCAAATTAAGAAAGTATAAGTGCACGGTGGGGAAGCAGGAATATAAAAAATAATTAGGATTTAAAGTACATGTACACTGTTTACCACAGAAGATACTCTTGATCGGAGGGTGAGGAGACTACAGCCGTGGTTTGAGCGAACGCCAACAAACATTACAGTACATGAGGGAGGAACAGTTGTGTTGGAATGTCGCATAAGAAACTTAGGACCTAGAACGGTACTTGTGTTCATTACATGTTATTTTTTTCCCTTGGAAACAGCCCTTAACTTTTTAATTAACTAGTTTGTGTTAGACGAATAATGAACCAATACGAAGGTTGTTTAATATGGTGACATATTTCTGCATACACTTAGTGAGTCAATTTTCGCGAAAGCTTTTTAAGTTTTCGTGAAAAAATGTTTCATTGTCACGAAAATATTTTATTGTCTATTTAATCAGTACATTTACTATCTAGTGAAGAAATCTTATCATGAAGTTATTGAATTTTCGTGAAAATGTCTTTGTTTTTCAAGAAAATCTGGTAGATTTTCACGAAAATATTCTGGTTATCTTATGCAGAAATATGTCACCGTAATATAACTAACCAATAGCTCTTAATTTAAGACGTTACGGATGAACAAAATTCGTTATTTTTGGCCCACATTAGATGGATTGAAGTATTACCCCGTTGCACTTTAATGCGCAATACGTGAAATAATTATTTATTTTTAGCATTTAAATATTTTGCATGAAACAATTGTATCAAATATTTAGCTAAATGTGAGTCTCAGACAGATAGAGGTGCTGCGTGATTTTATTAATACATATACAGGGCAACCTCTCCAAAGCAACACCCTTTGGAGAAGCAAAAATTTGTTGTTGAGAGGTTGTTGCTCTAGAGAGGTTAAATTAATAGTTCAATCGTACAGTGGGAAAATTATGCTGCTGTTGGAGGGAGATTGTTGATGTTCAAGAGAGGGACGCTCTGGATAGGTTGCACTGTATTAAATTGTTTGCGCGTCATATTTCCATAGAACGTTCTCCTTTCCACTTTATCCGTCAACGACAGAGTTTAGTCACATCCTAAAATTATTTGTTATTATGACAAATGATAAATTCACAGGTTTTATTACGTAATGTTACAGGTGCTTTGGAAAAAGTACAGGAAGGACACTCCAATTGCGATTGGTAAAACATTGTTTGTTTTAGACGAACGCTTCGAAACGGACTTTTTGATAAAATCTGAAAGCGTAAGGAAGTTTCATTGAAGGATATTTACGGTTACAAGTAACATCTTTAATTTACGTACACCATCATTCACTAGGTCAGTCGTTTCACATCACTAAATACACGCAGAGTACGCATTAAATGCGAAAGCATCACTAATCTTTCTAGCAAATAACGGCTGTCGTTTTTTTGCGTAGGGTAATGGGTTACACGCCTTGAAATACTGTACACAAGCATTTGATATAAGTCAAAGGCCATCCTTGGGAAAACAAAATGTGGCTTTTATTGATAGATGACTCTTATTTTGAGATCAGTTTGTTCTAAATAATCTGTAACCGTTTTTCAAAGAATGGCCTTTGTTCACAGGGTGATCTTTATCCGGAGTTAGTCTCAGGTTTGACTGAATTTTATAAAGTAATTGTCCATTGTGATAATAGTATTCAGTTTAAATTTTCAGTTTTACTATCTGTCAGTTTTATTCCGGATAATATTCACATAGTGTTCACAAAATAATGAACTGAATTGTTTTAGGGACATTCTGCATACAGTAAAACTCCTCCATTATGGACCGTCGTTGTTCTGGGGAAGAGTCTTCGATAGCGGGATGTCCTTAATAGTGAAACTTAACTGTCAGTTGAAGAATATGTCTGTGCTTTCAAAAACTGCCCTAATACCGTAATTGCGGGGTGTCCGTAAGGTGAGGACATTTTTTTCATGTGTATGCTTATTATTTTCAGGATGTACGTTATACATTGACTTTAAAAGAAAGCCAACTGAGTGATTCAGGAACGTACGTTTGCCAAATTTCTTCCACTCGACTGTACGCACATTATATCTCATTAAATGTTATCGGTAAGCAGTCACATTTTAGTGTTCAACTCCGAGGCCTCTACGTATTTAGTGCGTTTGTTTGTTTTATGTGACATTGTCACTGGGGTTTAACACCAGTTTTCAACAAGTTTTCAGTTATATACGGTGACCGGTTCACCTAACCAGTACTCATCCTTCCACAAGGAGCTGGCAACTTCTCCACATATGGAGGAAATCGACATTTTTGTCAAATTTTCATAGAAGGATTTGGCCTGACACGACCGAAATTTGAACCCGGATCTTTCGGTCACAAGTCCCGCGCACTAACCACTGGGCCATGGCCGCGCTATCCATTTAGTGTGTTTGCTAATGTGATATTGGTAATAAAATGTCAACGATATAATTTTGCTTCTCCCAAAGGGTGTTGCTTTGAAGAGGTTGCACTGTAATTAAATTTAGTATTATGCTTTGCAATATTGTTTTCTTTTTTCATTTATACATAGACAAACCAATTAGATCAAAAGAACCAACATTTTTGCCAACGCCGAAAAACATAACAGTACAAGAAGGTGAAAGAGCTGTGCTGAAATGTCACATAAGAAACCTGGGACCTAAAACGGTATTTTATAAATTTTAGTTTAAGCAAGTAAACGTATCTGTTACTTTAATTAGGCACTTAACTTTTAGATTGATCGGTTATCTTAGACAATAATGTAATTAATATAAAATATTAATTAGCCGATACCTCTGATCACAATATATTACAATAAAACATTGTGTACTGTTTATGACCATGTCGGTGAAGTGATCATTTATTACTCATTAAAATGTTATTTTGACAGGTAATTTGGAGAAAGAAAAGCACTGATGTACCGATTACAATTGGTGAATACTTGTTTACTCCAGACGAACGATTAGCAACGGAGCTTTCAGTAAAATCCGAAACGGTAAGGATATCTCATTTATCCATATTTATAGTTGCACGTGACAACATTTTGAAACGCTTACATCCTAATTATTCCGGAAGTTCTTTTACGCCTAAAATTGGGAGAGCCGGGTCCCAATCTCTTGACAGATGTTTTTTCTATGTAGAATAATACGTTTTGTGTCGCGAGGCAAACATTTTATACGAATTCCTTGTCTATTGTTCAGGCCAGTATTCATTGTGAATTTTCAGTTTTATTTTCCTGCCTGTTTTATTTGGGACTTGAACACTTATTTCTATTTTCTCAAAATGATGCGGTGACTTACCGCGTGTCTACCATTTTCAGGACGTAGTTTCTACACTGATTTTTAAAGACAGTCAACCGAATAATTCAGGAACATATATTTGCCAAATTTCTTCCACTCAACTGCACTCGTATTCCATTACTTTAAGTGTTCTCGGTAAGCAGTCACACTTTAATATTTGGCCTGGAGGTTATAAAATTTGAGATCGGACTCTGAGCTCAAATCTCAATTCCATTCTCAAAGTATTTTGGTTAAAAAGATGAAGCTGATTAGTGATTTACTACATATTCAGGCCAGTTGTGCTGATGGAATCATGTGTTAATTATATCATTTTGTCTGATCAAAATTAACTTAGAAACATTAAAAGTCAAGATATGAGATTTGAGTATGGAGACTGATCTAAAGTTTTATGACCTCGGCGCCTCATATCAAGCGTTTTATATACGTGTACGTTCAACACGATGTCCAAGTCAACATGGCTTATCGTCAACATGCTAAATTATTACCGTGAACCAAGCCTGCTAAAAATGTATGAATTGAGTATTTTGTTATAATTCGTGTGTTTTTTTTGCTGAATTTCGGTTTCTGATATTACTTTCACAACTTATCCAGTGATTAATTTGTAATCTTTTTTAACAGTGCGTCCCAGATTGTAAGAATTAATAAATAATATGCATAAATTTAGTTATTTTTGTATTGCATTATAAGTTTTCTTTATCATACATACGCAGAAAAACAGAAGATATCAAGAGAACCCATCTTTTTGCCAACGCCGCAAAACATAACAGTACAAGAGGGTGAAAGAGCAGTGCTGAAATGTCACATAAGAAACCTGGGACCTAAACAAGTATTTTATTAATTTTAGTTTAAGCAAGTAAACATCTGTTACTTTAATTAGGCACTTAACTTTTAGATTGATCGATTATCTTAGACAATAATGTAGTTAATATAAAATATTAATTAGCCGATACCTCTGATCACAATATATTACAATAAAACATTGTGTACTGTTTATGACCATGTCGGTGAAGTGATCATTTATTACTCATTAAAATGTTATTTTGACAGGTAATTTGGAGAAAGAAAAGCACTGTTGTACCGATTACAATTGGTGAATACTTGTTTACTCCAGACGAACGATTAGCAACGGAGCTTTCAGTAAAATCCGAAACGGTAAGGATGTCTCATTTATCTATATTTATGGTTGCACGTTACAACATTTTGAAACGCTTACATCCTAATTATTCCGGAAGTTCTTTTACGCCTAAAATTGGGAGAATATAAACGTAAAAATACGTTTCGTGTTGCGAGGCAAACATTTTATACGAATTCCTTGTCTATCGTTGAGGGAAGTATTCATTGAGAATTTTCAGTTTTATTTTCCTGTCTGTTTTATTTGGGACTTGAACACATATTTCTATTTTCGCAAAATGATGCGGTGACTTACCGCGTGTCTACCATTTTCAGGACGTAGTTTCTACACTGATTTTTAAAGACAGTCAGCCGAATGATTCAGGAACATATATTTGCCAAATTTCTTCCACTCAACTGCACTCGTATTCCATCACTTTAAGTGTTCTCGGTAAGCAGTCACACTTTAATATTTGGCCTGGAGGTTATAAAATTTGAGATCGGACTCTGAGCTCAAATCTCAATTCCATTCTCAAAGTATTTTGGTTAAAAAGATGAAGCTGATTAGTGATTTACTACATATTCAGGCCAGTTGTGCTGATGGAATCACGTGTTGATTATATCATTTTGTCTGATCAAAATTAACTTAGAAACATTAAAAGTCAAGATATGAGATTTGAGTATGGAGACTGATCTAAAGTTTTATAACCTCGGCGCCTCATATCAAGCGTTTTACATACGTGTACGTTCAACACGATGTCCAAGTCAACATGGCTTATCGTCAACATGCTAAATTATTACAGTGAACCAAGCCTGCTAAAAATGTATGAATTGAGTATTTGGTTATAATTCGTGTGTTTTTTTTTGCTGAATTTCGGTTTCTGATATTACTTTCACAACTTATCCAGTGATTAATTTGTAATGTATTTTAACAGTGCGTACCAGATTGTAAGAATTAATAAATATTATGCATAAATTTAGTTATTCTTGTATTGCGTCATAAGTTTTCTTTATCATACATACGCAGAAAAACAGACTATATCAAGAGAACCCATGTTTTTGCCAACGCCGAAAAACATAACAGTACAAGAAGGTGAAAGAGCTGTGCTGAAATGTCACATAAGAAACCTGGGACCTAAACAGGTATTTTGTAAAGTTTAGTTTAAGCAAGTAACTTTAATTCACTATTAACAGTCAAACCTGTGAACAAAGGTCATCCTTAGGAAAGACCAGATGTGACCTATATTTACAGATGGTCTTTATTTGGCGGTCAGTTTGTTCTAAATAATCAATGTTGGGTTTTCAAAGAATGGCTTCTATTCACAAGGTGGCCTTTATTCGGAGGTGGCTACAAACACAGGTTTGGCTGTATTGCTTTAATTGGGCACTTAACTTTTAGATTGACCAATTGTCTTAGTCAATGATGCAATTAATATAAAATATTAATTGGTCAATAATTTCGACCACAAGACATTACAATATCAACATACAATTATAAAACATGAACCGTTTATGACCATGTCCATAATTCATTACTCATTATATTTTTATTTTTACAGGTAATTTGGAGAATGAATGACTCTAACGTACCATTAGTAATTGGTGAATACATATTTAGTCCAGACGAACACTTAAGAACGGACCTTTGGATAAAATCCGAAACGGTAATGAAGCATCATTTATCCATGTTTATAGTTGCTCGTAACAACATTTTGAAACACGTACATCCTAATTGTTAGAGTAGTTCTTTTATGCCACTAAAATACGAACATTAATTTGGAGAGCCGTATTAATTCACCGGTATTTTCACGGCTTTCCTTTCTGCGTAGTGTTATGGAATGCGTGCTTTGTTTTGTTGAGCAAGAGGCATTTTATACGAATTTCTCTCGTTAACTATTTTGGTAGTAGAATTCAATTTGAGTTTTCATATTTTTCCAATTGTTTTTGTTAGGGACATTAGCTGATGTTCGTGTATTCCCAAAATGATCGAACGAAATTGTGTGACCTTTTTTTGGATTTAGGTATTTTATGCAGTCTTACTAATACAAACACTTCCCATTGTGATACGTACTGATTTGACAATTCAATAAAGAATTTTATTTAGACACAATTTTTTTCAATCGTTTGGATAAATGCATCTGATATATTATATATCATATTTGATTTTCAAGTGGATTATGAAACGTTTAACATCGGAGGGGAGATACCTTTATTGCATATTACGATCACCTTGTTATAACGACCACTTATTTCGGACCGGCTTTCAATAACTCCCCTATAATTCAAGCTGATAATGAGACCAGCTCATTATTACGACCGATTTTTCGGGTCCCAAAGGTACTGTCAATACCGGGGATTTATTGTTAAAAACGGCTGTAGTTTTGACATTCTGGGTATAGCACGCCTAAATTCATACTTCATTCCATGACGCAATTCATTTTCGTACATGAAAATTTTCTGCACATGTATGTGTTCATATATATGTGTATGTATATGTGTGTATATATATGTGTATGTATATGTGTTCATATATATGTATAATGCGTATGTGTATGTGTTCATATATATGTGTATGTATATATGTATGTGTTCATCATTTTCAGGAAGTGGTATCTACCTTGATTATTAACTACAGTCAACCGAAGTATTCTGGAACGTATATTTGCGAAATTCAGTCAGAACTCCAATTGTACAAGTACCCCATCACGTTACTGGTTGCCGGTGAGTTATCTCAATCATATACTAGTATTATCATTTGATCGGGTAGACTTGTGATGGTGTCTATGTATGATTATCGTTTTATTCATAGGGGCTAGCACATTGAAGGGGTGGTGTATAATTGTGTATTAGGCCTAAAATGACCAAAATCGCATACTGGCCAAAAACACGTAGTGTTAAACAAACTTCGTGCAGAAACTGTCATTTCGGGAGTTGTTACCCTTGTATATGTATATATATATGATATATATATATATATATATATATAATATAGGTGTTTTTTGTCCGTGTGGCCATTTTAGGCCTAATTCACGATTATACACTATCCCTTCAACGCCCCTATGGTTTTATAAGGATTTTATTATATCACACAAAATACTTCGAAAAGCCTCGCATTTTTCACTCGGTTACTTATTTCAGCCGTCATCCCATTTAAAGCCTATTCAACCTCATTTTTTGCTTTGAAACTGTATTTATACGTATTTTCCATGAAATGTAATTCTTTACCATAAAGATTGCATGGCGAGTTTGTTGATTGATTTGAGAATAAGTAACTGTCGTGCACACGATCACCGGACTTTTCATTTTGCGAAAATTTTGTCTTGATTTGGAAATCCGAGTTCAAATCCAGGTTGCGGCAGGTCATACTTTTCTATGAATATTTGACAATAATGTTGATTTTGCTCCATTTGTGGAGAAGTTGCCGGCTCCTTGCTGAAGGGTAAGTCATTACTGGTTATTATACAGTCCAGGAAAACTGGTTAGGTGAACTGGCCGCCGTATGTAACTGAAAAATTGTTGAAAAACGGTGTTTAACCCAGTGAAAAAAAATATAAAAAAGAAAAAAGTCACGCGCAGTCAATTCACCAAACCACACATACTGCACAGCCGACAGTTAAATATCTCACAAAAAAGAACAAACTAACAACAGGCGCATTTGTGCATCAAATGTATTATATTGATCATTAATCAAGCGATCTAACATACTTTCGCACGGTCCCGTCATTAATGTTTGTATCTTCATAACGTCCCGTATTTAGGCGCTAATAATAGCAGTATTCTCTTCCAGATAAGAATGTGAATCGTCTTGCGCACTTCAAACTTGCAATCCCAATCCAAAAGGCTTATAGTCCTTATGCTAAACTACTATTGATGTATATGCGTGATGACGGTGAGGTAGTTGCTTCCACTCTGCAATTCAATGTCAAAGGTTGCTTCCGTAATAAGGTAAATAAACCAATTTTTTAACAGTGATTGACTGACAATGCAGTGTTATCTTTATCGTATAATGTTTGAATATTGGCCGAAATATACGTATTTGCAGGTTTTCCATCTGTATTATGAAATTTTAATCTTGAATCCGATGATAGTGTCATCTCTCGGATTGTTACCTTGTTATTATAATAGCTTTACTGGATTAATGAATCAAAACGGCAAATCTGTATGTAACTTAATTAAAAAGTATTTTACGATTTTGTTTGTTAGACGAATGAAAGAAATTGTGGACCAATGTATCTTTCTTTTAAGCCTTTGTACTTAATATAAATCTAACTTTGGTAATTAATAGTCATACTGTTGATGTGTGATTTGTTTTGGGTAAATTTAATGTTTACTAGTTCAATTATAGCTGACAGTCTGTATCAAAGAACGGACACATTTTGATTGAAATATTTATTGTGAAAAGAATCAATAATTGTTTCATTTGACAAATCGGGACACTCACTTACTGTTTTGTGTAATACACCATACATGTGAATACAACAAATAGTCAGTCTCATTGTCAAATCGAATTATAGAGAAAGTATTGACTTATCCGAAAATATTGACTTATCCGAAAATATTGACATATCCAAAAGTATGTGAAAAATGAGAAAATGAGATGAGATGGTCTTAATGATGATATGGTCGTTAAATGATAATGGTTCTATAGTTGAAACATGTTACTATTTTTCAGTTTCAACTAATTTAATGTTGCCTTTTGGTTTGATATTTTCGTGTTGACATATCAGTACATACAGACAACTAATTCGCTTCCTTTATATCTTTACTGTACCTATTGATACTTGGAGATTTATGTAATACAACCCATTCTTGAGTCTGTGCGAGTGGTTAGAAATCCGAACTGGTTCGGCAAAAAAGTACCATGTTATATATACAGTTTAACCCCTGAAAATCGGTCCACTTCCGGACTGAGTCAAAAGTCCGGTTTTCTGAGAATTCCGTTCTTTTTTGGTTTTTTTTGAGAACTATCTATTATAGAAGAGAAAAAAATGGGACATGAAAAATCGTCCGAATCTATGAAAAATCCGATTTTAAGGGAGTCTGGTTTTCAGGGGTTATACTGCATAACATAAGCTTTAAAAAGGTTGAAGAGTATCTTCTTTTATGATATTGTAGGCAAAGTTGTCATTTGCGGAAACTACGGTAAAACCAGGTGAGACAGTAAACTATACAGTGACTGCGAGTAACGGGTCCACATGTTTCGTGGGTATGGTAGATAAAAGTGTAATGTTACTAGGAGGAAAAAATCAGATTACTCCGCAAGATGTAAGTACAACAGTAAATAATAGATCTACTTTGTCTCATTATATTTTCAGCAAAACTACGGTCGAACCTGTGTTGGTGACCACCTCCGAATAAAGGTCACCATGTGAATAAAGGTCACCATGTGAATAAAGGTCACCATGTGAATAAAGGTCACCATGTGAATAAAGGTCACCATGTGAATAAAGGCCATTATGTGAAAAACCGTTGTTGATTATGTAGAACTGACTTCCAAATAAAGGCCACAAAGACTTGGCAATTAAGGCCACATTTTGTCTCTCCCATAGGTGGCCTTTTTAGGAAGGCAATATTTATGGGAAGGTGGTCGTATTTTCTATGAATCCCTTTCTTATCTACATTATGTTTTGTTTTGTTTGTTTTTGTGAGAAATATTGTCACTAGAGTTTAACGCCGTTCTTCGACAATTTTTCAGTTATATAGGGTGACGGGTTCACCTAACCGATTTTTCCTGGACTGTATACTGACCAGTACTAAATTACCCTTCAATAAGCAGTTGGCAATATCTCCACACATGGAGAAAAATTAACATTTTTTGTCAAATTTTCATTAAAGGATATGACCTGTCCCGACCGGGATTTGAACCAGCATCTCCAAGTTACAAGTCCAGCGCATTAACCACTGCACAACCGTTGCTACCTGCATGTATTAAATGAAAAGAAAACAAACATGGCTTACTCTTATGAAAGTCTCACCTGATTCTTATTTGCAGATATTTGGGCGAGTTGGACAAGTGGCTCGAAAACATCATCACGTGAGCTATTATGAGCAGGATTTGGCGTATTGCCGAAGCAAGCACAATAAAACATGTAAGTTATATGTTTATATGAGCGCTTAGTACAATTTCTCCCTTAAGAAAACAAATAAAAAGAATTGAACACCTACTGTTCAAAACTTTCCTATAATGGTACATTTGATATCATTGTTAAACCCTTTTAACATTAACCATTATACAGCAAATGTACAGTATAACCACTGAAAATTCCTTCTGGAATGACCGGTTTTCTGAGAATTCCGGTTTTCAGAGAACTATTGATTATGGGGAGAAAAAAATGGGACTTGAAAAATCGGCCGATTTTCAGAGAATTCCGGTTTTCTGAGAGTCCGGTTTTCAGGGGTTTTACTGCATGTATTTGACTAGATACTTACAGTCGTTAATTATATGGATCCTAGCATTTCATCAGAACTTGTCAAAGACCACCCTTGTGAAAGACAAAATGTGGCCTTTATTGACAGATGGTCTTTATGCGGAGGTTAGTTTGTTCAAATATTCAAAGAATGGCTTTTATTCGGAGGTGGCTATAAACTCAAGTTTTACTGCTAACAGTTTGCATTTGGTCTATTTGGCACACCTTGGCCTACTACCTGATAAGCCAGTATTTAGAACTATTTGGAGGATGGAAACGACCGAGGTGTTCCGAATGGCACTTGGTCTGTACAAGTAATCAATGAATATTTAAATTGGGTGCTACTATATGGTACTATATTTAGTGCCGATTTTTTATTGTGGAATAAATTGACATAATATATTGGCATTTGCCTTTTCAGCAGCATCTGAGAGAATTAATCGACCTGTTGGGAAAGATTCTATGACTGCGTTTAGGGTAATCTTCTTTGTTTATTGTCACAATTTCTACACGACAGTCCAGTTGCTTTAGTGTATCCATATTTCGCTGTATCCATAACAATGAGATGAATGGCGTGTTCGTAATATTTCTAGACTAGAGTTCATCATACACGTGTTTTATTCTACAGTTAATCCTCACTTCGCAACTACCTCAATACTACGACCACCTTGTTATAACGACCGCTTATTTTCGGACCGGCTTTCAATAATTCCCCAATAATTCAACTTTGTAGTAAGACCACCTAACTATTACGGCCGATTTTTGGGTCTCATTATTGACTTTCTATTCTTGCAATTAAATCCAATTAAATCCATCTGGTTATATTTTGCTACCAATTTTTTGTGACTTAAGAATGGTACACATCAAGGCCGCTATGTCTTCCTATTATTTGTGCTTTACCAAGGCCATACTTAAAAAAATGTTTGTTTGATCTTACGCGACCCAAACTTTTTACAGTTAGTCGGGAGGTATTTTTAAGGGTTAATATTTATACTTGTACTGAAATCTAAAGCCGGAATAAAGAACAAGAAAAAATGTCATAATTGCTAAAACTTGCTAAACATTTTTTGGTCGGAGAATTTTGAATGAATCGCCAACGTCTTTATATGGTGTCCTAAATTTCATTTATGTTTTTTGCTGACAAAAAATTGCTTTGATTAACATAATTATACCAATGTTTGCACGTGATGTTGATCTTACAATATAGACTTTTCACTATTACAGGATGCTACAATCGCCGTGATATCTGATGGACAAATTCAGGCCAGACCTTGTGCAGCCGGTATGAAATAACACTTAACAATTATCTTGTGGACTTCGATAAATCGCTCAACCACAGTACCTTTCTACAAATGTATTCATGGCAAATAAAGCATATAAATATGCCATGCTCTTAAGTCACCACTATTTCACGATTAACGAAGTTCACATTAACAAAGTAGTATATTTCCCCAAATTATTGGGGAACCAATGATAGGCGAGAACAAATACGTTTAGAGGGAACATTTTCGGTGGTCAAATTATCTCAAAAAGACATTCTTCGCTTGGCTCTAGGGGGTCAACCCTTTCAACATTTGATGTGTTCTATCAGTACAAATCATACATCATTTCAAATGCTGCAGTTACAGCTTACCCATACCACGTGACACGTGACTCTTGGGTAATATTTGTAATATTTTTTGATAAATTTTGGTCATGTTTTGGTAATACGGCAAGTAAAGTTTGGTAATACGGCGAACAAACCGTTCGATTTAATGTTTTCCCCGATAGTTGGACAGTTTTTGCCCGAAAACAGGAAACTGTATTTTTCTGCAAAATTGTGTTTGGCAAAAGACCCCGTTTTCGGGCAAAACTATTCTTCTATGGAAAAAACATTACTTCGCTTACCACAAAAAATGACATCACAGTCATATGGTATGGGCACACTGAGTTAGGAAAATAACAGATAATGATTATGTTCGCATTAAGAATAATGTTTTGTTGTGTATTTATAAAAATGATATTTTACTTTAAGGGAAGCATGTAAGAATAGTATGGAATGGAGGGGAACCAGAGGATATCAATACCGGATCACAGGAAGTAGAAAACATTCGTAGTTTCTTTCCAGAGACCTGGCTGTGGGATATAGTAACATTTAGGTCGGTTATAAATACTAAATGATTCACACGCATGATCTCTTTTATAAAGTAAAAAAGAATAACATTCAACCGAATAGTACAACATGAATTACCGAATGTTTTTTCATAGAAGCCATCTTGAAAAAATATCACAATCAACGTACGATACAAATGAGAAAAGGATTACTTGAAAAAAACATGCAAAACTTCCCACCTTTCCCACAATGCTACAAGTAAACTTGTGTGAACTATATCCGGTCACCATTTCACTCTAAAACATAACCTTATGTTCTGTATGCTTAAACAATTCAGATAAATGTTTTTTTTAAAAATTAATTTTTTAATTCTGCAGAGACAACCAGCAGTCACTTACTGTACCAACCACTATACCTGATACAATCACAGAGTGGGCGGGGAACACGATTTGTACGAGTCCGGATGACGGTGTCGGTGTTTCTAATGTCACGGGTGTGACGGCTTTTAAACCATTCTTTGTGTCTCTCACTCTGCCGTACTCAGCAGTTCGTGGTGAGAAACTCCCAGTGGTGGCCACTGTGTTCAACTATCTGTCTGAATGTGTGCCTGTACGTACTATAATGTTGCCATGGTTACATTTATCTGACTAGTAAATCTGATAATTTATTATTTATTTTTTATTTGTTTGGATTTTAAAAGTATATCGTATTTTAAATCAAATAAACCCAACATTTCCTATCTTTATTTGTTATCAAGAATGTTTAAAGTGTAGCCCATGATTATCCTTTATTTCGTCTTGGTTAAAGTTAAAGTTTTTTTTTGAAGATGGAGCTAAGATTAAGTGAAATGGAAGGGTTTCATATCGAAGGTGGTCGTAAGAAACAATTCTGTCTTCATGGAGGCGAGAGTATCAGCACCAAGTTCTACATCACACCGACAATTGTTGGAGAAGTCGACATTGAAGTTATGGTATGTATTTACTTATCTTCTTACGTCTAAAGCAACTAACCTCTTCTAGATAAAGTGTCATAATTAAAACCACAGAAGATTGTAGCTACCAAAACTAAGAGTGAAAATAAAACTATAATTTACTTTTTCGCGGTAGTGAAATGAATATCGTAAGTAGAGTATATGTACAAATATACGACCATTGAATACACAATGGCATAAAATGGTAAGGATTTAATTTGAAAGAAAATGTTTCACTTAGAGTGGAGTTTCAGTTGTTAAAGACGTTCGACTTATAACCTACACCTCCACAATTAACTACTCCCTATGATTATATCCTGTGGTGAATGCAAAACTATCTTGGTTGAATTATCTTCGATTTGGTTCTTAAAAAAGGTAACACAAATCTATGTACACAAACATCACAAATACAGCATTAGGTAACAAAAAACAGGGTTATTACATTTATGAAACTTTCAGCATGAATACTAGGGGCTAACTTTTGGACATGTTCACCTTAAATGTACACACTGTTATATCGTTATTTTGTTATGTCCACGCTCAACCCCTGTCAATCGATTTGTCATCTTCTATTTAGTACCATGTCTTTTGTCCGTCCAGCTTACTTACAGATGGACTGTGGTTCCACCCTGGTATACACCTGGGGTATTCCACCACCACTGAAACTATAAAACTCACCAAATGCACCAGGGTATTGGTGCGACGTTAAAACTCTGAAAGAAAAACTATGATAAATTTTGTTCCAGGCGGTGTCAATTAACAATGAAAGATCCTGTGCCAATGAAAAATTAGGTAATTTAAAGGCTGGTGTTTCTGATGGAGTACAACGTCAACTGCTTATAGAGGTACTACAGTCCTTCAGAATAATTTTTCATCAGAGTTTTCTGTTAGTGTAAATATGTATAAAGTCATACATCTCAAACATTTTGGAACAAGTTTTACGATTGATTAGAAAACTGCTTATATATATGTGTACTGTAAAACTTCGATAATGAGACCACCTTTGGGTTCAGAAAAATTGGCCGTAATAATGAGGTGATTTCAGTATCAAGTTGAATTATAGAAAACTTATTTAAAGCTGGTCCGAAAAAATGTGGTCGTTATAACAAGGTGTTCGTGATTATGAGATGGACGTTATGAGAAGGTTTACTGTAATGTATATTATTTGCAGGCTGAAGGTGTGCCAGAAGAATTCACTTGGAGTTCATACATTTGTGTCAATGGTAAAATTATTATTTTGTCTTATTTCTATATTGTCCGTAAAATTAAATCAATAGAAAATAATTAGTCCTTACTTCAAGTCCGTTCAATTTTTGGGTTTGAATGATTGAATGTCAAGTTTGTAGGGATTCCGTGGACGAGTAATTATGGTCTCTGACTAGTAACTGTAATTTCGAATCCTACCCGGGACCAAATTTCACATGTGAGGAAGCTATCTAGCTAGTTACGTAATTCGACCCACGCGTGCGCCTGGGGTCTTCCTCCACTTCCAATGGTGGAAAAGTTGCTAAATGCCCTGACTGTTGGTGCGATGTTTAACTCCAGAGAAAAAGTCACCATTACTATAATAATGTTTATAATAAACCGCTAATGCTTATAATTAATAACTAATATTTGTAAATGATTATGAGGCTTTTATTTATGTTTTAATTCTGCAATTTTATGTCATGGATTAACAGATAACGGTGTTGAGAGTAGAACTGCTGAGTGGAAAGTACCGGATGATGTTGTGCCTGACTCATACAGAGCCACAGCATCAGTTGTTGGTAAGCATTATTGCTCGGTTATAATTTTCTATACCCTGGATAAGTATTCTTACAATTCAATTCAATATAAACAAACGAACTTATCGCGGACACGTAGGCGAATTTCGCTTTTTTGGCACAGAGTTCTAAAGTGGTACATTCCGGGAGACGGTGTTTTGTATTTTCTTTTTGTATGATCCTAGTATGTGTTTAGTATTTTTGGGGTTGGGTGATTTGGGGGAAGGCAATATTTTTGGGGTTGGGTGATTTGGGGGAAGGCAATATTTTTGGGGTTGGGTAATTTGGGGGAAGGTAATATTTTTGGGGTTGGGTAATTTGGGGTAAGGTAATATTTTTGGAGAAGATGGGATTTGTTGCATGTGTTTCCTTTGCGTTTATGCAATCCTAAAATTCCTAGTCAAAACAGTCAGCAACAGAAATCATAGAATCGCAGGGCTTATGCTTATAAATGTTATCACATTTCGTAGGTTCTTATGTATTTTCAAGTCTGTAATTAATTATTTCACACCTGTTTTTGTTGTGAATATTTCCATGATTTCAAATTGGTGTCTGACCGCTTAAGTCATCAGAGATATTTGTTTATTGCATCCACTGTTTTCCTGTCATGTATTAGAATGCACAAAAAGAAAGATAAAAAATGCGCAAAGAAAATCACATTTCAATCATTGTCTTATTTCCACTAGTTGTGCGTCACAAACTAAAGGTGGATTCGCGCTGTTTGTGACTCTTTATGTTTCACAATCCTTAATTGTTGGTTAATTTTTAATTTTAGGCGACATTATGGGACCCACTCTACAAAACCTCAAGAACTTGTTACGTATGCCATACGGTTGTGGTGAGCAGAACATGGCGTCATGGGCTCCCAATATTTATGTCTTACTGTACCTCAATTCCACCAATCAACTCACACCTGAAATTGAGGTGGAAGCCAAGAATTACATGACTGTTGGTATGTTACATAGTTAAATCTTTTAACTATTTATCTGATGCAACTATGAGTACGGTATTATGTATCTACAAATAAATTTCCAATTAAAACATAATAATTTTCTTCAGTAATCATGTAACTCTAAAACGATAATATGGCGGAATTATTTTTTTCAGCGCCATGTTTTCGTTTCGGTGTCACGTGATGCCTCACTCAGTTTTGGTACTTGATAGTAAAAAAGCAAAATCAAAATAGTGAACATTTTCTTCTTTTGTATCTTTGTTTTCTTCATTCAGAGTTATCTTTCTTTAACACTATAGCAAGAACAGAAACTCTGGTTATCGTTTTTATCAATATACATTAATTATATTATCTTTTCAGACGCCAAAAAAGTGTTCTATTAAGGTGACGAACGCTTCAAAGACTGTGGTTAGTACAACTCGTTCCTGGAAGCCGCTGATTTTATTGAATTCTTAGATTGTTTCCTCTTTATTTGTGTTTAACTAATGTCAGCATGTGTATCTTACTTTGTTTGAAGGTTATCAGAGACAAATGAAATATCGTCATGTGGATAACTCATACAGTGCTTGGGGAGAGAACAGTTACAGGAATGCGACAGGAAGTATATGGCTGACTGTTTTTGTGGTGAGATCAATGGCCCAATCCTCTGACTTTATCACTGTGGATGACAAAGATGTCATGAAAAGTGTGGAGTGGATAATTAGCAAACAAGATGAGAACGGCTGCTTCCCAAAATATGGAAAAGTGTTCAGTTCATACATGAAAGATGGTTTAGCAGACGGTGATAATCTCGCTGGTCTTACAGCTTTCACTCTGATAGCGTTACTGGAGGCTGACCTTGATGACGAAGTATGTCTGTCATATAGAGTATAACCTCTGAAAACCGGAGTCTCTGAAAACCAGAATTCTCTGAAAATCGGATGATTTTTCAAGTCCCACTTTTTCCTCTTTGATCATCAATAGTTTTCTGAAAACCAGACTTTTGGCCGGATCCGGAAATGGTCTGGTTCTCAAGGGGTTTTCTCTTGTGTTTTTATTTCAAAGCGTTCCATAAAAGTTTTATACCTATCTTTTGTTCAAAGAACCTCGTACATTAATCGACACCTCGCATGAACCAAATGTGATTTCATTAGCATGTGTACTGTTTTAATGCCTTGTTCCTTGTCTTTAGCGTCGCTGTTATTCAGTGTGGTTATCAATGTGACATTTGCCATGTGATATTTTGACATGTGATATCATGTCATGTGGTATACATAATATTTGTCATTTGATATTGGTCCTGTGATAGTATTACTATTGCTGAACAACACTGTCTGTAACTACTGCATGTTATTGAATGACAAATGATCGTAAGTCTTCGTGTGTGTTATTTCATTTTTTAGACAAACTCAACAAGTCAGTCTTATTACATTGACTTTATTTAAAGACTGTGATCCAGTCAATTTCCTTTGTCGGTAATTTTCATTTAAGTATAAGCAAACAAACACATTATCATTGAAAATTAAAGTAATTTCTGTGAACTGACCATGTCTCTTATAAAGCTGAAAGAATTATATTCATATTCGAAAGAGTATTAAACGTACCTCGAAATCGCCATGCTTTTTAAAACGGGCATTACACGAGTATATAACAGCGTTTGCCATTAATTGCCATTGGCCACACGCGCGGAACCATTTATGCTGGTGATTTGGACTGGTACTTTATATATTTTTCAGTTCACACCTTACATAAATAAAGGGTTTGCATGTTTGGATATGTCCGATATTACCACGACAGATACTTACACACTATCACTGATGTTATACGCCTACTCTTTGCGAAATATTGCTACAAGAAGACGATATGAAGTCATGACTGAAGTTCACAGCCGGAAAGTTTCATCAGGTAAATATTTAGTGAACATGTTATGTTTGTTTCTCGGCAGTACTTTACGGAAGTCTCAAAATGAAGCAACACTCTAGTTAGGTTACTAAATCTATTCTAAATTCTAATTCTAGTATCAAAGGACTTATACGCAGCATGCAAACTCCAGTGGGCGGTGCTTATCAGATATTGGTCTGCACTATGGCTATACATTGCAACATCCTTTTCTTGATATTTTGTATAGATAGAAATCTTTGGTTATGGGCTCCTTCAATTCAATTGTGTTGTTCTTGCGAATCCGATATATTCCAATGGAAAGATTCGGGCATGTTTTTTTTTCTGACAAGGTTCTACTGATTCAGAAAATAAATAATAAATCTACACAAACAAGCCTGTATTCTGCCAACACAATGAGAGAAGGGGGGTAAACAGTAAGAATTCTAGAACACAGCAGGAATCATCATTTTGTAATGTCAACAGAATTGTTGACTTCAGGTACGCTGTAAATGGTTTTTACTGTTGTAATTAGAGGGTTTTTGTCATAACAAATTATTTGTGCAAACATAGATGGTATGGTACACTGGAAACGGGAAGAAACAGAAGAAGAACACAAGGATGACACTAATTCTTGGAATTGGTACAGAGCGTCATCTGCTGAAGTTGAGATGACTGCCTATGTTCTCCTGTCAATTCTAGAAGGAGATTCTGATGTTGCTAATGGCGAAGTTCATTCTATTGTCCAGTGGCTGATCAAACAAAGAAATCCATACGGAGGGTTTTCATCTACACAGGTAACTTAATCCGAATCATGTCTCCTTGTTTTAACCCTTCGCCTCATAATACCGTATTTCCCTGCATCTGAAGCAGACGACTATAGAAAACATTGTGGCAAAAGAATCCATTGCTTGTAATGAGTAATGGTTTCTTTTGCCACAATGTTTTCCAATCTACCAGAGAGAATTAACCCAATTTTCTTAAATGAACTGATCTTTTGCATATTAGCTTTGGATTTGGAAGAGTCCAAAATATGCTTATGAGACAAAGGGATAATGACCTGATATGTTATATGTGTCTAGCGAACAATTCAGAAAGTTTGTAATTGTGCTAGAGTTTGAGCATGAATCGATCAAGAAATAATAAAGTTCATCTCTAAGATAAAGCTGAAAAAAACTGTTTTCATCCCTGAAACTTTTATCTTAATACAACTAAATAAGAAAAAACAATACATATGCATTTTTGAAGATTCCATTTAATAAAAAGCCCCACATTTTAATTTGTATAAGATGTACGAGCATCACCACTATAAATAAACATGAAAGCACATAAGTGTCAGCAAACGCACGTATGATTGTACCTTTTCAAATTGATCGAAATCGTACTCTAATTGAAACCTTATCTTATCATGATGATAAATATGGTTTTTGAATATTTAAAGGACACTGTAGTGGCATTGCAAGCATTAGCAAAGTTTGGTCAACTCACGTACTCTGGAAAAACGAAAGTTACCGTGGATGTAGAGACCTCTGCCATTAACAACAAGTTCTTTATCATTGCTGATAATAGGTTAGTCACTCAAACTGAAGAAATCAGCGGAGATGATAATAAAGTAGAGATAACAGTTACTGGATCTGGTTGTGCGTTGGTTCAGGTAAGAAATCGCAAGAAGTTTCTTTCTTGCTTAAGCAAATACTAGTAGGCTGGAACAATCCTGATTTTGGACAGTTGAATGTTAAAAGGTGTTAAAATTGAGAGACAAGAATAAAATGTAGTCGTAAATCATTCATATTTTGTAATACAGTGCGGTATGTTGTTATCGTTGAGAGGTTGTTGCTCTAGAGAGATTTAATTAATAGTTAATCGTACAGTGGGAAAAAATCGTATTGATGTTGTTGAAGGGAGGTTGTTGACCAAGAGAGGGCCACTCTGGAGGGGTTTGACTGTATATTAAACAATATACCAAACAATCCGGATAATTTCAGATCTTTGTCTCATCACAGCTTAACTTTTTTGTTTTTCTTATGGTAATTATATATTCTCAATATTAAATGATTTTAGGTAACTATGAAATATAATGTATACGAAGACGAGGTCTCTGGTCCTGCATTTAAAGTAAAAGTTGTTTTACTCAGATCCAAAACAGACAGCATGAATTGTGCTTGGAGATCACTGTCAATCTGCGCTAGGTAAGATATCATGCAATATGGTAAGTAGACTTCTATTTTATTATGAAGAAACGAATGCCAACGAACTTTCAATTTGCCATCAGCAGGGTAGTAGAAATGAGAGTGAAGCCGGAAAAATCAACCAACAATTTGAGCATTACTGTCAGCTTTTTTTCCGAAACAATGGACACAATACTGCATTGAACCCCCAGACTCCCCCTCCACTTTTAGTAGCCTACTGGCTACATGAAAACATGTCTACGCCCCTGAACAGTGATAAATCAATAACCTACTTGTTTGTAGTTGATGTCGTAACAAGACTATTGGATCAGCGCCAGTGCTGAGACAACAATAACTTTCTTAACCTATTGGCACTTTCTTTACAGGTATCTCAAGTCAGCTGTATCTAACATGGCTATTGCAGAAATCAAAATGCCGACAGGATGGATTCCGGTAAAGAACTCCGTACAGGAGGTAATTTAACCAAATTGTATATCTGTTTAAAATAGGTAATTGTCGTGTTAACTAGAATTTTATTTTCGCATTTCTCACTCATAAATGTCAATGTACATGTCTTCTTATCATTTCTGGACCTATGATACTATTAACAAGAGGGTGAATGATAAAATGATTATTTTGTACAAACTTCATTCTAATATACATCGTTGTGTATATAAATCATTTCCTTGTGGTGAACATAGATGAATGTAGGATTCCTAGACAAAAAAACTTACAAAAAATCCCACTTTCCCAAAATGCTGCATTCTACACACCCCCTCCCCACCCGAAACTGATTCAAAAGGCAAAAACATTTAACACAGTTTCCTGGAGGGTACCAGCTTTGAACTGTCTGTAGCAAAGTATCTATATATAGCAAAGCAGAGGGGTTTGTGTAAATACTAGTAACGAAATTATGTTGTTAGTAAATGATTTTTGATTGTATATACAGTAAAACCAGTAAAAGAACAATATTATGACTACATTGTCATAACGAACAATTATTTTCGGACCGGCTTTCAGTAACCCCCAAATACCCCAACTTTTAAAGTTAAAGTTATAGATTATAAGACTTATTATTACTTTTCTTATTATTTCGATTTTTCAAGTTCCGAGGTTTTACTGTATTTTCGGCCATTCTATCGGCATTGATCTCAATGATCTCAATGATAGCATGCTTTATCTTGAATAATTTACATACAGTACAACCTCTCTAAAGTAACATCCTTTGGGAGAAGCAATATTATGTTGTTGTTGTGAGGTTGATGCGCTAGAAGGGTTAAATTTATAGTTAAATCATACAGTGGGAATGAATCATGCTGTTGTAGAGGGGAAGTTGTTGCTCAAGAGAGGGCCACTCTAGAGAGGTTGCACTGTGTAACAAATGTTACAAAAGTTATAAAAAAGTGTCAGTAATAGACTTTGATTTAGCTATATGTATTTTATAATGATATAAGTGTTATCCTGTAATTTGCAGCTTGTGAAGGCTAATAAAGTACAAAGAATGGATTTGAATAAAAATTATGTACAGCTTTACTTTGACGAGGTAAGATTTTGACACAGCTTATGATGCTCCGTATAGTTGCAGTCCGCTTTCATGTTTTGTCTTGAACAATTTTCATCGATATTGTAATACTAATCTACATTTTAATGTGTCTCATGATGTGTTGTCTTTCACTCATTTCCTGCCACAGTTGTATCCGATTAGTTAACACGTTTGCAAACATCACGATCCTAAGCCGCGTTAGCATGTAAGCAGACGAACCCGTCCTAAAGTCACAACGAGGTGTCTGATAAGTATTAAATCAGCTTGTATTGGGATTACTTAAGTAAAACACTCGTAGTATGCTGTATATTTGTGGTCAACACAGGGCAAACACATTCTATGGCCTCCAGCTAATTCACGGAATGTCGGTGGTTCTACCCTGGCGTATGCCTTCCTCCACCATTAAAGTAGAAAAAGTGGCCAAATGACCCTGGCTATCCGTGCGAAAGTAACCCCACCCTCCCTATAAAAAACTGAAGGAATTATTCTTAGTCACCTGATTATTAAATCACCATTGGTTATTGTTTCATCAACAGTTGACTAACGTTAGAACATGTGTAGCATTCGAAGTGGAACAAGACATAATAATGGATCCAAAACCAGCGTTGGTGAAAGTTTATGATTACTATGAAACAAGTAAGTCGAAAGTTTCTCAAAGTGTACATTGACCCTGTGTTAGGTCATGGGGCTTATCGTTATTATTATCACAGCCTACAAAATGTTCAGTATCATTATCTAAATCCAGTAATGTGTTAAGTTTGTGTTAATCACTTTCTGTTCTTGTGGAGAGTTGTCATATTTTGTTTGATTTGATAAAAATGCATTAATTATTATAAAAAAATATTTACCGTTACATGTAAGTACATTTGTGTGATGCAAATGTCTGCTTTATGTGCCCGTCCACCAGTGTTCATCATATCTCCAGTTGTATATTTTTATGAACGTTTGCGAGACGTTGACCCTATATCGTAATTATTCTTTCCTGCACTAGGCTTTATTTGTTCCAGTAGATTTAGGGATACAAAGTTAATTGTCGAATTCTGTATCAAGAATTACCAAAAAACTCAGACAGCCACTCCATGAAAATTGTGTTCTGAATAAGTTTGATTTATTACCAAATTTGTATATTGTTGGTTGGTTATATTGGGGATTAACGCCGTTTTTCAACAATTTTTCAGTTATACACGGCGACCGGTTCACCTAACCAGTTTTCCTGGACTGTATACTAACCAGTACTAACTTACCCTTCCACAAGGAGCTGGCAACTTCTCCACATATGGAGGAAAATCGACATTTTTGTCAAATTTTCATGGAAGGGTATGACCTGCCGCGACCGGGATTCGAACCCGGATATTACCAAATTTTAAAGTAATATGTTGCTTATAAGATTCAGAAAATGGTACCATATTAAATAGTTACTCAACTTTCCTAGATAACAGAAGTTCCTCATAAATGTTTTTATTGGTCGTTTTGAATCAAACTGCCGGACTAAACTTAACTTGTATGTGCACATGCACTAGGTTTCCATGATTTTAATACCCGTTCAGGCTCGCCATATTTTCATTTAACATTTGCTTTTGGGGAATCTCTTCTTTCCTGTGGCCGACCAAGTTTAACAGCGAGGTTCCCGAAAAGCGCTTGTATTTCAGAAGGAATGCCGGTACCCACGCTGGTTGTCGTCTCTTCCGTCAAACGAAAATATGGCGAGTCTCAACGGGTATCAAAATCATGGAAACCTAGTGCATGTGCCCATACAAGTTAAGCTTAGTCCGGCAGTTTGATTCAAAACGATCAATAAAAATATAGGAATAGGAATGCCTGGATGTTGTCACTTCCGTCAATCGAAAATATGGCGAGTGACTTACCTTCATGTTTTTCTTATACGCTCAGTAGCGACATGAAGATTTTTTTGACAATGTTACGTTGTTTAATGAATTTAAAAATGTCTGTTTAAGTATTAATATAACATAAACCGAGCGCCTAACAGTATGTGTGTGGTATACTACATATCATATGCATTATAGGTTACGCGGTGACAACTATGTATGAAATATCAACTTTAACAAACTGTGGTACAAAACAAGAAATACCACTAGGTAACATAGGACTGGATTGTGATGTTGAACAATGCAGGGAGGAAACACTGAACCCAATAGAAATGGTAAAATCAGTTTGCTACAATGATTTCGAAATTAGCATCTTTATCAAAAGAGGCGTATCCTTAATTGTTAAAAGCATTTGAAATCTGCCAGAACATCGGGTTATCTGTTGATCTCTTTTTGCTTGATTTGTTCACCAATTTAATGGAATGATTTTAAGTATGTCTTTTCATGAACATGAAGCCGTTGTGTGTCTAAAAGCTGATCTCTAAAGACGTGAGCATAGGCTAGGTCACAAAAAATCTCGTGCATTTGGCTATTTTTTCCTTTGTTAAATGTATTTTAAAAAAAGGGAATTTCTCTATTTATTTGATTTCAGACTTGTCCAGCTTGCCCAGCTGAAAAGATCGCCAACGATGCATTAATTAAACTTACCTGCGAATCTACAGCAGGTAAATTAATACATTAAAACTTTAATAAGCACCAGGAAACAATGATTATGACTTGTTTATTAAAGTAATTCTTCATTTTGATAGTATAATTATGTCAGGTTATTCTTTTCTATTTAATCATCACATTGATATACAAGGATACTTTGATATACACCGTCACAACAGTACTCTTTGCCAGACATTTTATGCTAATCAGATGGCTCCAAGTTTCAAATTTCCTCGTTTTTATCCATAAACGTTACTTATTCACGAAGACATTTTTCACGATTAAGTAATGTGCCTCTCTACACATCGACAGTTGTTCATTTGTGATTAACGTGTAAAAAAGAAGTAAAATAAGTAGCCTTTACGAACGTATACTTAAAGATTTTAATTTGGTACAACAGTCAAACCTGTTAACAAATGCCACCCTTGGGAAAAACAAAATGTGGCCTTTTATTGACAAATAGCTTTTATTTGGCGGTCAGTTTTTTTCTAAAAAAAAGTCAATGACGGTTTTCAAAGAGTGGCCTTTATTCTCAAGTTTGCCTTTATTCGGAAGTGTTTGCAAACACAGTTTTGACCTAACTTGCTCATATCATGATTATAATTTTGCAGTTTACAAAGTTACTACTGGGAAGAAAGGAATGTATTCAATGAAAACAAGGGCTAATATTCGAGAAACGAAACCAGTGATTATGAACCTTTTCGTCAATTACATGATGTTAGATGAGTGTTCATGTCCAATACTTGACCGGCCAGGTAAAGGCTTTTTATTGAGTTTGGGTTTTTTTTGCATGAAAGTCTCTGATATATTGCGTTTGATGTATTTGTGACTACTAGTGTATGTCAGTTATACTGATCATATGCTTAAACGTGTCTTATTATCATTAATTTAATTGGGACGATGCAAGTTCGAGAGGAATGATTTTCTTTTAATATTGTTATGACACCCAGGTTAAGAGAAACAGGCTCAAATTGATTAAAACGCCTTCATTTATGGACTGCATGATCACCGCTCCAACGGTATATCCAAATAAAGGGCGGATTTAGAGGGGACGGAGCCAGCGTGAGCCCCCCCCCTCTAAAATCTGGCAAGCATAAGTAAAACAACGTCAATTATGTGCTGATTGTGTCCATATACGACATCATCTAGACTTGACGCCCCCTAACCGAAAATCCTGTATCCGCTCCTGCAAATTACATTTGTTCTATGTCTTTTAGCGGTGTCCGTTTTTGTTTTTGTTTTTTTGACGATTAGTTTATACCCGGCTGATCACTTTTCACACTGTTGGGAAAAGTTGGATTCATTACATGTGGCATTACTTTGAAAGTTATCTGTTGATTAGAAATGATTCGGACTCTAGACTGGCTGGGGTGGTTACAACAAACATATACATATATGGTGGCATATTTCTGCATAAGATAATATGAATGTTTTCGCGAAAATTTACCAGATTTTTCTGAAAAACAGACACTTTCACGAAAATTCAATAACTTCTCATGATAAGTTTTCTTTACCAGATAGTAAACGAACTTACTAATTGGACGATAAAATATTTTTATGAAAATAAAGCATTTTTTCACGAAAAATAACTCGCTAAGTGTATGCAGAAATATGCCGCCATAATACTGCATCTAAAATCGATTGTTATTGTTAAATGATCCTTCATTTCTGTCTAAACTGTGCAATTCCTTTTCAGAAACCCGAGTGCTGATCTTCACGGAAACATTGTCATTAAACTCGAAAGAGTCGGAATTAATATTTCTGAAAGGAAATGACACAGTGATACCGTATGATCCATCGTCTGTAAAACTAATCAGAAAGCTGTCATCAAGACCAAGACGGTGTAATAAAATACAAAAGTTGCAAAGGAAAGGTAACAAGCGAAGTCTTTCCAGACTCGAGTCCCTGAAGAAGAAACTTGGCCTTTAAAGGCATCAAAATTAAATCACTTCTGGTATATTAATAGCATGAAGAATTGAACTGATTGTCCGTTGAGGAAGCCACTATTGAGCATGTGTTGTATACATATAAATCACGGTTTCGTGTATCTTAATGTATTATATACCTTGTGTAGCCAATATCCTTGTAAATATATTTTTATCCCGGGAAATGACTCATTCTAACACGTGTACACATTTATTAACTTCTTTGTGAAGAGCGGTCGACATAATGGCGTTTTTATACTGATATTCATGTATTCACATTTTGTTTCAAGAAATGAAAGAAAATAATAACGGAATTTATGTGAGTAAAAATATGACTCTTGTTTAATTTAAATGGCAAAATTCATCCTGTCCTAAGGTGGCCAAACGTACATATTTTTATAGATCTCAACAAAGACCTGCTGAAATGTTAGCTTAAATACTGAGATGTGAGTTTGTGCAATTATGATAATTGCATTAAAACATAAAAACTAAATTAATCTCGTTGTATTTCCTTTGATCTGTATTTCAAGAGTTTGTTATTACTAGCGATCTGTATGAAATATATATTTAATAAAATAATATTAAATAAAATATATTTACGAAAGTAGTTTCAACATGCATTATGTTATTATAGTTGTTAGAATTCCAATATAAAACTTCTGTTTTATTCTTATATGGAATAAATAATTATACATGTATTTAGTAATTTTGTATTAAATAGACCAATAACTTTTGAATGTTATCATTTCCTGTACGTACGCTTATATATTGATATTTTCAGTGGGTTCAATTTAAATTGTATAGTATCATATGATTCAATATTAACGTTTCACATTCTTTGTTGTTGTTGTTGTTGTTGTTATTAGTCCACCAGCCAATAAATTGAGGAGTTTGGAAATCTCCTTTCACACGAAGGACGCTTAATTCCTTGTCACATCTCCACAGCTTGTAATAAAAGTTATGAAATAACGCAAAGAGCTATGTGTATGTGGAAGTCCCCGACATACCGCACTGAGTCGAATTTCTTCGCGTTCATCTTATAAAAATCGATTCTTTGAAGATCCTAAATAAGTGATTTGCGATACTTGCTATCAATCTAGACAAAGAAAACGAGAACTCAAAGTGAATGTTGGATTGAATGTATTAAAATTCCTCCCGCCTTAGATGCCATATATACTTGGAAGGAAGTTAAAACTTTGAATACATGTGACAAAAAAACCTTAATACTGCTTACTTTTTCAAGTATTGCATTCATGCGCCAGTAATCTTTTCGTAATTTTTATTTAACATTAATTAATTCAATGTTCTTAAATAAGAAGTACAAGCAAAGAATGGGGAAGGTACTTTTATTGGAAGGTGGTTAATTACCTTCCTTTGGGATTGTGCAGAAAAACTGCCTTTTCGACATCAAACTCATCAACGCCATAACTTCGCTAGAAAACATAGTCCCATGAAAATCAATAAATGCAATTAGAACAGTGAGGGCAACCCACGTGACTTTATTGACGAGCACCTGCAAAACGTGCTATTTTTAGTAACAATTCGCTCAATTCAGGTACATTTTTTTGCTATTTACTCTCTTGATACTCAGTTGATTTTTTTAAGATCAGGCGCATAAACCCCGCATTTATAAGCGTTTTCGGTGGTACTCCTCAAATACAGAAACACAGCCGTTTTTGCACAATTTAGTTCCCAAATTTTCGCAGAATGACAAAAGTCCGATAATCATGTGCACGGCCATTACTTATTTCAGCTCTCATTTCCATTTAAAACCTGTTCAGCCTCAATTTCCGTTTAGAAACTGTATATATATTCATATTCCATGAAATGTAATCCTTTACCATAGTTGTTTTAGTTAGGCTATTATAGAAATTACGAGAAGGACGTGGTATAATGCAAAATAAATACACGCCATTCGTAGCTTGGACATTTGTCTTCACTGGGGCTTATGTCGCGCCAACGACCTGAGTCATTTGGTGGCTTTTCCAGCTTCTAGTGGAGGAAGACCACAGACGTACACTTGAGTAGAACTACTGACTTTCCGTAAGCTATCTAGACAGCTTCCTCACGTGCGAAATTTGACAGGTTCCGGATGGGATTTGAACTCACAGCGATTAGGGACTGATGATTACTAGTCGACGACGGAGGAGCCTTCCTCAATAATGGGACCCAATATTTTCGGTGCAAAAGGTGGTCTAAATTTCGAGGTTTTAATATGAATAAAATAAATCAGTATGTATCTCTCAAAGTGATAGTCTCTTTTATTTTCATACAAAACTCTTCTCTGATTGAGAAATTTTTCCAGATTAAAGTGACTTCTGTTTTATCTTGCGGTGAAGTCAACACCCGTGACGATTCATTAGAATCACAATATGTCAATTAAAATTAGGTGTATGAAAACACAAAAACGAAGACATGAATGATACCAGATATGTTATAACCATGATATCGTAACAAATTTTGCTGTGTCCTTAATGATAGGGCAGTGAATTACGATGCCTGCCCTCTTCTTGCCATTTTTTATGTTCATTTTTTTTTCATTTTGTTTAAGGCTAAGTACAGTTTAACATTTAGTTTTTTTTTTCAAGTACAGTGTATAATAACTTCTATAATTTTATACCGACAGTGCTCTGCAACTATATGATAAATTATTTATGCTATCAATTTATTTTTTGTTTGTGTCATTTTTGAACAGAGTAAAGGCATAGACAAACATAATGATCATAATAATGTTTTTTTTTTTTTGGAAAATCACAAAAATTGAAAATAAAACTTTCACATGAACCATACATGTAAGGTACATACCCTTCTCTAGCCCGTAGACCTTTATGTCCAAGATATCATTGAGACGAACATTCTGACCAGGTCTGATGAAGATTCGCTCAAAAGTGTGACCACAAGAGCATTAACAACCCCCAGGTGTGGACGATGGACGACAGAGTAGACTGACTGATCACTATAGCTCACCAAGCACTACGTGCTCAGGTGGAATTCAATATTACATTAACCATATATTATTGTAACAGTACATTAACTTTTTTCTGAACTTATAATTTAGATTCCAAGACAAGTAAGATTTTTCAAAGGTGGTATGACCGGCAGACAACCCAACCAAGTACTACTGGACCACCCAGCCGCGGCCGTGGTCCAGTGGTTAGTGCGCTGGACTTGGAACCGGGAGATCCTGGTTCGAATCCCGGCCGCGGCAGGTCATACCCTTCCATGAAAATTTGACAAAAATGTCGATTTTCCTCGACATGTGGAGAAGTTGCCGGCTCCTTAAGGAAGGGTAAGTTAGTACTGGTTGGTATATAGTCCAGTAAAACTGCTTAGGTGAACCGGTCGCCGTATATAAATGGAAAAATGTTGAAAAACGACGTTAAACCCCAATGTGACAATAAGTCACATAAAAACAATAAAAACAAACTACTGGATCAGACAGTTGAGTACACACCAGATGAATATTTCGCTGTGATTTTTACTGGAGGGGACGACATCAATTAGGAAACAGTTCCGGACAATATAGAGCGTGTTACAAGGTGGTTGTGAAAATTTACTATATCGTAAGTAACAGCGAGCGTGGGATACTCATTAAGGATATGTAACTAACAAGACAATCATTTAATGCCCAATATCACATGATCGACAAATGTGTCTAGACTGAACGTAAAATTAATAGAAGTTGAGTAATATCGGATTCCCAAATGATTATCACAGGGATTATGTACATTATGCAAAGGGCTCGAAGAAATTCTTCTTTGCTGTTAAAACACATTTTGTTTAAATTTATGTGCGTTCGTGCGTGCGTATGTATGTACAGTTTTATAGTTTCTACTCATTACATACAACATCAGACCTAATTTGTATGTGTCATGCGTTATTTTCAATATTATTTTTACTACCAAAATATATGAAATGGTAAATAAATGAACATGTGGTGTTTTTGTATATACGTGTATATTTAAGAATTATTAACAAGTTATTCCATTCATATTGCTAATTAATATATATATTATATTTGGCAATGACTAATAATTCGGCGTTTTACTTAATTTCGTTCGTATTTAATCAGATTTATGAGAGATTTTGCCCATATTCGCAGCATGAAAATATTAGAGTACGACTTTTCCTCAGTTCTAATTATAGAACTTAATCTGTTAATTACAATAATAATAAATAAAAATGACTGTAATTGTTTATACGTAGTCAAAGTAAAAGTCATATCCGCATATATCCGCGGATATGGACCATATCCGCTGTTTAGTCATACCCTTCAAAGTAGAGCCTTACCCAACGTTCACTCTGGGTGCACTTATTGGTTTAGAAGGGTATGATCAGGGTGTATAAGTTTATACTGGTTATTACAGAAGGGGGCAATAATGCTTTGCTATGCCTATAAATGAATTCGGTAACTTAATCAACGTACATATTATTCCAAAAGTTCTCTATTTGATGGAAATTGAATTTTGATTTACAATAATTAAGTGATCATTTGTAAAATTAGAGAAGAAATGAAAGAAATAAAAACAAAGTCTTCGATTTTTTGGGACAACCCAATTATGCATCCATTATTATAAAAATAACCTCCATTTCTCCCATTTCTTCATAATTCTCCATTTACTCTGATAAACATGGTGTATAATGACCTCAGATTTAGTGTATCAATTAGTAAAATAGTATTTAAAGAGTCTTTACTGGTCACAAATCAAATACAAAATTGTCAGTGCATGTACCAAATATAAATCAAAAAATTATGTAAACCGACACTTCGACCGGTATTTCGTCTATTTATCAACCATCAATATTCATATAATTATTGTCTTATGCAGATTCAATAAAGTTCATTAAACTCACGCCGAACGACATTTAACAACAACCATCCATTTTGTTACGGGGCGACAAGGAGGTAGGCGTTTCGGTTTTGGGCCGGTTTGGAAGTGGGCCGTTTTTGAACAATTATTATCATCACGACAAAATCCATTTCACGCAACACCAGTAATGGCCGCCAAATACGAAAATAATGTTTTAGAAACATAAAGTCTGCATGTTTTCAACTCAACAACATCATTTTCAATATTTTTTGTATTACTGAAAAATGGATAAACAGCACCAAGAGGTATGCTTTCAATACATCAAGATCGTATATTCTTGCAGAATTTTCAACATATTCTGTTCACTGACAGACCCCCCCAATTCTCCATTGAAAAAATGGAAATCAATTTCCTTGAAACCACTGAACCCCCCCCAAAAAAACCCACATGATTTCTTAATGTATTGATTATTATACATGAAATCTATATTCGCCTGTTAGAAGAGAATTAAAAATGAATGTTTTCATTTGTACAACCTCAACCAAATATATCGCAATGTCGGGTAATTTCAAATTCGGGGTGTTTTCCACAGTGTACTATTTAACCCTATAAACAAATCATTTGCGCATGCTCCACAGATGTTACATGATTTTTACGCTTTACGCAAGCAGACTTAAACATTTTAGTAATTTCATGAGCTATAGAAATTAGACATGTACTGAGGTAAGAAAACATCAAGTGTATGTGGACATCATTATATTTACCCTTTTTACTTATGGCCCATGTTCTTATTGAGTTTCATTGGTACATATGTGATGACTTAAAATTCCTTGGAAAAGAACTGATATCACTACATGGCCTTCTTGGTCGTGACAGCTTGCCTCAGTTTAAGTCCTGGTCAAAGAAAGGAACCATTATTGAACGTGTTGTACGGACAACATCTGACATATTCGGACCAGCTGGAGACTACCTAGGGCTACGTGATCGTTGGGAGTCCTATTGTGCAGAGAAAGGTGAATTTGAAACTGATACATCAAAATTTATAAACTAAAATAACTATTTGATTAAAATTTATTCATTATGGTAACGTCTATTTTATTAAGCTTGGACGCTGTATCAGTTATTCAGTAAATTATCCTCATACTGCAACTTAAGCTATTTGGACTGTTTTTGTTTCTTCTTTTAAATAATGCTAATTTATGAGGTTTCTTCTCTATCAGTTCATATAAATCTTTGGGCTGCTAGTACTGAAATAAAAAGAAATGGAGATCAATTTTCTGCTTTCAATCTCCATGTAATGTTTTGAAATTTTATTTTTCAGGTATCAAATCAAGAATTGGAAATTATGGACACAATCGCTTCAATGGACTTTTCTAGACTGCTGCTGAAATTTTGATTCATTATGAAGACTTTCATCATGTTATAAGTACTGTCCATGGCCTTAACCAAAAAAATTCAAGCTGTTTCTTCTGACTTAAAAAAAACAATAATTCACACCATGCTGCTCGGCCTTTCCTTAATTTATGTGAACTTTACAGGACCATATTAGGAAATAATAAGCTCAGGTAAAGTCCCATACTTAGAACTTCATTGTTACATTCAAAATCTTGTTAAATACTTGAAAAATTGCAGTGAGTCCCCAATGAAGTTGTTTGAAAGGAATTTGTTTTGGGAAGGTGACGAGTTTCAGGTACAAATAAAAGACATTGTATTGGAGCATTCAGTTATTACTGACAAAGAAATTTTCAGCATGTTTGTTTCTTCAGTATGCAAATCCATGATAAAAACTGTTGAAAAGCAGCTGACTGATTTTTTGCCAGGAGGGCAATTCTGTGATGACACAGATGTTAAATCCAAGGTCCATACAAAATTTGCAAATATTATTAATCTTGGCTGGGATCATCACTTTGGTGACTTGGATAGCAGCCAAAAGAGACATCCAAATGCATCCATGCACCATCATTCATCTGTTCAGTTGTTAAAAAGAAATAGAATTCCATTAAAAGAATGGTTAGAACAGATGTCTGATAGCAAAAGAACAGGAATGTGGCAACATGCCTGGAAAGGTGGCCAGGAACTAAGGTTAAAACACAAGGAGCAAATTAAACATATCCGAGACGAAATCCTAGATATCATGGAGAAAGAACCAAAGCAGAAAAGAAAAGTAAAGAGCACCAATACTGTTGATTCAGGACATAAAAAGGAAATTTCTGTTCATATAAATGATTATGTCATATGGGCTTATCAGGACGGGTGGTATCCCGGTTGTGTATTATCAAAAAAAGAAGACAAAAATATCATTGTTAAATTCATGGCACCATGCAGGAAGGATGGAATGTTCATTTGACCTTCCAGGGATGATATTCAGGAAGTGCTCCCTGACTTTATCATTGAAGCTGGTATGGTGCCTGAATGTTCTAACTCTGGAAGACAGTGGTACTTTGATAAATACCAAAAATATGAAAGCACATTTGAGAATTTTATGGAACTGCATTTTTAAGGTGTTTATAGGTAAATGAATCTCAGAAGAGACTGTGTTCTGGCCTGTGTATTGACTGCTTTTAGATGACTGTGTATGTATATGTAACAGTGTTGACTACTTTGATTTGATTTACCTAAATAAAAATGTGTATTTTGTTAATGTATATTGCGGATGTTAACTTTTTCAATGAAAAAAAAATAAAAGTAAGAAAATCATCCCAATTGTACAGATCATATTAGTCTTAACAGGTCTTGTATATTAAATTCATGCAGAAAATTGGATTCAGCTGGAAAAATACTACAAGATGTCAATGTTGCATTACAATACCTTGATTATAACAAAAGTTTTCATAGAAATACTATTTCATTTAATATTTCGGGTCCGCGAACTATCACAAAGTCATACAAACAGCAAATAAGGAAAAATTTCACCAAAATGCCAGATTTTATCGATTTTCAACTACTCATAACTTTTGAATGAATAAAGATAATTAAAAAATTTAAAGTTATGAGTAAGTCTCAACATGCTGCATTCAATGCATTAGATGAATTGTTATTTTGATTATGTTGAAAATTCAACTGAGGTTGCTACACCTACTTCTAGGGGTAATTACCATAAGTATGACTCTGCAGACCTCACAGACATAGGCACTCGATTTTCGTGATTTATATACCCAAACAGTCCTAATGTATTAATCCAAACATATCAAACAACGCAAATCTGCCAAGAAAAAATTTATTTGGCGCTAATATTTTACTGGAAATGTCCAGATTCAACTCAAGACAGGGTCTATAATGCTTAGATTTCTGAAAAATTCTTTGACTAATTACATGATGAAGTTCAAACATAAAATACGCCTGTAACTTCTAGTAAATGTCACGGTTTTATGCTGAATATGGTTAGTATTTTGAAACATGAAGGATAGTGATTATTGTCTGTTTGTGCTGATAGTTTTCACTATTTCCTAAACATTTCTGTATTTTAATAAAAAATTTATGTTCTGGATAAAATACTGTTATTGATATGGTATCAAATTACAGTGGAAGGTTGTATGTTATGACCATTAGGATCACAGAAAACCTGTACATGCACTGTCACATTATAGATGATTATTGTTAAATTCAAATTACCAATTTACATGTAAAAGTATGTTTTATTTTTAGTCAAGATTCAAAATGAAATGTTCTTTCACATTAAACATGTTAGCATATATGGCAGCTAGCTTAAGGAAAGTTGGTGGTTCTGCCTAGGTGTATGCCTGGGGTCTTCTTGCACCATTTATGCTGGAAAAGTCACCAAATAACCCTGTTATTAAACCCCAGTGGAAGAAACCTTGTCTTGTTTTACTGGTTTTATATAAACTTGTATATTTACAATATATTTATAATAGGTTCAAGCCTGGTTGGAGAAGTTATTTGGTGACCATTGTCTGCCTGCTTACGAATTGAATCAATTTACTGTTGGTATATTGTATGATTTGATGATAAGAAATGAACAAAAGGAAGAGAAGTGCACTCTACTGATAGAAGATCTCAGACAAAAATCTGAAGAATATAATGCTGAGAGTGAGGAAGGAGTTCTTTATTCAAAATTTGTAAACCAATTACACGCAAAGCTCATCCTAGTTAAAAAATCTTGAAGAAAATTTCATGTGATATTTTTATAGAACGAACATAAGCAAATTATTATTAGTTGGTTCATTATTAATAATATGTTTGAACAATAATGATCTGGGATAATTTGAATGATTAATTGATAGCATTAGTGAAATTCTGTGGTATCACAAATTTTGTTGGAATGTTTAATTTCGTGGGTGAGCTTGTGCATGAATTCAAGAACTTATAAATTAAGATGTTAGAAAATTACAAATGTGTTCGAAAAAACATTTGAAATTTGAAAATATATGAATGAAGTACCCACAAAATGACTTATTTGAGCAATCCATTTTATGGCACTTTAATTGTTGACTTTGTGTCATTTTATCTATTTACCAATTTAGATATATTTATTAATTAGTACTTTATGATTACTAACTAATGAAATGATTAACTTGAATTCACCTAATTGAACTATGTTTCACTCTTTGTTTCTTTGTAGGTAGAAGAATTGAAAACATACTTAAGAAAATCAGCCTCACAACTGCCAGTCTTTCAAAGTCGGGGGAAATGAGTCTACGTACTTTGGCCAATCTTGCGTTAACCTTACAAACAAAAGACACATCTGATACGAGGTGTTTTGGCATTAAGAATGATAAAATGTTGTCCCCTTTCTACCATTTAACTGCACAAACTGTATGCCAAGTTTGTGACATCTGTGGAAATAATTAGCACAGTGTTTTAAATTGGGACTATAATAATATTATATTATTAATAATAATTTCAGTTTCAGTCTACTGGGGGTGTTTTTAGAACTTAGTTTAACCAATAAAAGACCACATTATTTTCTGAAATGAAAAGATAATTTGCATTCCTGAGAGCCGTTACTTGGTATTTATATATTTCAGGAATCATGATTTATTTGTGAGATTTTTGTATGAGTTTTATTTTTCCAAGGAACCTATATGTATATTCATAACAAGTATTATAAAGGGAATATATAGAAAAAATTACTGAACTTTGTTTATAATCATTTACAGTTTCTTGTTGGCTCTTCAACATTTAGAAGGTGAAATACGACACACTGAAATTGCTCGAAGAGCTCAACAGAAAATTTTAAACAACTTGATGGAAAAAATAAAAACAGCCGTCATGACACACAGAGACTTAAAGAAGTATTATTTTTTGTCTTTTATGTACTATCTGACATTAACTTACATTTAAGCATCTGTGAAAATAATTAGTGCAAAAAATGAAATTGGCAACTGGGTGTGAAGAATTTAGTTCAACATGAGCTCAACAAATGATTGTGGGCCAATATATGTAAACTGAGATTATCAATATACTAAGTGACACACAGTGGCTTAAAGAAGTGTAAACTTTCGTCTTTTATATGGTATCTGAACATTTGCGTTTAAGAAGTATTTTTTCACAATTTCAGAATATTATTTATTTGTTGTTAAAACTTGTGTTATTTACTGATGTTGGTGATCCTTATTTATACAGTATTTTTGAGCAATTACTGAAAACAATTTTCTATGTAAAAACAATCTTATAGTTAACTGACTGGCCAATTTTTATCAAACAACATGTTTGTTTGACTGCCTGAACAAACTCCATATTCAGATTTAAGGTACATTCCCATTTCTGTTGTAATTTTAGAGGCTTGGAAGATTTAGAGAAGAAAAATACAGAAGAGCAACCAGAAATGGAAAAGCATGGGAGAGATATTCAGTTCATTCGCTCAAAAGTGAAAGAATACAAGTCACAAGTTAAAAAATTAGAGGTAATTTTTATTACATGATCTTATGTTAACAGATGGATATATGTGGTATTAAAGTATTGAATCTTTTTGTTAAATTCTGTGTGTCTTGTGTTATCTTCTTAAAATCAGGATTATTTTTTTTAAATGAATTCAACTTAAATTCATATATTCATTAGTTTAACCTGTTAAAATATGGAAGAAAGTTTTCCCCTTATATTATAGAAGTGATCCCTTGTTTTATATGAAGTATTATCATTGCAGATTCACCTTGATAAAACAGGGGCTGATCCTAGTATTTATCACGGGGCTTTAGTTCAAAGGGCTGAGGTAAACAAATTTATTGAATTACAATGCTAACAGGTACTCTCTCTTTTCATTCATGATTTTGTTTGACCCATGTCAAAATGTTTGTTTAAACGGTGTCTTGGACAGCTTTAAACATGGGTCATCTGGGATCATAAACTAGGTCACTAGATCAAATCTCCTGAAAACATTGTTAACAAGCTAGAAGTCACAGTTTTGATTGGATCTTCCACAATCTTTATCAGAATGTTTATATTTATGATACCATGAACATATTTGAACATTGGGTCAACTCAGGTTAAAAACTAGGTTACCAGGTCAAATCATAAGAATACTGTAGAAGTGCTATCTTCATTTAGGTGCATGAAAAAAGGCCATGGCCCTCTTTTTAAGATTCGTTATTGCCTTTTAAACTCTAATGTCTGAATAATCTCCTGGGTAACTAAGTAAGAATTAATTTGAAGAGAAGCTGAACTATTTTTCTGGTCAATTTATCTTTCTGAATTCTAAATATTTCCAAATAAATGTCTCTCCCTAAATATTTGCCTCTCCCTAAATATTTGCCTCACCCCTTATATATGCCCCTGTCAGTGCAAAAAGTAGGGTCAGTCGGGTAACAGTAAATACTATTTTTTTCAGGCGTAATACTTATAGTATGATAATTAAACTGTAAAATATCATTTCATAAAACATATTGTTGACTGATTATACAGAAAGTTATGCAGAAAAGCAGTATTGAATCATGAGTAATATTTTTGTTATGAGGTGTACTTTAAATCTTCTAACTTGTGTATTGAATGAGAAACATTTTTCTTCTATTTTGTTGTTGTTATTGTATTGTTGATCCTGACCATATTTACAGGAATTAGGACAACTGAAACAAGAAATTATTCCTCTGAAAAAACTCCTTGATGCATACCATGGTTTGCCCCCAGTAAGTTCTGATTTTGTTAAGCATGAAGAACTGTTAAATGTATTTTTAAACGCATTTGAATGGCAAAATGTTATAATGTGATCAAGCAAAATGCAGGAAAACTTGGAATAGCTTCCCAATCCTGGCAGTTAAAGCTGTATTTGTAATATAAACTTGGTGCTCTCAGAAAATGAATGAATTTTCACTGGGGTTTAATGCAGTTTTTCAACAAGCTTTCAACAATTTTTCAGCAATTTTTCAGTAGTATACAGCGACTAGTTTACCTAACCAGTTTTCCTGGACTGTATACTAACCAGTACTTACTTACCCTTCCACATGGAGTCGGCAAGTTCTCCTCATGTGGAGGAAAATGGACATTTTTGTCAAATTTTGATGGAAGGATATGATCTGCTGTGACCAGGATTCGAACCCGGATCTCTGGGTTACAAGTCCACTAGTACTAAAATTGATGCCCATTTACTCAGACCATCATTCAATCATGTAAACAAGTACTTGGAACAAAAATTGATTACATGTTCTTACCGAAATGTTAGAATTTCAAAAATATGCTTTCAATTTTCATCATATTTTCATAATTATTATTGCAGGATGCCATTCAGGCACATATGAGACTGGATGAAATCAAAGACCAAGTGGTAAGATAATGCATGCTGAGTATATTCAACTTTGTCAATACTTGATTTAGTAGACATATTATAATCATAGCATTGTTCAGCCCCTTGCAGTACATTGTTGATAGTTTTTGCGACAGGTACAGGCAATGCAAATTTTGATATAGAAAATCTAAAGCAGTTCCAATTTCAACAGCTAACTCTTTAGTCTGCATAACCAAGTCTAAATTAAATTGTTGCCATATTTTATCTGTTAATAAAGGGCTTTTGTTCAGCTGCAATTTATTAAATAACTGGTGTTTCGTGCTCACAATTTAATTTTTATGCAGCTAAACTCCCACAAATACTTTAATCAACTGATGAAATCTGGAAACTTACAGATAATTCCGTAAAAAAAAATTGAAAAATCCAACAATTTGATTTTTCAGGCTTCTCTAGAAGAAGAATTGACCAAAAAAATTGATGTGATGTTAGTGTAACCATTGTCCATGTTTATGCCAGAGAAAAAATTACCTATTTTATACTAAATACACAACTCGGTATTCAGTGGTTGACTGTACAGTATACTGATCCATATGTTGTAACCTAGCAATTATAATTGCTGATGATGTCATGGAAGATTTTTTTACTACTGTGATAGGACTAGTATTGTAATTTGCTTGTGAAATAATCAATAGACCGTACTAAAAAAAAAATTTGGTTTGAAGTTATGCCACCAGAAGTTATAACTGTTGGTGGGTAGGTATGGAATGAGTTGGTCACATGACTGGTCTGTGCTGTAACCATTTTTGTGGCTAAAATTAAAATGATAATGATTATGTAACCACATATTATCAGATAATAAAATATGGGCAGTCATTGTATTGCTAACTATTAAGCTATGTTGTTGTGATTTTAGTCTTGTACTGAACTCCGCTCCTATTTTATCTACTGGAAACTTGAGAGAAACGAGAAGAAAAATTCCTGGACTTTGTTGCTTCAAAAATATAGTGAAAATATTACATACTCAGAGACATTCTGGAGTTAAATTTGGTTGATTAAGAATGTGTTATGAACCAAGAATTTTCAAGTGTTGAAACTAGTTGTTGTTTGGTACAAACTATTAGAAATGTGTTATACTTATATGTGGCATTAGAAATGTGTTATACTTACACTGCTTTGTTGTATTAAGTAGAAGTTGATAACAAAACTATTCTTGGCTTGTTATTTAGCTCATCAGAACCAAAAGTTCAGGCTGAACTATTATTATGGTAAGGGGATGCTCCATTATCAACAATTGTCTTCTTCTCTTTAACTACTGGTCAGATTTCCTTCAGAGTTCCTGTGTGGAATTCTTTCAACCTTCTAACTGCAATTTGCTCATGTTATACCACCAGTTGACCCCTTTTAGGGGTCACCAGAGCTAAAAATAGAATTATTTTTAAGTCTTCTTCACATGGACCAATGGATGGATCATCACTAAACCAAACTTGGTTTGTAGCATCTTTAGATGGTCCTCTGTCAAGTTTGCTCAAATAAATGTCAGTCCCTTATAGGGCCTGCCAATTTTCCACAGATCTGCAGAATTCGTGGATTTAATCTGCCTGGGACCGTTTTTGAGATCAATGTAAATCCATTGGGAAATTTTTTGAAGGGGGGGGTGTCAGACCGATGCAAGACAACAACGATAAAATATTATTCGATATTACTTTACCAGAACTTCTGCTAACTAATCAGTGACCATGTTTCATTCAGCATTAACCAATCATATCTCTTGGCTGATATATCAGAAAATAAAATGGCTGCGTGCCCAGAAAATGTTATCTGCAAAAATACAGCCAACACTGCGGGCGTTTTTTGTCAAGGAAAAGAAATGGTATGTTATAAGGAAATGCACAAGAATTCTTTATCATATCAGTGTAGAATGTTTTTATTCTGATTGCTGATTATTCTCTTGTAGTTGCACGAAACTCGGTTAAACTTTGAATTTCATCATTTGTTCTCTTCTTTGACGTAATTTGTTTACCAGATCGGTTACCCAATCTCATTAAATATTGATACAATGAACACTGCAAAGTGTCAGTTTGTTAATTGAGCCAGGAACATGACTTAACTAGACACAGAAATGACTGAAAATGATGCATCATTACCAACAAATTGTTGTGATAATGTACTCATGTTTTTCTCTAGGTACCCACATTTTTCACTTGAGGATACATGTACCCAGGGTGTAAAAAATCTGTGGGAATGCTGAATAAACAGTAAGAGCTGTCATATTGTCAGAAATTGCATTCTAAACCAGTCTAAAAAGCTGAAATACCTGGAGCTTCTGGTATTCGATATACAAAAATATCAAGTCCAACAAAATCAAAATAAGTGCACTTTTTGGATATGTAAAAAGAAAGATAAGAATCGGGACTTAATAATTATATCGATATAAGCGAGAATTCAATATAAGCAAATTCGATATAATGAGTTTCTACTGTGTGTATTTTACCCTGACCTAAGTGAGGCAGTTTGAAAGCATGTATTTTATCTTAATCTTATCACTAAGACAAATTGAAGATAATTATGTGTTTTATCCTTACCTGTCTGCAACCATTTTTGGTTGTATTTGAAAAATCTTACATTGTAATCATTCAAATTTTCTAGTAACTGTTTTGAGTGGTTTAACAAATCTCATTTTCCCCTCCAAATCACAACATCCACCTTTAAACTAGAGATGTGCAATACATTGGTATTCATGATTTAAAACGTATTAAAGTACACATATGTGGAATTTACAATAAATTATGAAGTTTCATAAAGACAAATTTAAGTATGCAAGTTTATTATTATCTTTTAATTAATATATTAATATATCAATAAAGAAACAAACACATGTACAACAAGTAAACAAATACAATAAATTACTCATATACAAAAGAAATAATGAGAAAATTCTCATGTCATCAATATGTTTGTCAAACCCTTCATTTTAAACTAAAAATGTGTCCATAGGACACAAATGCCCCCACTATGTATTGTGAAGACACAGACAAGTGTAATACACACAATGACATTCTGCAAATGGAACAAATTTCTTTAAAATGATTATTTGGACTGGATAATCCTGCAAATAAGACCATTGTCTACAAAATCTTTGAGAATAATCCTTGGGTTTCTTAACTGAAACATAACAGATAAATGAAATTGATCCAGATTTCTGTTCTAAATCAAAGAAAATGTAGGATGACTGGACATCTTATTAATAGGACATCTTATCAATAGGACATCTTATTAATAGGACATCTTATTATACGGTTTAATTGTACAAGTAAAGGTAAAATGTTTAGACACTTCATTCTGCACAAACAACAAATCAAACACTTCTTTAAAAAACAGTTTACATCACATGACTAGAGACATATCAATATGTATGCCATTCAAAGTGTATTTTGTGTCTTCATAGTGCTTATATTATTCTCGCGCAAAAGAACCGTTAATTCAATATCAATCTTCGGTGAAACTCTAATTGAAGTACCAATGTCTAAATATCTATGTGACCTTGAAAATCAAAGACGAAAGTTGGCTGGTCCTGCTACTAATTATGAGAACCTCGAGGTTAGGAGAAGTTTAAGTATGTATTGGCAGGTTGAGAAAAATGATAATACAAAGAGTCATTATCATGTTTTTATGATTAATTATCATGTTTTTATGATTAATCATCATATTTTTATGATTAATTATCATGTTTTTATGATTAATTATCATGTTTTTTGGTAGTAATGCAACACAACAAAATAAACAAAATAGAATGTTTTAAAAAAAAAATAATTAACTTTGGTCATTTCCTCAGATAAAGAATTTATACATGAAGATATTTTTTCCTTGGACTGTCTCTGATTTTTTACCTGTGTCTTAAACACAGGTGGGACCTATATACAAATGATTATGGTATTGTACAAACTATAGATTTTAAAATATTATGTTGCGTTAGAAGTTTGTGACAGCACTAAGCATGGAATATGAATGTTACATCAATATTCACTTCAGTCTGGCATTACTTAATGTCCATTACCATTAGAGGAATTGGTTATTTCCAACTTTGATATTTTATCAAACAAGTATTGTACCATTTTCAGTCCAATGAAATGTATAGTAAATTGTAATACAAATGCGCCGAACCCATGATAGAGTCCTTTAAACCCTTCTTCAGCTATCACAGATCGTATGCAGTCAATAACTCCAGAATATTGTGTAGATATTGCGGAAACACCATATCCAGTATCTGTATTGTCTATCAGTACCCTAGTACCCTGAATATATAGTCTATGAAGAACTGTCTCAAAGGGAAACAACACAAAATCACTTAGAAACACACCAGCGAATGAACCAAGCAATACTGGGAACTGCTGATCATAAAACGAGACTGTCGAAACATTGCTATCCACTGGAGATGAATGGTCCTGTAAAAAAATAGAACATTTATATTAATGAAAATAAATTGGCACATGATGAAAATAGCACAAACTTTCATATGTTTCAAATGTAAATAAAATCAAATAAATCTTCAAAAAAATGTTGTGTTACATTATATTCATTCTTTCCAGAACAGAAATTAAAAGTTTTTCAATTTCTAGTTCTGATGTCCCCCTTCTCATCTTCCTTCTCAGAGTCGGAGCTTATGACATACCATAGAAAATTCATAATATCCGACAATTATTTACTGACCCAGGAAATACAAGAACAGAACCAATACAATACTGGTAACCATTTAATATATATCGCTTACGATGTAAGCGGATGAGCGCTAGCTTTGAAGACTGCATATTGCACTGAATGTGACTTTGATTTCATTCAAAGATTTTGAAATCATTTAAAGAAGGTAGTGAACTGACATCTAGAATATTCATTTTCTTCAGGGCAAATTTATAACCAGATGATGAATAAAATTTGATAACTTTGTCACCATCTAAACTGTAAAACATCAAAACTAAGAGGTATTTCCTTGGTAGAGATAATCAAATAACAGAATTTACTTGCAGGCAGATTATAAGACTGAGTCACAACAGTCTGAATATTTTAAGAACTAAATAGAACAGAGAATGAAGGTCTCTAAACGTTTAAGACGTACAAATATCATACACATTAAACCAGTGTTAGGGAAATTCAATTTTCTACCATACTTACGGACTGTTCAAGTTGTTTCTCAGTTGTAGCCCTTATTACTGCATAAGAAGCTAAAGAATGAATGCAATGTTGACTAAGCTTGAATAAAGCTGTTGGTAAAAGTAATTTCCACATTGGTATGATCCAGGTTGACTGATGCCCACATCGACCTAGTAAACGATTACATCCTTCCAACAAAAACTCATACAAAGCTGGAGGCTCGTTTGCACCATGACTCTAGAAGATAAAATGAACATACACTGTAATTAACAAACATTTAATTAAAACTGAAGTACTTTTTTCTTATTACACACTAGTACATGATATTCATGAAAGTAATTTCTGAAATTTGACTGAGTTATCATCTTTATCTATGAAATCTGTATGAATTTGTTTGCCATGGTAAAAGATGTTTTAGAGAGACTACTGTATCACTGAAAAAAATCTTTGGTTATTTATGGATTATATATATTGAATGATTCAAAAGAAATGCTGAAAACTGTATAACAGAAAGAACCCTCATGTATATAAATTGACTGCTAACATGTTGGTAGATTCTAACAGATGTTGCATACTGTATAACACACAAAATCAGGTATGTAACATAGACAAGAAAATGATTCCTCGAAATTGGTCATATTAGGTATATTAGGATGGCTGATTGAGGAATTCGGAGGTTATGCTAAAAAGGATGCAAATAATATAATGAATTTTTTAGCTATTTTGCAGGCAGGAGTCAATTGTGACATTTAAGGCAGATTTTATTTATTTATTTATTTGCAATTCATGTACTGGTCACTGAACCCCTCAGCAATGAACAAGACCTGTACAATTTTATATAAAACACATCATAAATATTTCTACAATTATTATATATATCATTTTTATTGATAACTATTAATTCAAATTTACATTAAATTCAAACTTGTTTTACAATAACCCTAACATGGCAATTGTCATGGCTGCAGAAAATATTCAACCGTTTATCAAATATTTGGCACTATAACAGTGTAGCTCAGTGAATTTGACACCAGTATGTCAAATTACTCTAAAATTTGTTTGTTCTGACTTAGCACAGTGAAACTGCTAGTTTTCATATGATAAAGTGGAATAAGTCCAAAATAGTTAGAGAAAATGTCAGTTACAGGAGAATAGCAGATATGATACGGACAGGAACATATGTTGAATAAATTGGAATAATATAGCGAATATTTGTAGTCTTAAACCAGTACTTGAGGAAAATCCAGACTTATGTGTATACATGTATGTGAATGGGAACACTGATACTGATGATATTGCAGACCATTATCAAATGTTAACCTTACTTGTACAGTTTCCACGAAGCTACTGACATAAAGTGGTGCAGTGATCAAAAATCCAGTTCTGAAATATAAGGCAAATAACAGGTTTGTATATAACAGTAATTGATAGGTTAAACTCTAGGTTATCAGTATATTTAGCTTATTAACACATAATTTTCAAATGGTAGGAAGCTGTAATGAATCAATATCAATTGATGCTAAATAACTTTAGAATCTTTGAATTAAACTAGAATCTTCCCTTTTGGCAAAAAAACCGAGTTATTTTTCCCAAATTTAAGAAAAAGGCCCCTTCCCCAACCTGTGACAAAAAGCCCTGCATACCTTACCTTTTGGTGGTAAAGTGTTAATGCAATCTAGTTTGTAACACTTTACCATCAAAAGGTAAGGTATGCAGGGCTTTTTGTAACAGGTTGGGAAGGGGCTTTTTTCTTAAATTTGGAAAAATAACGCGGTGTTTTAACACTGAATTGTTCAAGACGGTCAACAGAGTACAAAACTTTACATCTGAGACAAAAAATTAAGTGACTTCTATTTTTGTCTGAATACTTTTTGTGATAATACGAGGTACAATTCATCTCTTAATATTTTCATGCTATAGATTTTGTAGTTAGAATATAAATAAAACAAGGACTTAAGGGTCAGCACCAAAAGAGTCAGTCAGGTAACTGTTAACACAACTTGTTTTAAGAAACAGAAATCATATCTAGTTAGTACCCTTTTAATGCCAGATGCAGACAATGTTTCTTCAAAGTGCTGTATGAAGACACCTCTCTGAAATACAAGATTTATATAACCTTAAAGAATTTATCCATTAACTTGCCAAGTAAAAGTACAAAATAATGCACATAATGGCACAAGCCTCAGTTTATAGAAGTACATTAAAGGCTTAATATTAGGACCACCTCAGGGACCAAAGAACTAATCTTAATATCAAGGGAATCTCATTATCATGTTGAAATACGGAGGAAAAATTGAAAACTGGTCTGAAAATATGTGTTCTTTGTAATAAGGTGGGTTTAATACTGAAGAGGTCACTAAGTGAGGTTTTACTATAAAGTCAAGTCTGTAAACAAATGCCACCATGGAAAAGGAAAACAAAGGTTTTATGCCGAGTTGGTTATTATTCAGACATTGACCTAGTCAATCATATCTATAAATAGGCTCAGATGAAGGCTTCTTTCACAAGGTGACCTTCATTCACAAGGTGACCTTTATTCACAGGTGGCTGTTGACTCAGGTCTGACAGTAGTGAAACAATTGAAATGTTGTATCTTGATGGACGATCCTGAAGTTTTAATTTTGTTAGCACTGTATGGCTGCAAAAATAAGCAGATGGTAATGAAATCTAGCATAATACAAAAAAAAAAACAACAACAGAAAATATAGTACATTTACTTACACAGGCCAGTTAGTGAATTCATTAATTACATTTTCTGTGATCATGTTGAATCCTCTGCATAGCATTGTGCTCACAAATCCTTTATACATGGCCACTGGTGGCTAGTAAAAAATTGTAAGTTAAGATAATTTGTGTATAATACAACAGATATCATTTGAAATAAAACGAGCATATTTTGATTATTATTTATCATCTGTTTTTCAACATATTAATGTCTAATTAACCTTTACTGAGGTATTTCAGGCAGATATATTAGGTAAAAGTGGGCGTAAGATGTCAATAGAGAGTCAATAAGAAAACCTCAAGTTTTGACAAATTAAAGGCTGTAACCATTAGGGTTATCATATGATATTTTATCATCTAACATTCTACTTACATTAGCCTAGCTAAAATATAGTGCAATACCTCTTTTTCATGATATGATCTCAATGAGCATGTACGAAGTCTAAAACTTTGGCAAAATGTTAATTTGTGCTTATGCTTTTGAACAGTCTTTTGGGGGATGACTTACATACATATAAAAAAACAGCAATTAACCTTTTGAAAAGTATTACCCTTTTAGGATAGTGGACATGATTTATTCATACCTTATCATAAAACAGGCATGAAAAAATGAAATATTTTTTTGGTTTTGTTATTACCTTATTTGTGTTGATTTTCATCATCAATGGTAAAACAGATATTGGAGTAAGATGGGAATATCTAGATGGATAAAATATCTGAAAATACACAAAAACAAATTAAATACATTTTTACTTTTTCCCTGGAGTTTAACATTGCACTAACAGCCAGGGACATTTGTCAACTTTCCAGCTTTAAAAGTGGAGGAAGACCCAAGGCTTACACCCAGGTAGAACCATCGACCTTTTCATAAGCTAGCTGGACAGCTTTCTAGTTTTCCTGTGATTTGACCTGGTGACCTAATTTTTAACCTGAGTCATCAACCCATGTTCAAACCTGTCCGTGATATCATTAACACAAACATTCTCATGAAACTTTGGGAAGATCCAATCAAAACTGTGACTTCTAGAGTGTTAACAATGTTTTCAGGAGATTTGACATTATGACGTAACTTGTGACCCTAGATGACCCGTGTCCAAGACATCGTTAAAAAAACATTTTGACACGAAGATCCAATCAAAACTGTGACCACTAGATATCATTAAGACAAGCACTTTAACAAGGTTTAGTGAAGATTCAATACAAATTGTGTTCTCTAGAGTGTTAAAAAGGTTTTCTGGTGCATTGACCTGGTGAACTAGTTTTTGACCAGAGATGACCCATATTCACATAATTTCCCGATGTCATTAATACAAACATTCTGACAAAGTTTGATGAAGATCCAATTAAAACTGTGATCACTAGAGTGTTAAGGTTTTCCAGCGATTTGACCTGGTGACCTAGTTTTTGACCCCAGATGACCCATGTTCGAACTAGTCCAAGATATCAATAAGACAAGCATTTTAAGAAGGTTTAGTGAAAATTCAATCAAAACTGTGGCCTCTTGAGGGTTAACAAGGTTGTCCAGTGATTTGACCTAGAGACCTAATTTTTGACCCAGATGACCCATGTTTGAACTTGTCACAATGTCACAATGCTTGATGCAATTAATATTGCTGTTGACAGACTTAAAGAAACGATATACAAAATTGTAAACACTACCTAAACTTTGATGTTTTAGAAACAAATGTTTTTTTAACCTGCACAATCATGATGGAGGTAACAAAAAATAAAAACTTCATATTCTTGAAAAAATCTGATGAACAAGAGATTAATATGGTGTGGCCTTACTGTGTATCTCCTTACACAAATACTCACTTGGCAAGATCTTCTCATGACAACAAAAGGGTGAGACACAATCTCGAAACCAATCACACTGAAATTATGGAAATGATGTCTGAATAAAAATTACCCTCTGATAGGAAGGCTGTTCTAACGTAGATTATATGTTGAATGCATTATTATTACATATAAAAGAGCTCAAGGTAGCTAAATTTAGCACATATGCGTTAACAATCTAATATACATTTACATAATTAACCCACTACAACAAAATACTCCATAATGAAGATTTTTTTAAAAACACATATACACAAGTACAAGTAACTTAGTCTAGGTTAGCAACATTCACATCACCTTAACCCTTTGCCTCATACACATATTTTGGACTCTTTCACAAAACATCAATTTATTTAAGAAAATTGGGTTATTTCTCTCTGACAGAGCGGAAAATATTGTTGCAAAAGAAGCCATTACTCATTACAAGCAATGGCTTCTTTTGCCACAATGTTTTCAAAAGTTGCCTGATTCAGATGCAGGGAAATGCGGTATTATCAGGCAAAGGGTTAACTATAGATTTCCCAAGATGGAAAAATAATTTCAGATAGGAGTGTTGGAAAGATATATTTCCACCATCTGATTCCAAAAAAATTATCAGCAACACAAAATAACAGTTTTGAGCCATTCAGCAACTATTTCAAATTATGTTGTACAAAAACCTCTTAAGCAGTCAACCCAAAGTTGACATAAAAATTCAATCAATTCAAGCAATTTATGTAAACTCATGTAGGAAGTATTTGAAAAAAAAATCATGAATAATATCATGAAATCATTTAAATGTGAAATTTAATTAAATGAAACTAGTCATGTGGATTCAGATTTATTATGTATTTTCACTTACTGAAGTGATTAATATATTTTCATAGCTGATTTTTTTCACAGGAGTTTAACATTGCACCAGCAGCCAGGGTCATTTGGCAACTTTTTCAGCTTTGTTGGTGACGAAAGACCCAAGGTGTATACCTGGGTAGAACCACCAACCTTTGTAAGGTAGCTGTCAGTTTCCTCACTAGTAAAATTTGTCTGGTCCCAGGTGAAATTAAAAACTCATAGCAGTGAGGGGCTTGTGATTACCAGTCAGAGACCATAATTCAAAGCTAAAATTTAACTTTATAGTTTATACAGTTCGTAATATTATGGGGAGACCTTACCTTCCTGAAACCAGACCCATTCCAGCCAGTTTTCTTACTTGCTCTATAATAAAAGATAGATTCAAAGGATAAAAATTCCTGAAAATCAGGAGTACATTACTTGCCGATAACAGATTGGATTGACTTACAAGTTTCAGAATATCAAAGATAGGAAGAAGGAAATTCATAGCTGAAATTATTGTTTTTCAACCTGTATTTCTTGAATAAATATTGTTTATGTACAATGAATCAGGTTACATCATGTAATACATGAAGGTCAGTTTTCAACACTTCTGTGTCACATGCCAGAATGACATGTTGTTATCATAATTGTGCAAAAAACTGATGACGCACAATTAAGATTTGAAAGACAATTAACCATGGATGTCAAATCTTTAGTCAGAGAGAAATGTTAGTTATTTACAATAGTTTTTAATGATTCAATATTCCACAAGCTCAAATAGTGAACTCATGCAGAAATATGGTATTGACATTTTTTTGTTAAAAGAAAAAAGTAATTTTTTGGATAAGACACGAAAGTACACTTAACTATGTATGCATGATTTTCCAATATGAACGCTGGTTATACAAAGGCATGACATTTCTCTCCTGACACACAGGCTAGAATAATAACACCCCTCAAATATAACCCAAAATGGTCATAGTGCAAATTAAATTTACATTAATACAATATTCTTGTTTCATAGAGAAATAACATTTACAGTATGTTGTCTTAAGTTATTATTAAATTTGTGTTTTCAATTTATTTCTATTGAAATAAAGACAAAATTGGTACACAGTCAGCATGAATCTGAACTTTTGTTGAAAACATGTCAGGGAATTCCAGAGGTATCAATGTCAATATATAAGATCACAACAATAACAATGTTTTATTAGTTGATCAGCAACATTTAAATACTCATTTTATTTAAGTCGAAAAATGCAATTGTCTAGATTAAACACGTTATCTCACAACAAACTTATTAATTATCACATGGTGTCAGAATCAGTTTGAATCCATAGTCAATAATCACCAAACATGAACTGGGTCACCTTTAACATAGAATCTGTTTGGAGAAGGTTCATAATTCATGCTAATTTTGTGCTCAGTGGCCACTGAAACAAACAGGTGATAGTGACTTAATCTCACTTCAATTACTGACCATGTTATATTACATGCCAATGTGGTACTGTTTCTAGCAAGGTCTCATAAAAAGTTGTTATAGAATTTTACCAGTTTACAAACGATGAGTATAATGTTTACATTAATAAATTACTGACCTTGAAAATATCATAGCAGATTTGTAACTGACGTAAGAATGTGATATAAACAGAAAGCAAAGAAAATGAGATATTTACTTCACAAATTTGAGACGGTTTAATTCGTTGGAGGCAAATGATAAAATAAGCTACACAAAACTGACTTTTATTTTGTCCAAGTCTGAATATTAATGAACACTGAGATGTAAATAAAAACAAGTAAGTCAAACTTAAATACCGGATTGAGAATTCTGTGAAGGTTTTGGTGGTGGAGTATTTTGATATCCACGTGTGTATAACATACTATCACTATCACTAGCGTATGGCATACGCCTCGGAGAACCATAACTTTCACGATTCATACCCGGCAATCTGTCACCCATCTTCCAAACCCGGTGTCCGTATTAAAAACACTTGCGTGAAATACATATTATGGCATCAGTTTAAAGTTGCAATATTTAAATCGAGAAATTGTTGCTGTGACAAAAAATCGGCTTGTTCATGTTCTGTAAATTCAAAAATGTCGTCATCAATGATTTATAACATAAACATCGTTGTGTTTATTTTAGTGATTAAATGTCGCTGTTCATTGACACACGCCATTTTGTTGCAGATCACGTGACAATGATCAGCTGTTAAGTTGTACAGTATGTGTATCTATTTCATTTACGTTAGTTCGTTTATCAAATTTTATAAAGATGACGGATAAAAATTTGACAGCAATTCTGTACAAGCAAGGAGATATTCGCTTAGTAAGTGAACATTTTATTAATTGACATAATGTAGAAACATTTAAAAATAAGTCATAATGTACAAAATCAGCCAATGCATTTGTTAAGTAGGTTTAAATTTCATTTTAACATGGCTATTTTGACCGGATGCAATCAGTTGCAGAATATTTCTAGGTGTATTGGCATATTTGTAAATCTTGACTGAAAATCATTGACAGCTTGTGTAATAATCAGGGGCAGTAGTAACAGACCTGTGATGGTAAAATGGTTATAAACTCCATGTAAACAAATTAATTGGGATGTTTTGCTTAGTAGAGTCCCTGATTACATTTAAGCTGCAATTTTGGGTTGAATTAAGGTGTTGTAACAATTTTACCATCACAAGTTCGTTGGTATTATTGCCTGTGGTAATAATTGGATAGCAAATATACAGTTCAGTCTTTACAAACTTTCATATAATACAGAGTTATTATTAACATGAGCATTTAAAAGCATTTTCAAGCCTGGCTTTAGTATTAAGCTACCTGCGTAGTTTGATTACTTCAGTATGAAGCTACCTGCATAGTTTGTTTACTTCAGTATTAAGCTACCTCAGTAGTTTGTTTACTTCAGTACTAAGCTCCCTCAGTAGTTTGCTTACTTTAGTATTAAGCTACCTCAGTAGTTTGTTTACTTCAGTATTAAGCTCCCTCAGTAGTTTGCTTACTTCAGTATTAAGCTACCTCAGTAGTTTGCTTACTTTAGTATTAAGCTCCCTCAGTAGTTCGCATACTTTAGTATTAAGCTCCCTTAGTAGTTTGTTTACTTCAGTATTAAGCTACCTCAGTAGTTTGTTTACTTCAGTATTAAGCTACCTCAGTAGTTTGCTTACTTCAGTATTAAGCTACCTCAGTAGTTTGCTTACTTTAGTATTTAGCTACCTCAGTAGTTTGTTTACTTCTGTATTAAGCTACCTCAGTAGTTTGTTTACTTCTGTATTAAGCTACCTCAGTAGTTTGTTTACTTCTGTATTAAGCTACCTCAGTAGTTTGTTTACTTCAGTATTAAGCTACCTCAGTAGTTTGCTTACTTCTGTATTAAGCTACCTCAGTAGTTTGTTTACTTCTGTATTAAGCTACCTTAGTAGTTTGTTTACTTCTGTATTAAGCTACCTTGGTAGTTTGCTTACTTTAGTATTAAGCTACCTCAGTAGTTTGTTTACTTCAGTATTAAGCTACCTCGGTTGTTTGTTTACTTTAGTATTAAGCTTACTTCTGTATGTTAACAGCCATAACTAAGTTTTTAACTTACTAAATGATATTTAGTTTACCATGTAGCTTTTAGCTTTTTGTTGCTGAAAAGAGACGATATTATCTTTATATAGCATGTGGACCACTTGAACTTTTATTATGCCATGTAGTATTTGTCTCTGTGTCGATAACCTACAGCTTCATTAATTTTTACTTTCTCTCCATCAGGTGACACTAATTTATTAGGTTAGAAATATGACATATGACATGATAGTTGTTACTATAATAGACATGGTTAATTTTACTTCCAGGACAATACTACATTTGTTTCATGAACTAAATTTTTGATGTAAAGATCTTCAAGACACCAATAACTAACTTGTCTATTTACTGTCAGAAGATTGGTATTGTTTGTTTTGAAGTGTTATTGTAATCCTAAGACTACCTGAAGTTACTGATTATTTTCAAGTTTTGTAGTATAAGTGGAGTAAGTCAAGATAAAGTTGATTCAGTTATCTTATTGTAACCATTATCTGCCGGACAACTTGCCTATTTTTGTATTATAGGTCATCATTGTTAGTGGTGGGAATATTAAATTTCATACAATAAAGGGGCTTTTAATTTTGAGTGTCATAATATTATTACATGTCTTGATATTTCTCTTTTTTGTCAACTGATTGCTGACATATTCGTGTCATTACTTTTTATGTGATACATGTCAGAATGAGTCACAGTTAAATGAATGATTGTCACAGGGGCAGATCTAGAGACAGGATAATGCCAGCATTGACCATCTCTAAAATCTAGCAAGAATAATGGGAAAATCCATACATCATGGTGGACATATTTAAAGTTAACAGTTTGCTGAGGAATTAACACTAAATTGCTCAGGACATCATTTGTCATTTGTCAACTACCACCAATCAGTCAGTCTTAACTGACAAAAAAAGATGTGAACTAAAAATACAGATGACTTCATATTCAAACCCCATCTCTGCTTTTTGTATGGAATTTTGCCCCCTCCCCCAAACAAAAATCCTGCATCCACCCCTGCAACATTCCAGTAGGAAAATTCGTTTAAATTTGTGAATCAAGTTACAGTTACCACATGTAAAGTTGTAGCCCAAATACAACTAAGTCAGTGTAACATTTAAGCAATCTTGTGACAAGTCCAGCAGCATTGAATATATTAAAGTTGTTCTGAATTTCATTAACTTGATTAAGACAATCATTTAACTAATCTTAGACAATGCCTGTCGAAGATTGGGTGAATATTGTGACTACCAATATGTAGACATCAGATGTTCAGTGATATGGTTAATGTAGATGGCATTATTTTAAACAATGATTAAAGTCAATTAAACTTGTATTAATTGGATTTCCAATTTTCTGACTCCTCACTGTACAGGCTTATGCTTATGTTTCAGGAAGACACAGATATACCTGAGCCAGGTTCAGGACGTAAGTACTTTATGCATCCAAAATTATGCATCTTACCTCATGAAATCAACTTCATACAGTTTTTAATGAAGTGAGACAGAGTTTTATGATGACCTGTATAAACTCTATAAAAAAAGTTCAGCATTTCACTCTAGGAAAAGTCTGACAGTCAAACCATGTTTATGAACTCTCCTAACCTGAAGGGCTTACAAACATTTCAAGAGATGACTCATATAAAACCAATTAGCAAAAGAATTAGGCTATTATTAGTAGTAGGTTAGACTCAGTAAGTACAGGAAGTTGTAATTTATGGCATGAAAAAACTTTTGGGACGTTTTTTACTACTATATAGACTATTTTGTATGCTAAAGTAGCATACAGTATGTTAGTACCATTTGCCATTATATATGCTTCTATCAACTATGTTTTCATTACATATTGCAGAGGTACAGTTATGTATGCAACATGTTGGTATTTGTGGATCTGATGTCCATTATTGGCAACATGGTGCTATTGGAGACTTTGTTGTGAAAGCTCCAATGATACTTGGACATGAAGCTGCTGGTGTTGTTAGTAAAGTAGGAGCTGGAGTCACCAGTCTAAAAGTTGGTGAGTTTTGTTATAAAGGACCTTTAGACTGGGTTAAGTTGTAGTGTAATATGTGTGATTATTAGTAGTGTTTGTTACAGATTGTAACAGACTTATAGTAGGTAAAATTATATGATTCTGGTATGACACATGTGATGCAAATTATTTTATGACTAGTCTGATTCCTGGTGAGATGGTTGTCTTTAAACCAGTCTGATTCCTGGTGTGATAGTTGTCATATAACCAGTCTGATTCCTGGTGTGATAGTTGTCATATAACCAGTCTGATTCCTGGTGTGATAGTTGTCTTTTAACCAGTTTGATTCCTGGTGAGATAGTTGTCTTATAACCAGTCTGATTCCTGGTGAGATGGTTGTATTATAACCAGTCTGATTTCTGGTGAGACAGTTGTCATATAACCAGTCTGATTCCTGGTGAGATAGTTGTCATATAACCAGTCTGATTCCTGGTGATATAGTTGTATTATAACCAGTCTGATTCCTGGTGAGATAGTTGCCATATAACCAGTCTGATTCCTGGTGAGATAGTTGTATTATAACCAGTCTGATTCCTGGTGAGATAGTTGCCATATAACCAGTCTGATTCCTGGTGAGATAGTTGTCTTTAAACCAGTCTGATTCATGGTGTGATAGTTGTCTTATAACCAGTCTGATTCATGGTGTGATAGTTGTCTTATAACCAGTCTGATTCATGGTGTGATAGTTGTCTTTTAACTAGTCTGATTCATGGTGAGATAGTTGTCTTATAACCAGTCTGATTCCTGTTGAGATAGTTGTATTATAACCAGTCTGATTCCTGTTGAGATAGTTGTATAATAATCCCTCTGATTCCTGTTGAGATAGTAAAAATGCTACTAATATTATAATTCCAGGAGACAGAGTGGCTATTGAACCTGGTGTACCTTGTCGATGCTGCACAGATTGTAAGAAGGGACGTTACAACTTATGTCCTGATATGAAATTTTGTGCAACCCCTCCAATCCATGGGAATCTTGCAAGATTTTATGTTCATGATGCAGACTTCTGTTATAAGTTAGTATTGTTTTAAAATTTCTTAACAACAGTATAATTACAGTTTTTTAATGTATGATATGATATTTTTCTTAGATAAGCAAGAATGAAAACTACAATTAAGAATGCAAACTTATCTTGAAACTCTTTTATCACTCATCAAGGCATATCTAGAGAGTTGTGTCCCTTGGATGGATGTGAGGGAAAGATCTACAAATGTTTTAACCAATTCAGTGAATTCTAAGTTGTCATTTCAATTTAGAATTTCTTGTATGAGGTTATGTTTAAGATTGCCAGATCATGTGAGTACTGAAGAAGGTGCCTTGTTAGAACCTCTATCTGTTGGTGTCCATGCTTGTAATCGTGCAGGTGTCACTTTGGGTAGTAAACTTCTCATTTGTGGAGCAGGTATGTTAGCTCAGATTTACATCATTCTAGGTATTGCATCATTCGAAAGTTTTTGTTTGGTTGGTTGTATTGGGGTTTAACGCCGTTTTTCAACAATTTTTCAGTTATATATGGCGACCGGTTCACCTTACCAGATTTCCTGGACTGTATACTAACCTGTACTAACTTACCCTTCCACAAGGAGCCGGCAACTTCTCCACATGTGGAGAAATATCGACATTTTTGTCAAATTTTCATGGAAGGGTATGACCTGCCGCGGCCGGGATTCGAACCTGGATCTCCTGGTTCCAAGTCCAATGCACTAACCACTGGACCACGGCCGCGGCTTTTCGAAAGTTTTTTATAAGTCCAATGTTAAGGTCTGCCTTGAATGTTGTGAAAACAACAGTGAGCAATGTACATGCATAGGTATTTATACTATACAAGTATTTGTAAACATCATCATATGGCAAACAGATTTTGCCTATTGTATGAATTTGATAACAAACATGGTATCTTTAACTATCCTATTAGTTTCATACTACTGCAGTTACTTTCTTTCTTATTAATTAATATCCAGGGAGTGATTAATCCTATTTAGACTGAAGTTACCATTATCTTCAGAAATAGTTCAGGATATTGTCAATTAGAGATATGTTCAATGTTGTCACTTTAAACATTGTTACATGATTAACATAGCGTTTGTTATTTAGTTCAAGGATCTAACATAGCGTTTGTTATTTAATTAAAGGACCTATCGGACTGGTGAACCTTCTAACTGCAAAGGCCTGTGGTGCATCTCAAGTTTGTGTGACAGGTAGGAATGTTGTCTCAACTCTGTGCAAACATTTGCCTGTCTAGATATTAAGTTCTGACTAAAAGTATGGCACATATATCGCTGATGTGACATTTTTCATGCATTTTTACAGTTGAAAATCTTCTGTTTTGGAATTCATCCTGAGGTCTTCCCCTTTGAAAATCATCCGTAAGTTTGTACTATATATTATTTAATTAAGTAAGTAATTAGGTAATATTTTTTTTTATAAGCTCTTATTCGAGTATTACGTTACAGATTTAGATGAAAAACGACTGGAAATGGCAAAATCAATGGGTGCTGATGTTGTTGTTAAAGTCACATCAAGAGATCCGAAAGAAATGGCTGGTATTGTTGAAAAATGTTTTGGTGAAAAGCCTTCAATTACAATAGAGTGTAGTGGAGCCCCAGCGAGTATTAGAACTGCAATTTATGTGAGTTATGATGAAAACTTTATTCCAAATTTCTTATCTAACATACACTGTACTTGCAAACATTCAATATTTTACACACAAAGATTTCAAATCTAAACACATCGTAGAATGCCTATTTTTAAACCCCCTGCCTATTTTTATACCCCCGCCCAACAAAGTTGTAAGGGGGGTATACTGTTTTCAGGTTGCCTATCCATCCATCTTTAAACAAAGTCTTGTGTACACTTCTTCTCCAAAACGGCTGGTTGGATTTTTATAAAACTTCACCAGAACATTAGGCATTAGGTCCACTTGCTCATATTATTAAAAAAAATTATATTTATATTTTCACAGAGTTATGCCCCTTTTTTATTTGTCTATAGACTAAATCTTGTTAGCGCTTCTCCTAAACGGTTTGTTGGATGTTTATAAAACTTTACCAGTACATTAGATCTTCTTGTGCATATTTTAACAAAATATTTGGATATATTCTCACGAAGTTATGCCCCTTTTTGATTTGTCTTTAGACAAAATCTTGTTAGCGCTTCTTCTCTTTTCTTCAAATTGTATTTGGGGTGGGTAGTATTTCCTTACTAGCTCTCTCAGAGTTCATTAAGGCTCTTGGCAAAGCTGTATATGTCTGTTACCATCTGTGTACATGTCTTGCATGAATGTTTTGTATTGATGGAATATAATTTTATGACAAAGAGAATGCACATGGCTCTTATTCTGCTTTACATACTATACTGTAGTGTTCATTCATGCTAGTACTTGGTTGGGTTCACATTGCTTTCACCTATGTTAAGAAACATTTTGTTTGCCCTTTACTAAAACTGAATTTTAGGACCAAGTGGGTCGATAGATGAGAAATATGTCATAATGTTTGTTGTAGCAAAAATGATCCATTGATTATATGATGTTTATTTTCATAAACACAAATGAAAACTAGTTTGCCCTTGAGGGTTATTACAAAATACTACCATAGTGCATAAAGTAGAATGAAAAATCATTCCAGAATCTGATTTGAATAAATAAATAAATAAAGAGACAAATGAAGGTATTCTCTACTAATAGATGAAAGTCTTGAGTGCCAGCAAGATTGACATGATAGTTTGGTGAAGGGTGACTAATTATCTTATCTTAATTTTGGTCTCACTAATGTTCAATTTTTTAGCTCACATTTTAGCTCACTGAAACATGATAGTAATCCTGTTCCAGTCCCTTAGAAATCAACCCTTAACCTTGCTAGTGTTAGTAACCCTGATTTATTACTAATTTATGTTTCACCGAAGCTTGTAGGCAGATGGTGTAAGAGTTTGTCGAATAAACTAACAGTGCAGTAATATATGTATGTGTGTATGATGTTCTGTTCTTAATATGATTTCACTTGTATATGTATACCTTATCAATTAATGTTGTTCCTGTATGGCATATTGCATAATGTTATTAGTTGAATGTGATTTATTTGTATTTTCTCCATTTATCTTGCAAATTACTGCTTGATTTTGGCATCCTCTTGTATGTAATGCCTTCTTTGTTTCAACATTCTTATATTGAATTATTATTTTATTTTAATAGTAAAAATAAACTTCTTGTTACGTAGAAAGAAAGCGACATATTTATAAACTTGTATGTGTTGAAAGATAAGAGAACAGCAAATGATTGCTAGCTTGAATAGACATATTCTTTGTTTTTAATGCTATATAGGTACTTCTAATGTCACTGAATGTGTACCTATTGTAAATGTGCTAATTATTGTCTTGTGGCAGTTGTTACTAGGTGGAACTTATTTTAGTTATTGCGCAAGATTAAATGTTTGTTTTCCTAAAAATGTTTCTGGTACTTCTGTAAATGTGAAAAATGTATTATGAATAAAAATATTATTAAGGAATGAGTTTAGTGGTGAAGGTATGGCCGTAAGGAGAGGTTGGAAGCCAGTGAGACACAGCTATTATTGAGCTGGCACAACATTATAGCATTAGAGAAAATCACTTTTCGGTCAGGGTATTTTCAGGGAATTTCATTTCTAAATTTCTGTGGCCCCCTTGTAAATTCTACACTACAGTCTTCAAGGTTTTAAATTGTTGATCTGTTCACATGCTTGGTGTGAAGACAAAAATTATGCTTGTGTTTTTGCTACCTGAACTACCTGTGCAATGTATTGGTCAGAAATTGATGAAATTTATGAAAAACTGTAATACTTTACTATTGTAATTTTAAGTTATGCACACATTGCAAGTAATTTCCCTTTGTTGGTTCTAAGCTCTCTCTGTGTAAATACATCACTATCCTTACAGAAAAAGCTGCTTCATTAGGGTGCAATTATTACTATCCTTTGTTGTTGACATTAATGAGATATGATTAATATGTGTTTCCATACTTTTGTCTTGGAACATTAATTTTCACTCCCAATATCTTTCTTTCTTCATGTATTGCATCCACTCAGCTCATTAGGAATACTTACCTGTGTTTATGTGTAACTGAAATACTGTCAAAACAGGTTTTAACCTAAAAAAATAATTGTGTTATTCTTACATAAATGTGTATGAATATTTGTGGTGTATTATTCAGTGCACAAGATCAGGTGGTTGTGTTGTGTTGGTTGGTCTAGGACCAGCAGATGTCACGCTGCCTATTGTTGATGCTGCTGTCAGGGAAGTCGATATTCGTGGAATTTTCAGATATGTAAACTGTTATCCAACAGCATTGGCTATGGTTGCCTCAGGTAGGCCTTGTAAACTGTTATTGAATTGTAGTAGTCATAGAGGAATGAGGTATATCCAGGAAAAAAATTGTTTTGCTCTGGCATTTAATGATAGTTGCTTTATTCAGCAATGTTTTGCTGTTTGATACACTCACATGATCAAAAGTTGGCTATTGTTGCATTATTGGAACAGGCCAATTTTCGTATGCTCTCGTTTGGTCAGCCATCCATTGCTTGTAACTCATGATGTATTGCATATATCAGATTTAGGGACACTCAACATATCGTTATTCAAACTGTAGTGGGGAAACATGTGCCCAACCCATGGCAAGGTCCTATAATCTCATGGTTAATAGAAGTTCTACATGACTTTGCTAACCAGGCAAATTAGTCTGATATAAGTCGAGAACAAAACGAGATTTGAGTTCAGAGACTGATCTCAACTTTTTTGACCTTTGACCTTGGCTGACAAGTGACATAATTTTAATTATTCTGGTTGGAGGTTTTCATCACTTAATTTGCTTTCTCTTGATTTTATCTGCAACACCATATTTACACTGTTGCTTTTGCAGGTAAAGTTGATGTTAGACCATTAATCACTCACAGATTTCAGCTGGAGGAAACATTGGAAGCGTTTGAGACAACTCGTCGTGGTGAAGGAATCAAAGTGATGATCAGTTGTACCAGGCAGTAATGATACAATGTGTGCCAGTGCTAAGAACCAATCTCTGTTATTGTTTAAGCATTAAAGTGTAATGACTGAAAAATTTAAAATGCCAAATTATATATACAAAAAAAAACAGTTGTATGTAATTACTAATAATGTCACATTTAAACAGAAAAAAGAACTATAAAACTGATTCCAAAGAATTTTTAACATTTTATTGGTTCAACTTGATGTTGAATTTGTGGCTATATATCATGTTTAAGTACTGATTGTATTATACACGCATGTCATGATTGGATTGACTGGTATATCTGTTGAATGTTTGCAACCCATAATTGAAATATTACATTAAGATTAATGTCTTAAGCTATTTTTGTAATATTGACATTGGTTTTTGCTCCTCTGATCAGATTAAGGTGTTTGCTTGTTATAATTATATGTAACTTGGTGATGGTTCTTTAAAGAATTTTGTATTAAAGTAATTATATTAATGTGCCATGATCTTATCAAAAAGGCTGCAAATGCTTTCAATGTGATTCAAAGTAAATTTTAAAGTTTTTACTGATTGTTTTATTCTTGTGACTTTATGCCAGTTGCTCTTCTTGAGATCGATTTTTATTGGTTATTATTTAGCTGCATGTTTTCCCCGCGCTTATATGCACCAAAGAAAACGAGAAAACAAAAAAAAGAAGAAAAATTTGCAGTCTGATGATGTTACTTCTAAGAAGTCCAGCTCCCCAGGAATTTACTATTAAGTTCTACTACAAAATGTGATTTATGATTCTTAACTTGGAAACATTTTGAATAAAAAAGATCAACTTGCTCATAGGCACTCGATTTCCGTGATTTATATACTCGAACAGACCTAATGTTTTAATCTAGACTCATCAAACAACGCAAATCAGCCAAGAAAAAAAACGTCATTTCACATCCCTGCGTATCTGAAAAAGTAAAAGGTAAGTCACTCGCCATTTTTTCGATTGACGGAAGTGACGGTATCCAGCCTGGGTCCCGGCATTCCTTCTGAAATGCGCGCGCTTTTCGGGAACCTCGCTCTTTAACTTGGCAATCGGCAATCCTCGGCTAACTCCGCTTCGCTCCATACTATCCTCGGATGTGATTGGTGGAGGAATATGCATCAAATCGATGCATTTCTCCGCCGGAACTGCCTTCTCACTCAATTGTTCTACGCGTAAAGATGGCCGATGACAGTGACTTCTTTGAAGCTTTGCAGTTTGCTAAAGATTGTGTTCATGTTGACTTCGATTTAAAAGTTAAACAGATCCAGACATTGAAATCTTTGTACGACGGATTTGTACGACAACGATTTTTAGCGCTATTTGGAAACGAGGTTGAAAGTAGTCCCAATTGATGCCATCGTATTACGTCCGAGGTCAATGTCGAGAGACATCCGAGTAGTTCCGAGTTTTAACATGGCGCTCTACGTCAAGAGCGAGGTTCCCGAACAGAGCACGATTTCAGAGGGAATGCCGGGACCCAGGCTGGATACTGTCACTTCCGTCAATCGAAAAAATGTGTTTTAAAACATGTATAACCTGTTTATTCCCTTTCATATTGATGTCTGAAATGGTTAAACGTAAAAGGCATTGTTTGTGTTTGGCCTTTAACAGCAGAACCTGCTTAACCGTTTTAAATGAATTTTTAGATAAGGAGCATTCTGAAACACAGACTGTAGAAGCTCAAGATATTCTTCAAAAATCTGAATAAGCGCCTTGAAATGCATGGTCTAAATTGGGGCACTACAACCACACACATTTGCAACCTGGTCAAAAAGATGTAGAGTTGTTTGTAACAGTCAAGGTTCTCAAATTAAGCATCTGCTTCAATGTAACAAATAACATTGTGACAAATAATAATGTGACAAATAAATTATTTGTATCAAGTGTTACGTTATGCATTTAAGTTGAGCAGGTTTCGTCATGTAGGTTATGTGCGGAATACATTATTAATACGCATGAATGAGATCTGCATATCACACGTGACATGTAAGCGATCAGTTACACACAATTGAAATATGAAACAATAAAATGTTCAGTAACACGTCGACTTTAATCGCTGTTAAGTTACCATTCCTGACTATTGCTTCAAAGCAATGCTTGCGACCAATTGGTTCCGATAAACTTGTACTCCACCTGTTAAGTTAACCCAGTGCTCACGTGCATAAATGTTGTAACTACAGTATTGCCAGTTTTTGTCAAATAATGTATGCATTCTTTACATCTCATCAGGTTGAAATTATAACATCCATAGCGAGAGATTGTTGCTTTAATAACAACTCGGTTTGTTCATATTACGCATTTCAAAAACGTCATCATCAATAATAAATGACATGTACATACTTAGCAATATCATTTTTGATGACTCAGTGTCGCCGTTCATTGGCAAAAGCCATTTTGTTATATATCACGTGACAATGATCATCTGTTATGTTTATATTTAAATACAATACTTAAGTTACTTCGCTTATCTAACTTCGAAAAGATGTCGGATAAAAATTTGGCAGCTATTTTGTACAAGCAAGGAGATATTCGCTTGGTAAGTGAACATCTAATAATTCTTTGGCATGAGTATAAACATTAATTAATAAGTCATAATCAACAGGGTCTGTCAAGGCAATTATTAAGTTAGTTAAAATGTAACTTTAAACACCGACATTTCAGGTGCACAAATGATATCCCTTTTACCTAATGAAAACAGTTTCAAAATATTTCTAACATTTTATTTATTTCAAAGTCTTAATACTTTTGTGAAACCATGACTTTGACTCATGGACAACATTGTCATATTTAATACTTAATGCTTACTTAGAGTTTACTTACCACAGCATTTAGCTTGCTTAGAGTTTACTTACCACAGCATTTAGTTTATTTAGAGTTTACTTACCACAGCATTTAGCTTACTTAGAGTTTACTTACCACAGCATTTAGCTTACTTAGAGTTTACTTACCACAGCATTTAGTTTATTTAGAGTTTACTTACCACAGCATTTAGCTTACTTAGAGTTTACTTACCACAGCATTTTGTTTATTTAGAGTTTGCTTACCACAGCATTTAGCTTACTTAGAGTATACTTACCACAGCATGTAGTTTATTTAGAGTTTACTTACCACAGCATTTAGATTACTTAGAGTTTACTTACCACAGCATTTTGTTTATTTAGAGTTTACTTACCACAACATTTAGTTTATTTTGAGTTTACTTACCACAGCATTTAGTTTATATAGAGTTTACTTACCACAGCATTTAGCTTACTTAGAGTTTACTTACCAGAGCATTTAGTTTATTTAGAGTTTACTTACCTCAGCATTTAGTTTATCATTTAGTCATTACTGCATTTAGTTCACTTCAGAATGGAACTATTACTATGTTCGCATTACTTTAGTATTTGGTTACCCCAGCATCTTACTTTTATATTCAGCTAACATAGCTTAGTTTTAACATACTGAATGGTAAATTTAGAAAATAACTTTTTATAAAACGGGGCACCTATCATGCTTTCGAGCCACTTCTAAAAATTCATTAATCCGTATACTATTTGACTCACTGAGTTGACAAACATTAGCAAAATTAGAGTCTTACACATTTCATATCTTTCAGGGGAAGTGATTAATAAACATGTAGGTACGTAATTTGCGCCCACATAATTGTTAAGCTAGTTTAAATTCTGCTGCTATGAAAATACATTATCACGAAAAGCTGAACATTTAATGTAAAAATCTTCGAATTATCAGTAACTACATGCCGCAGTTGGTAAATGGCTATTGTTTGTGTCTGAAGTGTCATTGTAACTCTTATGACTGTCTGAAGTTTATGACTATTTTCAAGTTTTATTGAACAAGTTGATGGATAAAGATTACAATTATGTCATTTATCTTATTGTTTCCATTATCTACCTGACAACCCGGCTATTTATGAATTGTAAAGTCATCATTTCAGAGGGGGGGGTATTAAACTTACATTAAATGGACATTTGATTTTAAGCGTTGTAATATTATTACATGCTATATATTGTGGAACGATTGCTGCCATGTTATTATCAATGAATCATTAGATTCAATGATAGACTTGAACCAACATTGATAACATTTATCAATAAAGTACAACATATTTACCTCTGAATGTAGACAGACTGTACCAGCGTAGACTGGTTCCCATGGGTTCTGAGCACCACAACATGGAACGGGAGCCAGTTTATTACAAACGGTTATACATCTCATCTCCCTTGAGTAACCTTGTCCACAGGGTGGATTGTATTCAAGACTGGAATGGACTTGTGTTGATTTCCATTTTTTCTAACCCCTATCAGTATTTTTGTTTGGGTTTAACGTAGCACCAACAGCCTAGATCATTTGGTGATTTATGGTGGAGGAAAACGCTAGGCGTAAATAGTTCTGGTTCCAGTTATTATTCGAACGCACAGTAATAAGGGGCTAGTGATTACTAGTCAGAGACCGAAGTCACCCATCCACGGAGGCCCCACCTCTCAGTAATGTTGATTATGTTTCAGGAAGACACAGAAATACCCGAGCCAGGTCCAGGACGTAAGTATTTTATGCATTCTCGTTTATACATGTTTGTATACATAAGCTCTAGATACCGTTGTAGTATTCAGCATCACGCACGAAGCAAAAACTAATCGTCCCTCAGTTATAACCGACTTTTCTAGCTTAGTGAGATGCTGATCAAGTTAGATGTAGCATTGTCTTGGGTTAAACCATTAAAAAGTTCAATATAGCCTAACGCTTACCAAAATTTCTCGAAAATCATTCGGGATGTCTTATGTCTTCACGAGGGCATTGTGTTATAATGAAACCAGGAATCAAGTTTAAGTTAAATTAAATCACTTATCTAAGCAAACTTAATATTCTAAAGATGACATTTTCTGTGTGATGTTCGAATAATTAGGTCGGTACATTAGTTTCATGATTAGTTGACATCTTGTTTATATACCAGGTACTGTACTCTTAACTTGTCAGTCTGATCTTCAATTAACATGAAGACATAAAGACACATGATGTCTGAATGTTGTTGCCTATGAATGAATGGGCAAAATAGCGCAACTGGTATTGAACAATGATAGCCAATTTATGTTTAAAAGTGGACTCTACTGAAATGAAGATGTAGGGCATATGCATCGAGAAAAGATAACTCATATGTAACCAATGAACTTGAGAGGCAGAATAATTTACCTTGATATGCTAACTAATAGGTAAAACACAGCATTAGTCTGGACGAAAGGAAATAACAGTTGCCATAGAATTTTATATACTTCTTTTATATGCTACTGTTGGTCATTGTACATGTTTTGTTGGCTAATTTGTGTTCTATTATTGACCACTTGTACACTAAATGACAATTTTACATCATGAATTGCAGAGGTACAGTTACGCATGCAACATGTTGGTATTTGTGGATCTGATGTTCATTTTTGGCAGGAGGGAGCTATTGGAGATTTTGTTGTGAAAGCTCCAATGATACTTGGACATGAAGCTGCTGGTGTTGTTAGTAAAGTAGGAGCTGGAGTCTCCAGTCTTAAAGTTGGTGAGTTTTGTTATAAAGATCTTATAGGCTGGGTAAAGTTTAGTTTGTGTTAGATTAAATTCAACAAAAGAATCCCGTTTTAGTGATACATTTCTGATTCTTGTGAAGCATGTTCTTGAGTATTGATGCTTCACAAGGTACTGATACTTACAGATTTTGCTGATTGTTCAACTGAAAAATAATTAATGGTGCAGTAAAACCTCATTGACCACCCCAGTACTACCACCTTGTCATAACGACCACTTATTTTCAGACCGGCTTTCAATAAATCCACCATGATTCAACTTGATAATGAGACTCTCATGATAATCTCATCACGACCGATTTGTTGGATCCCAAAGGTGCTCTCAGTATTGGGGTTTTACTGTATACCTACAGAATAATTTTCCACCAGTATTCAAGTTTTTCCATTAGAATTCTAGAAATTGTATAATTTCAGGAGACAGGGTAGCAATAGAACCTGGTGTACCTTGTAAATGCTGCACAGATTGTAAGAAGGGACGTTACAACTTATGTCCTGATGTGACATTCTGTGCTACGCCTCCAATCCATGGAAATCTTGCTAGATTCTATGTTCATGATGCAGACTTCTGTTATAAGTAAGAGCTATTAAAAATTTCTCTGTGTTTATGCATGGTATGATATTTTTCCTTGTTAACAAAGAACGAAAACCAGAATTCAAGGTGTAAACTTGTCTTAAAACGTCATTATTTCACTTCGTGGTATGTCTTTTGTACAGATAACCTTCAAAGTTTTTCCCTTGGATTGTTGTGAGGGAAAGATCTACAAATGGTTTAAGCAATTCAGTAAATTCTAAATTGCATTTCATTGTGTGAAGTTATGTTTTAGATTGCCAGATCATGTGAGTACTGAGGAAGGTGCTTTATTAGAGCCTTTATCCGTTAGCGTACATGCTTGTCGCCGAGGTGGTGTCTCTCTGGGCAGTAAAGTTCTCATTTGTGGCGCCGGTATGTTAGCTAAAATATACATCTTACTAAACTACACGCCATTCGATACAAATTATACATGTATTTATACGTTGAATGTCAAGTTCTGTCTGTAAATACAGTTAAATTATGAGTGTATAATGAATGTACTAATACTATGTGAATTGGAATCATTTTCATATGCCAAAACCGATTTTGTCTTTCTTGATGGAATCCTATCATCAATTTTAATTTTGATCTTACCTATTTAGCATTTTATTGACATTCCAATGCTATCAATTTGCTTGTATAATAATCATAAAAAATCAGAAAGTAACAATGTGAGACTGTTCTGAATAACGAGAACAAGGATACACTATTTTTATCACTGGGCTTTTTTGTGTCCAATCCGTGTGTTCAGCAGACATTATAACGAGGACAAGGATATACTAATTTTAACACTCAGCTGTTTTGTGTCCCATCCGTGTGTTCAGCAGACATGATGATTTGCGGTATTCGATATAAGTGTATAAGTATCTGGGAACTGTTTGTAACAACTACAAAATTTTCTGTCTGCATATCATTTAATGTTCGTACAATTTTTGAATCCCATTTAGAATGTCTTCACTTCGATTACAATAATTATCAATAATTACAGAATCACTTAAGTAAAAATGTATATTGTTGATGAGATAGTGGCATACTATTGTCAATTTAAAAATTGTTACAAGCGTAGTATAGCATTAGTCATTTCATTTTAGGACCAATAGGATTGGTGAACCTTCTTACCGCCAAGGCCTGTGGTGCATCTCAAGTTTGCGTGACAGGTGGGAATGTTGTCTTAATTCTGTGTGACTTCCATCTTGATATTGGGTGTTTAATAAATACATGTACTGTATTTATCTAACTATTGGTCATTAAGGGTTTTTTTTGTTTTGAACTTACTTTGTATAATTTGATTCCCCAAACTAGAAATAAGGTAAACATACCGCATGACTTAAATTTGTGGTCGTGAAACACAAGTAAACAAGTTTTTAATCTGGTATGGCTTTACAAATTTCTCACCTGTACCACTAGTATTCCATAATTGTTTTTCCTTTTTTCATAAGTGTTACAACTGCAACTATTCTGAGTCTCAGAATTCGTCCTGAGTTCTTTTTTGAAAACTTATTTAAAGTATTATTTTTCGTTCAATTTGTTAAAATAGTTACTGTTGTTTCACTAATTTTCGTTGGATATTTCATTTCGTGGATTTCGTTGGTCGGCTGAGCCACGAAATCAAGTCGCTATGAACATGAACATGATATCAGTCATCCATCCGAAAAATGGTGATATCCAAGCTACTTACAATACAACTGCCGGTATGTTCCGAAAGTGAAATAAAACAAGCTCCGACGATCTGTTATTGTTTAAGTAAACACCACTAAACTGTTGGAAAAATTGGTCCCCAAATTTAGCATAAACGAAACAAGTCTAACTTTCCGTTTATGCTAATTGATAACCATTTACTTAAAATATCGACACAAGTATATGGATCATGTTATAATTGTGTCGAAATAACGTACGCGATGTACCTTAGGGAGGTGTGAGCACAAAAGTGTCATGCTGTAGCGCGCCAAGTTTAACAGCGAGGTTCCCGAAAAGCGCGCGCATTTCAGAAGGGGTGCCTGGACCCAGGCTGGATACCGTCACCCCAAGAATAAGCCAATTTAGCAGAAATTGAGCGCAACGAAAATAAATGATACCCAGTAATATTGCTTATTCACAAGCCTTTACATGAGTGTTATGTCACAGATTTGGATGAAAAAAGACTGGAAATGGCAAAAACAATGGGTGCTGATGTTGTTGTTAAAGTCACATCAAAAGATCCAAAAGAAATGGCTGGTATTGTTGAAAAATGTTTTGGTGAAAAACCTTCAATTACAATAGAGTGTAGTGGAGCCCCTGCGAGTATTAGAACAGCCATTTATGTGAGTTATAACAAAATTATTTTTATTCCAAGTATTGTTTTTAACATACTTGTAAACACTCAAAATGGTATACATATTTTAATTCTAATTACACTGTAGAATTCTTATTCTATTGAAAGCGGGTCCCAATGTATCAACTTTAATCTGTTAATTAAAAAAGAGGTTAGTTTTTTAAGTCTGAATCGTTTTAATTCTCGATTCTTCGATTTACTTTTTTGAAAGTTTTGTTACTTTGTATGAAAGAGCAGATATATCTGCTTTATTTGTTCTAAAATGTATAAGTAAGAATTTAATGAAACTAAAACTATTACCGAAGGTGATTAAATACCCCCCCCCGCAGAGCCCTTTTTAAAGCTTGATTAATTAGAACAAGCCATTTAGGAGAAGAGGCGCACACAAGATTTTGTCTATAGAAAAATAAAAAAGGGGCATAACTCCGTAAAAATAAATCCGGATGATTTTCATAATATGCACAAGAAAAGAAGAACTAATGCCTAATGTACTGGTAAAGTTTTATAAACATCCAACAAGCCGTTTACGAGAGGAAGCGCACACAAGATTTTGTCTATAGATAAATAAAAAAGGGGAAGAACTCCGTGAGAATAGATCCGAATATTTTTTTTAATATTAGCTTCATTTGGGCATTTATTCATTAGTAAGGTGTCCGCATTTTATTCTGGTAGCATTACTTTTGACTTCCAATATCTTTCTTTCTAATTGTAGTCCATCTACTTAGCTCAACAAGGAGAATTTAACCCAAAGCATCTTACATGCTATCTGAGACGATTAGCATGAAGATATTAAATTAATTCTCCTCCACTGACGTAAGTAATTATTATGAAGAAGTTGGTTAATACTTCCTAGGTCATAACTGGTACAGAATCCAGGAACACAGTTTGGTTAACTACCTAGCATTGTATAACTGAAATACCGTTTAAAAACGGGCTTTAGCATGAAAAAACTATTTGATATTTTGTCGTTCTTACATAAATGTGTATGAATATTTGTGGTGTATTATTCAGTGCACAAGATCAGGTGGTTGTGTTGTGTTGGTTGGTCTAGGACCAGCAGATGTCACGCTGCCTATTGTTGATGCTGCTGTCAGGGAAGTTGATATTCGTGGAATTTTCAGATACGTAAACTGTTATCCAACAGCATTGGCTATGGTTGCCTCAGGTAGGTCTCATTAACTGTTATTGAATAGTAGTAGTCATAGATGAATGAGGTATATCCAGGAAAAAATTGTTTTGCTACGGCGTTAGTGAATGTTGATACATTAAGCAATGTTTTGATCCCTGATACACTCACATGATGGGAAGTTAACTGTTGCTAATGTAAAGATAGTGGATCAAGTCAGTATACGTACTAGGTATGCTCTCGTTTGCTATGTCATCAATTGCATATATCAAATCTTGTGTGAATCAAATTTGGGGAAACTCAATCTTTATTCAAATTTTACCGTAGGAATATGGACTTTCTCCCTGACATGGGCCTATAATCTGGTACTCAAGTTTTATAACCATTTGCCCCCAGGATATCTGTCCTCGATAAAAAAATGATCATATGGACATTTGTCCCGCCCCAGCACAAATGTTAGACCTTTTTTCAATGGGGTCCTCATGTCCTGGTGCAAATGTCTTGATCCCGACAAAACGGTTCTAGTTAGTGTCAAGAAATTATTGCTTGTGTATACTTTGAATATAACAAATATCATTTACTTAATAGAAGTTAATCGGGTGGTCACTGTAGTCATTTAATTGGGTCACTTTTGTTTTTAGTAGCTGTATAAAGTGTGTTCTTCTACAGGAAAGGTTGATGTTAAACCATTAATCACACACAGATTTCAGCTGGAGGAAGCATTGGAAGCATTTGAGACAACTCGTCGTGGAGAGGGAATCAAAGTGATGATTAACTGTGTCAGACAGTAATGCCACAAAATGCTTAGGTGCTAAGGACCAATGAATGCAATATAAATATATATATATGTATAACATTTGTATATATATATATATATATATTTGTATATATAATATTTGTATATATATACATGTATTGGTATACATATTGGTTTATACAAATATTATATATTTGTATATTTACCCATGCGTGTCATAATCATTTAAACAGAAAAAACTACTTTTAAACAGATTTCAAAGAAAATTTATTATTCTATTAATTCAGTTATTTAATTTGCTAAATATTTACGATCTACAGTGAACTACAACTACCCCTGGACATTTAAAGTAATGTATGAAGCTTTTTGCTATACTGAAGTTGGTTCTTGCCTCTCTTATCGGAGTTTGGTTGTTGTAATGAGATTTAAATTGGTAATGGATTTTGTAGACTTTTCTGTTTAAGTATTATATTAATGTGCCATGTTCTTATCAAAAGGCTACAAATGCCTTCAATGTAATTCAGAATAAACTTTTAAGTTTTTTTACTTATTGTGTTGTTCTATGATTTTATGCTGGTTGCTGTTCTTTACACCCCCTCGAGGTTGTAGTGTTAGTGAAACGTATGACTAACTTATGACTTTATTGATCTGGGTAAACCATTATTTGGCGGGACATTTTCCAGAGGCTCAAATGCATCCCAAAAAACAAATGATAAGAAATAAGACTATGCATATTTTAATGAAACCCAAGTCAACATCCTGATTGACACTTTATCAACAATCATAATGTAGACATATTGAAAAAAGTTACATGCGTGGATTACAAAATATGTGCTAACATCATGCCCTGGAGTTCTGAATATAATTCTTCATAATAGTAATAATTTTCTTCTATGATAATGAGCTGTCCATGAGTTTTCATTTGCTACTGGTTCAAACAGATATGTTACTTGCACTGAAATGGTTATACATCGCTGAGAGCCATTTAATATTTTTACAGAATGGTTACAAAATTTGTGAGATGCTCATTCAAAATGTAGAAGCTCTTTCTATTTACTAGTTGACTATATAAGAGTTTTGTTTAAAAAATAATTACATGTATGTACAAGAAGGCATAAAATACGCTGAAAAATACAGTAAAACATGGTTATCGTGAACTCTTATGTAATGAATTATTGATTTACACCTTCCTATCCTTAGTTATGTCAATGTAATGGATACAGAAAACTTTGGATGTCCCCAGGAATCTACTTCTAACTGAGCTATACTATAAAATGTAAGTACAGAAAAACACTTTCGTTTTTGGTAGATAAATCTGTATGTCAGACATTTATTTCATGATTACGTGTACCATTGACATCACGGAGAACTTTTAGAATATATTATATTTTACATGAAAATTGTGGAGTCTATATATTGATTCAAATGGAATACAATAGATTAATCTACAATCACAATACAAGCAATAATGCAATAATTACAAAATACCACAGTTTAAGCAGCGTGTTTGAATCCCAAGAATAAATACCATTTATGCATTTAATGTAATAAAATATATAAAAACAATTTAAATGGCTATATTTATGTATGGTGCAAATACATTACGTCAAAATCAAATATTTGTGTTGCATGGAGTGCCAATTGCATCAATTTGCAATAAATATGTGCAATTAAACATTTTAACACTGGCATCTGTATTTTATTATAAATTTATGTATTTTTGTACAAATAATGACAAGATTAGAAATGTCACACTATTGGATGCACTGGACAATGATGCCACTTTGTGGTTAAACATAAAATAATTTTACTGATGGCCATCATAGGCCAAGCAATATTTAGGATATGTTTTATGGACATATTCCAATATGTTTTCTATACCTGCGATCAAAGTCTTCTGCAGCAGAATCAGAAGACAAATACAGTAATTTTCGCAAGCAAGTTGGTAATCTTCATCAGTCTCTGCTGCCGTTAGAAAGCATTCAGCTGCTTCTTCAAAGAGCCACAATTCCATCATGGCGTATCCAAGCAACGAATGCATCAGTGGAATATCATAGTCCAACACATCCTCCATTAAACATGTCAGGTTGATTTCCGCTTCTTCCATTTCATGCAAAGCCTTGTGGCAAAGAATTAGTAGATATCTAACCAGACATGACGCTGGTAAACAAATTTCTTCTTGTGTATCGACCTCATCTTGAAGCAATTCTGGCAGTGTGACCTTCTCCAAGCCTCTATATACTATGTGAGAGTTAATATTGTCATTTGTGAGAGCATTCCATAAATGAACAACAGCTGATTCAAACTGGCATTGACTGTACAAAAAGTTCCCATATTTCACACTGACTTCAACATTGTTTTCGAGCTTTAGCGCTTCTTGGAAATATGAATCACTAGCATTGTTCATTTCTATCTCATCGTCCAAATTGTCAGATAAACATGCTTTAACGTATGAAATTGCAGCTAAATTCCCCAAAGTGGTGCACATTTCCGGACCTAATTCACCTTTATGAATTTCTCTAAATACTTCCAGACATTCTTTATATGACTCAATAGCTTTATCAACATCACCAGCTGAAGAATGCATATGCCCTAGTTGATGTAGCGTATGAATCAAATCGCCCTTAATGTCCTCTCCCATAACTTCCTGCATATCATGAGCTTGTTCTAAATAGTGCACTGCATTTTGATATTGTTGCATACTAAGATGAGCTTCAGCTGACTTACTAACAAGGTGGTTATGTATTGTCATTTCATCTGATGCACAATTAGGATCGAATACTTCATCGAAGGAAATTGAACTTTCACACTCGCCATACTCAAGAGCCTCATTGTAGAACTGCAAAGCTGCCTTGTAATCATATTGGGCAAAGTAGCAGTCTCCGAGAATCTGAAGTACTCGCATAAACTGTCGTCTTTCTCTGCTTTTTGATGATTTCATTAATGATCGGGCAATCGATAAGTATTTCATAGCTTTATGTTGAAGATTTAGTACGTTATAAGAATTTCCCATCACATATAATGTCTGGCATACTAACCAAAATTTCTGTTTATCCAAACGAGGCATGTTTTCGCCAAAAAGCTCACAGTACGTCTCGTAGCCTTGGTAACACATAGATACACATTTATGGTAATTTTTCATCTTGTAGTATGTAATTCCTGACAACGATTGCAGCATGCCATTAAGGAAAGTTCTCTTAAAACCATATGCACATCGAACCATGTGAAGTGCTGTCTCGAACACGGAAGCTGCTCTGGGATAAACGTGCAGCATGAAACTTGACACTCCAAGCATACATAACACATGAGCATTTTCCATCAGTGAATCTTTGCCGAATACATTGTATGTGCGAAACATACCGAGCGCTTTCTCGTAGCATTCCAGTGCCTTATCGTAATCCTTTTGCATAAAATGACAATCTCCTAACCTCATTACAGCTTTAGCAAACATGTCAACCTGTTTTTCATCCGCCTCATAGCAGTCTAACAGAGATATCGCTTCAGAATAACACATGACCGCTTCTTCAACATTCCTGTCTTCATTATTAGACGAAAGAGAAGATGTCATCTGCGATATGTGTGACTGCACGGAACTTGATGTTGAGGTAGAATGAGAATCACTTGCGTCTTTTTCAAAGAAATCACAAATGGCAACAATAACGTCATCGAACACAGAGTCCTCGTGATTTTTACCTACAATATAACCATTTCCTAATTCTATTAATGCGACGGCGATTTCAAAATTAGCTTCCTCGTCTTGTAAGTCACGGTAGGTATTTAAAGCTTTGTTCAACAGTACCAAACCTGATGAAGACTTACCCTGTTTTGATTTAACAGTGCCGAGATTCTTCATTATCCGTGCACTGAATCTCAACATGCCAGCAGTACCATCTTGAATGGCATCAATAATGTCCAAAATCTTTTCATATACAATTTCAGCTTTTTTATATTCTTCTTCTTGAACAAGTTTGTCTGCAAGTCGACAAAATGATCTCGCTAACGTGAGACTAATACTATGCGCATGCAATGGCGATACGATATCTCTAGGTTCATGATGTTTCCTCCTGGTCTTTTCAGATTTCTCCTGTTGGTACATATCTTTCGTTTCCTTGTCAATTTCTGTTGGGTCCAAGTCATTATCGTCTGATTTCTCTTTATTTGAAACGACTTGAACGACACTCTGAAAATCACAATTTCGACGCTCGTGTAGGAAAAAATCCCAACCTTCATTATCAGATGATGCAAGTTCAAATTCTAAAGAATAATCAGATATTGGTGATTCTTGCTCCGGAACTTGTGTTACGTCATTTCCGATTTCTTCAATACCATGCAAATCGCTATTATCCCAATCCAAAGAGTCATGTGAGCCACAACTCAGGACACTTTCTGTATCATCTGTTTCTGCACTTTTGGTTGATTTAAGGACTTTCTCGGTGACACCTTTGGAATCTTTTGTTTGAAGTCGATCTTTACAATAAAATTGGAATTTTGCTAACCAGTCGACAGCGACATCAGTGTCATCGGAACTTTGTTTGCGTAAGCCTTGATCAGTAACTCTGTAACTCATACCGGGTACCAGAAGGTACTGCGGCATTGTTGAGCTTAACGGAAACAGGTTTTGTTTTCGTTGCTGAGTCGGTGTATTTGGAAGTGAAAATGACTGAAACGGGTCAAAGAAATTTGCATCGTGTTTTAAGCAGTTATATAATGCCCTGGTAAAAGCATCTTCAAGTGGACGACACTTCAGCTCAGACGCTTGTCTTTGTTCATTGTACCATTCTGAGACCTCGTTATCAAGTTGACTCTCTATTTCGGAGTCGCAGAACTCCACTGTGTACTGAAGTAAAGCAATCGCGTGCATACATAACCATTGCCATTCCAGTGGATTAGAGCGGCACATTCGGCTACGTCTAATACAAATATCTGCAAGGCCAGTTAAAGTTTCAACAAGCAGTCGACCGCTGTCTTCTGGCTTCTCCTGAAATCAAATCGGTGCGTTTAGTCTGTCACACAAGCAAATACTTTATAAATCTTTAGAACGTATTTTGAATCATTTTCTGTGGTGGCTTTAATATCACCATAAACCAGACGATTTGAATTTCGTTTCTTAACTGATTAACTGCATGCCTGTTTAAGGCTTTTCAAAACGAAGATGGAGGATCTTTTTAGACATTTTACACAATTAATGAACTTCTTAAAGATTATCTTTGCTCAAGCTCACTACGATATACCGTATTTCCCAAATAAAAAGTATTCTGTCTGTAAGAATTGCGGAAAATCAATATTTATTCAAGAACCAATAACAAAAAAGTTCTACAGCTTTAAGACAAATCTTACACAAGAAACGAATAAATTGAAACTAGCAATTTCGCTTTCTAGTTCATATATTCTGACCAATAGCGGATGTAATAAACGGTACGCGAATGTAGTCTCTATGATTGTACATGTATAACAATAGGCGGGAACAAAGCTTTAAGCCAGAGTTATATAGAGACCTCAGCGCTATAAAACAATATTGGGTAATGTTAAAATTACTTCGATAAAGTCAACATACTAATTACTACGCAAACATAAAACTATTTACGTAATGCTTGCAATTATCATGGTTAATAACACCATAATAATTAAACTGTCTATCTGAGCTTCTAGGTACAGCTTGCAAACAAAGACATGATGAGAAACTATTTGTATGTTATTGAATAAAGAAATATAAATGCGAGAAGAATTAGAGCCTTCATTAACGTAATTGGTCAAATAAGTAAGGCATTGGTACACACTGTAAAACATCACCTTGAGACTACTTATAGACGATGTATTTAGACCACCTCATTATAAAGATCACTCATTTTCGTTCTTGCTGCAGACCGTTCTAGGGCGGGTCCCTTGAGGAAGCTGTGTTTTTCCTCTCATTTTTAGTATGTTTCTATGTGTTGAGTGGGCTTGTTTTTGTTGGGTTATGGGGAGGGCAGTAATTTGGGGAAAATTGGATTTTGTATATTTTTATTTCTAGAAATTCTTTTCTTATACATGTTAAATATTCACTCTGTACTTCATTACGATGAGAAATTCACAATAATACGGCATATTGGTCTGATAAGTTAGCTAAAGGTCGGGATTTTATTGTACTACTATGACATAATTCTAATATAATAAAGAGGAAGATTAGTTTAGCAGGAAACAAGTTATTTTTGTAACTTAGATATTGCAACTACTATTTTTATTCAATGGTTGTTCTATATTTCAACTCATAATGTGACAATCCTAATATTAGGGAGGATTGGTCTAATAAACAGTCTAAGTGTCGAAGTTTTATGGCACTACAGTGACCTACCGACTGGTTGTTGAGCTAAACGAGGTTCTTATACAACAAAGAAGATTAGCTTGGCTGAAACAAGTAATTGTGCAATTTAGATATTGAGACTCCTGTAAAATATTGTTCAATTGCCTTACTGAAATAGTAGTCAGGACGTTAAAACTAAATGCAATTTTATTTGAGAATCCTGATTTTAAAATCCGCTAAAATCTTATTTTGATAATTATAGTATATACATGTAACGTATTTATCCTTCTAGTTTTTCTATGAATAATTCAAGGTGTGAGGGTGTCATGCTGACCGGCATTAATTTCTTTGAGTTCTGGGGAAACTTTGGTCTTGATAGAACGTTTAAGTATTTGAACTGTGCGCTACGCCAGTTATCGCCAGATATTTTTTTCTGTCAAGCCTGTGAACAAATGACATAAAAGGGAGAGACCACTTGTGTGCATTTGGTCTTTATTCAGAGGATTATTTTGAACTAGATACAAAATTTCATTTTTCATATCAACGAAATATAATATTAACTATGTATAACTATTAGCCGACAAGGCTAATGTTGTGCACATGAGTATCCGTTCTTAATAAAATGCCTCCATACACAGGGGAGTGTAAACAAATGTTTGACTGAAAATAAATCTTAATACCTGTATCTCTTTATAAAGTTTAATGAAGGCTGTTTCGGCTTCATCAAAGCGCGCAGAGTTCAAGAAGTCTCGAGCTTCTACCAACAACTCGGAGAGATCAGAAGAACAGGAGTCACTTGTACTGTCATCCTTATCATCAACAGCCATGCTTTTGTTCATCTTGAAAAAGAAAAAGGAAAAATCTCTCAGATTGATAAATTTTACATTTTATTTACAATTTGAAGAATTTATATCCTTCCTAGGAATGTATAGCATAAACATATCGAACAATTCCAGAAGTAAATAATTTGTCAACTTGATAATTGTAAAAACAGATGAAACTTGGTTTTAGCAGACAGCACATTCGGCACTTCATCGTCGTGTCTGTGGTACTGGATGGCGTTAGTGCAACGTAGACTCTGGACCAATGTACATAAATACATCGTGGTCCCATGTTGATCTGTCTTCAATAACTGAAACGGACAGCTGCGGCTCAGTTATGAATGTGGTCCGTACTTTAAATTTTAAATCTACCAAAATTTAATATGGCGGAAACACAAAGCTATAAATAGGTACCTAAGTGGCACTGAATATTAATGAATAATATTTCGAAATTTGATTGGAAATGTACTGTAATGTAATTATACCACTTTAATAAGGAACATGTAGCATCAAATCAATTAATAATGTAATTGACAAATTAATTGAATTGCAACGTGTTAGAATGTTGTCACGATTAAATAAGATTATTTTTTCTCCAAGTCGGATCCTTGCTAAGATGTTCAGAAAGTCTTCGACACGATGACAATATGACGTCATCTAGCATTTTTTGTAACAGTAGAGACATGGGGTCGAACTTACCATTACATGTTTAAAGTCTTGCCTCGGACTAACGGGTGAAAGTTGGGTTGCAAGGCGATTACAAGCGTGCAATATTTTTCTTGATGACGTATCAGTAGAAGTTGTTTGTTTTGGATAACTGAAGCTGGACATCTTATAGGCATTATTGATAATGCCAGGTACGCCTGAAAATACATGATTGGGTTTCATTATTAACTATTCAACATAAGGCGCTTTTCACTCCAAACTTTGAGCGGATATGAAAATTGGCCGTCCATCTCGACCATTATGAAACCGCTGCAAATATTGTATAGTTAAATAATAAAATTGTCAATAATGGTCTTGTTATTGGCTTCAGACAGTCATATTATTAATGACAATCTTCAGCCCAATAATGAGGCCATTGTGAAAACTTTTAATTATTCACACTATATTAATGAATATGACAGACATGGTGATATGGTGTAAACTGACGGTGCGGACACAAGAATTAGACGGTCGGTCCTGGATGGTCAGATTTTATTTACCGCGATAGCGTTTTTTCAAATACCCTATTACGAGGCACTTTGGTTCCTGCAGCCAGTGTCAGTACTTTTAGTTTGAAACGCGAATATTTTCTAAATGTGAAAGTGTCGCTTGCGTACAAAATTTTACAATGTTGCATTTTACAATGCTCAATACAAAAAGTCCATGCCTATAAAGTATTGAGTATACCACCATTTCAAGCTGTTTGTCATAGAAGCCGTATCTCGAGCGTGATAATTCTTATTCAAACGTTCCTGTTACTCTGTACGATAAAAGATGTGTTTCTAGACTACATCGATATTTTTATGTTAACCATTATTATGTTTGCGCTAATATTAAATAAAATATGAGATTCTGTTCATCAGCTCTGCCAATGACTAAGCACGCAAATCAATCGTGTTTGATTGTTTTTCTATCTTGAATTAATGATGATACTTCTAAACATGTTTGCCGCATGGATATCCGATTGGGATATTTCTGCAAGTCAGCAGAAATCGAGAATGTATACATATTTGTACATTAGTAACTGTCAGGTGAATTGTGCGATTTAAATGTGTTCCAGCACGAAACGGTGCGTGTGTGCGTGCGTGTGTGCAAACGTGTGCATGTGAGCCCGTGCCAAACGGCTGACGTATTTTACAGCAACATCAATTGCACGGAATAATATTTCAAACCGAATAATCAATCACACAATAAAGTTAGCCATAAAAAGTGCATAGTGTATTTACACACATGTATGAGAAAAGTCAGTACTACATGATTGTATTTGACATTCAATTGTACAATGTCATTATTAAATGACAATTCATATTCTATTGTTGTTGATACGGTTAGCCTATAATATCCCCCCGGAGAATTGAGAGACATCAACAATACCAGACCAGTTCCACTTGTTTATCGATTGTACATAAAATGTACAGTTACCCAGTCTACTGTCTACTTGTATAGTTGTATAGTTATGTCCCCCAAGACAATTGCATTTTTCTATTTGGATCTTTATCAATTTGCAAAATGTTGAAGTCGACGTATAACTTCATGGTTTGTACATGCGAAACGTTCGTATATCCTCTGTTGAACATAGCTGATATCACTAATGTCTAACAAGGTGCAGAATAAAATAGGTTACAAATCCCCACATGGACGGAATTTTCCAACTAGGTGTAATTTGGTAGAAATTTTACATTTAGTCTTAAACTGTTTTACATACCACCATGGATATAATGAAATCTATCGTACATAATGTTTCTCACAACCCGTTTGATAATTCGCGCACGAGGAGTTTTAGCTTAGCAAAGAATTGAATTTTTAATTGAGCTATTGTTTCAAAATACATCGGAATGAAATGTAAATGCATTGAAAACGTTAAGCATGCCCGTGATGATGGTTCACCAACTAAATGGTTAATTACGTGGATGATCCTAAGTCAAACAGTTCATTAGTTAATTATCTAATTATTTGAAAAATAAGACTTATCAAAAGGTATAAAACACATTTAAAAATGTTAAAATACATTCAAAATAATTCAATGAGAAAATGTTTTAGTAAGAACACCCCGTGTAAGAAAAACAAACGTATCAATACAGCTGTGTCAATGAAAATAATATTTTATTTAATTTATTTAGCATCGTTGACCAAAGACTAGACTAACAATAGTTGTATTATTTCGTTCTCTATTCCAGCTTTTTCATCTTTAATACCAGCATATGATGTTTAAAAAACGCCTGCCTACCTAGCCACTTTGGGTCGTGTAGCCAAACATTTTTAAGGACGGTTTTGCGCTGCTTTCAACCTGCCCCTCCCCAATTTTAATCGCATGAAAGCATTACAGGCTTGGTGCAGCTTTGAAATGGATTCTTGCACGGATGATAGAGTTGTCCAAATCTTGCTATATGAATTGGAAATATCTTATTGCGAAACTATCTATATACGTTGAAATAAGTAACTAAAGTCAGCGTTTAATGACGCTCCCAGTGAAGTCGTTAGGGGTAAAATATGAACCCAAATTTGGTAGAAACTTCTGTTATCCGTACCTCGATCGTTAATGTAATTATACAGACAGGTTGGTCATAAATTGTTTCCCGGATACAGCACAATTGAGCTTGGTAACACTAACGTATCTACCAAGTTCAGACAAAATTAATAAGAGGTCAATTTATTGAATGCTTATGGTACCATTTGTTTAACCTAACAACAGGACTTTTGTATGATGGGTACAGAGAGGAATAGTGTAATAAACAAATTGACTCTGTAAGCAAATGCATGCAGTTTGAAATTAAGTTTGATTACCAAACATTCATCTTCCTTACAACTAAATGACCCTGTATGACGTATGTATATGAACCGAAATTTAAATACTACATTCATTCAAGCAAACGGAGATCATTAAAATAGGGCAGAAAATAAGTCTTTATATAAAAATGGTCTTAATTCAGAGATGTCTTTTGAAATTTTATGACTGTTTGGGAGCTGTCTTCATTTGATAGTGGCCTTACGTTCAGTAGTTGGAAAATGCTGAACAACTGAATGAGTCAGAATAATATTTCACTAAAACCTAAAATTAGTGATAACTGCATTCAATGACCAAAGAGAATACACCTTTGAACACTTCATGATGAATTTTCAATCCTACGATCATAATAGTAAAAAAAAATGGGACAGTATTAATGTGATTATTATACATTTTGCCAATGGGTGCGAAATGTTCGATCATGTTAAATCGTGGAATTGGAAAGCTGTTTCATTAAGAAATAAAAGCAGCGAATTAATGGGTAGAAATGGAAAATTGACGATTAGAGTCAAATCAAGTCATTAATCATACGGTATGACGAAGTACAAATTTAGACTGAACGATTTGATTTAAACTACTCGCGACGACAGAAACATCGCAAAAATCTCCTATTTCATTTCAACAGGAGCTGAGAGATGTAACAAAAATCAATTCTAACCTTACGTAACTCCGTATTTTGCTACAGCAGATTATTAAATCGCAATACAAAAATCTACAATCGATAGAACAAGATGGATTACGCATTAAGCTTAAGAATTTTATTATAGCGCCGTAAAATTTTGTCATAATACAGTTGAACTTGTGTTCGTGAACCAGAGGATGTTCGGTTAAGTAGTAAAATGATGTTCTAACGCAGAAAGATTTTGTTTAATGCTGACAACCTTGATATAACGCACTAGAATTTAGTTGTTACAGCGTAGAATTTCGTTTTAAGCCGTAAAATTTGGTTACAACGCCGTTTTTAGTTATAACTCCGTAAAATACAGTAAAAAACGGTAAAACTCTGACATATCGACAGATTGTTCAGTGAGACACGAACACTTTGTTTTAACGCATTAGAATTTTGTTGTAAGAAATGTTGGTTTGCAGTTACGCGACCGATTCACTTTAAAAATTGCTTGATCCAAAAATGTTTTGGTGATTTTCCTCAAAACGTTTTTGTTCTTTATTTTTCGTTTTCAGTACAAGCATAAACCAAAAAATGCCTAATTACCTGAACATCGTTAAAGGTTTGGGTAACGTAACCGTATAGCAACATTTTTACGGATGGCCTGATAATCATATTTTGTAATCTGAAGCGAAGTAAAAATAAAATTATTGTTTATCTGTGCCTTTGAGATACGTATATAATAAACCATTTGAACTATTTCATTTCGATTATTTCTTTTTCGATTCCTGACGAGTTTCAGAAAGAAATGATACAATTCGTCCTGCATCGATCTAGTCATTCATTTACTAGTATTACAATTTGTAAATCCTTTATATGGCTGTCCCCACAAAGTTGGACTGAAGCTGACACTTCAGATTGACAGGAAATGATGACTAATGATGATTAAGCCGGACAATAACTGATAATATATAACCAACAGAAGGAAGACATTAAGTGTATCGAAAAAGAAGCTGCAGACTTAGTTAAAACTTGCAATAATTTGTAGAACAATTAAATAATTGAACCCAGCAATAAGGATTAAGAAATGTATCCGATTCCGTAAATCTACTGCCAGACCCGACTGAACGGTCGCTCGTAATAGTGGTAACCGGTAAATAAAGTTTGCTCCTTTTTTTGTTTTTCTATAATCCACTATATAAACATTTAAATGAAGACAATCTGTCAGTGAACTCCACATTTCTCTATTCTCTAAACTGGAGTTCGTCCAAAGTTTGACTGTAAATCTAAATCTTTGTACCGACAATCATTCATTCCGATTGTCAACCAAGGAATGATATTTGATCGGAAACGAATATATGTGCATGTATTATAGTAAATCACTAATACCTCGATATTAAGGATTTGGGACCAAACATAATAAAGCGTACTAGGAGGTGGCCTTATTATCAAGTTGCAACATTTACATACGGAAAAAATGAAGAAAACTGGTGCGGAAATAAGTCTTTATAAAGGAATGGTCTTAAATTTGAGATGGACTCCCAACGAAGTTTACGGTGCATACAAATGACTTACCTATTTGAACCATTATGTTAAAGAAGGCTCTATCCTTGTAGCATTCTCATTTATTTTGCTTCCTTTATCAAATAATTTTCTAAATAGTCTCAAGCTATATATGAACTGCACAATGAATGAGTACTGATATAAACGGCACCTCTGAAGCTGATAGATACCTGGATGACGTTAGAAATTGTGTGTGATTTTTCACATTGGATTAAGACACGCTGAGTAAATTTAACAAACTTGTTATAAAATCCAAACCGATATTTTACTATTTTGATATCATGAATTAAACAAACAAATGTGGAATAATCCAAAACGATATTGTACCACTTTGTTATTTACCACCCACTAACAAACACTAGATTTAAATCAATCATCTATAGGATATTAATCATAACCCTGTATCAAGAAACCACCATGTCCACAATAACAGGTAAATGCACAATGAATACACTTAGTCATTTACAGCCTGTGTCAAAGACAATTAATAGCTGTTCATTAGCGCAAACTCCAACATTAAAACTCTTCTCACATCCACCGACATAAATTCTACGATCAGCAGTGTTCTATCCAGCCACAAGTCGTGTATTTATCGAGGGAAAACCCAGCCAATCATAGAAACGAGGGAGATCGATAGAAATACTTTACATCCAAACATTTACTGGCACTGGATTGTATAATCAATAAAACATAATAATCAGAAACTCTGTTAGGTAAAATGGTGGATCGCCCTCTAAATCCATAGACAGTTCCTTCGTCACAGCGGCACGATTTCATCAATATTCCATGCAATAATATAAAGTTTGTAAATTCCAATTGATTCTGAACGACATAGCATTATCTAGCACAGGATGTATATTGACCGACTGGATTTAAAGCTCCATTATGTTAGCATTCGGTCTAGAAGCTCTATAACACCATAATACATGTCTTGGAGTACTATTGCTTAATGACAAAAGAAACCTTTATAAAGAAGCAACCTTGATACACAAAATGCCACTCTAGCCATAAAGCCATTAAAATCATATACTCATCTTTGAAACGAGTATTGTTAAATAAAATGAGGTCTGGCCTTAAGCACAAGTTTTGATACTAAAACTTGTATGCAGCATGCAGCGCAATTCTTTTAGGTACAATGATATCTAACCCTTAGAACAAGTCTTGTTATATAGAATCTTTAAGGCAAGTCTTGTTACAAAAAGTAATGTCTAGCCTTTAGCACAAGTCTTGTAACATAAATAACGTCTAGTCTTTAGCAGAAGTCTTGTTACATAAATAGTGTCTAGCCTTTAGCACAAGTCTTGTTACATAAATAACGTCTAGTCTTTAGCAGAAGTCTTGTTACATAAATAGTGTCTAGCCTTTAGCACAAGTCTTGTTACATAAATAACGTCTAGTCTTTAGCAGAAGTCTTGTTACATAAATAGTGTCTAGCCTTTAGCAGAAGTCTTGTTACATAAATAACGTCTAGTCTTTAGCAGAAGTCTTGTTACATAAATAACGTCTAGTCTTTAGCAGAAGTCTTGTTACATAAATAACGTCTAGTCTTTAGCAGAAGTCTTGTTACATAAATAGTGTCTAGCCTTTAGCACAAGTCTTGTTACATAAATAGTGTCTAGCCTTTAGCACAAGTCTTGTTACATAAATAACGTCTGGTCTTTAGCACAAGTCTTGTTACATAAATAGTGTCTAGTCTTTAGCAGAAGTCTTGTTACATAAATAACGTCTAGCCTTTAGCACAAGTCTTGTTACATAAATAGTGTCTAGCCTTTAGCACAAGTCTTGTTACATAAATAGTGTCTAGCCTTTAGCACAAGTCTTGTTACATAAATAGTGTCTAGCCTTTAGCACAAGTCTTGTTACATAAATAACGTCTGGTCTTTAGCACAAGTCTTGTTACATAAATAGTGTCTAGTCTTTAGCAGAAGTCTTGTTACATAAATAACGTCTAGCCTTTAGCACAAGTCTTGTTACATAAATAGTGTCTAGCCTTTAGCACTAGTCTTGTTACATAAAATAATATCTAGCCTTTAGCGAAAGTCTTGTTGCATAATATGATATCTGGTCTTCCGACCGCCCCTATTTTGTAAAGCTTACTATGAAGTGTATAACAATACGATAAAAATGCAATCAATCGTGGTATTACAAAAGTACTTGGGACTAATTGTGTCCATAAGAACGACAGATATGCTTAGAAAAAAGGCAAGAAATGTTTTGCAACCTACCTATACTATTTTTTGGTCAAGTAACATGACTATTTTTATCTGTCTTTATATCGAAAAGGTAAATCAACTAGCATGTCGATCATGTTTACAATACAAGTATTATTAATGTAAATGACTATAATATTATTGATGTAAAAAATACATTATCAGTTGCGTAAATCAACTAAACTATCGTTAATGTAAATAACTACAATACTATCTGTGTAAATAAATACAGTATCTATTTATGTAAATAACCATGATATCCATCCAAGTAAAGACCTAAAATATCCATTCATATAAATAATAAAAGTAGCCATTCTTTAAAATAATACGACATACATTCGTGTATATAACTACAGTATACATTCATGTAAATAACTAAAGCACTCATTCATGTAAATAACAAGATACATCCATGTAAAGAACTAAGATATCCATTCTTGCTAATAACTAACTACAGTATACATGTGTAACTAACTACAGTATAAATTCATGTAAATAATACAGTATACATTCATGTAAATAACTGCAGTATCCAATCATGTGAATAACTAAAGTATACATTCAGGTAAATGACTGCAGTATTAATTCATGTAAATAACAAGATACATCCATGTAAATAACTAAAGAAGTATCCACTGATGTATATAACTACAGTATCCACTCATGTAAATAACTACAGTATCACTCATGTATATAACTACAGCATCAACTCATGTAAATAACATGATATATTCATGTAAATAACTACAATACCTACAATATAAGACATTTAACTACTTATAATAGCAATCATAGAAATGACAACCATATCATTTTGATAAAAAAATATCAATAATAAAGTACATGTATAAACAACAAGTATTAACTACACACATGTTGTATAATGACACTTTACCTGTAAACCCACATATATTCAACCAGATGTCTATTTTTCTTGGCAAATATGCGAACCATTGTAATGGGGACAAAACAATGGCACCTTAACACATCTCAAGTCCAGACATCCACGAATCGATCAAAGAATGTTGCAGACAATATTATGTCACTAAAAGCCATATCTAAACAGACAAGACACACGTGTCAATGAACTGTCTATTTTGGTATGTGGCTGTATTCCTCGGAATCACATATTAAGCGTACCATATTCCTAAAACACCAAACAAACGTAAGAAAACAGCCAGTTACTCATGCTGTTCCTGTTTTGTGTCAGTGCATTGTAATGTCGCCATATAGACAGAAATATCGACCGACAAAGCATAACTAGACGGGTTTTCAATCGATGCTGGTATTTAATAAACGCACAGAGATAACACAGGAACATTCAGAAAACAAGATATAAACAGATTAACTAGTCCTGGAAGATCTGTATTTTGTAAGCTATCGCAATTAATCAATAAATAATTATTTTGTTCGAAATTCGTCAATTTAACGGAACAAACTGGGTTTCAATATAAAAACTGACTGAATGGCATTTTACGCACACGTATGTACAGCATGTTTAAACGAAAATGAAAACATCATTTCTATAGGAAGATTTTATGCAGTTTTTCGGGGACACATTTACGGTTAAACGACATTTAAATGATACGTAACACTCTGTTTCTCTGTACCAAATTTGTTCATAATACATGTATATTTGTACATATATATTTACTTATATTATCTTGGTTATGTATCAAAAGATGCCTTACGTTTAATTTGTATCTCAAACTACCAATTTTATTGTGTTCATTTTCATCATTTTAAAGTATGATAAACTTACATAAATAATTTTGTGTTACGTGTATTATGTTTATTTATTGTTAGTTGTTCTAAATTATTGGTATGATATATGTGACTGTGTTAGTGCTATACTTGTGTACATTACATATGTGACTGTGATGTATTATATATATGTGAATTACATAAGTGACTGTCTTGAATCATTTGTGCTTAGTACATATGTGGCTGTAGTTGTACTATTTGTGCGTGTCACATATGTGACTGTAGTTGTATTATCTGTACGTGTCACATATGTGGCTGTAGTTGTATGTATTATTTGTGTATATCACATATGTGGCTGTAGTTGTATGTATTATTTGTGTATATCACATATGTGGCTGTAGTTGTATGTATTATTTGTGTATATCACATATGTGGCTGTAGTTGTATGTATTATTTGTGCTTATCACATATGTGGCTGTAGTTGTATGTATTATTTGTGCTTATCACATATGTGGCTGTAGTTGTATGTATTATTTGTGCGTATCACATGTGTGGCTGTTGTCGTACTATTTGTGTGTATCATATATGTGACGGTGGTGTATTATATCTGTGTATCACATATGTGAAAAAACATATGCGACTGTAATGAATAATTAGATATAATGAAGTCGCAGTATCCATGCAAGATGTCTCACCTCTAAAATATATTGAACGCTGCTGACTGTTTTTATCATAAAACTTCTCCTTCAGTTTTGGCCCTATCGGTAGATCTAATCTGTCGCCTATACCAAATATGTAATAACCAGCTCCGAGTTTAATTATTTCTCCAGGTCGCCCAACAATCCTAGCTGGCTTGTCTGATGCATACTGCTTGTCATTCATAAATGTTTCAGAGACTTCCTGGGAAACTTCAGATGATTCCTTCTCATCCATTGCATTTATCCGCTCAGATTGATCGTCAGTTAGTTCATATTCACTTAATTTCATTTTCCTTAGAAGACATGTCTGTTTGATTACATTCAATTTGTAAGAAGAAGTCTGATTTGATGGAGCGTCAATTATGTAAGGGACCATGTAGCGTATTGTACGTACAAACGGTGTGGCATTAATTTCTATTCTATCATTTGGCTGTCGAGTATCTAAATACGTGTTTTCGTCCGTCTTACTATCTGAAACGTAACTGTCAATCGTAGATGGACACAGACTAAATAATTCAGCCATATCTTCATCATCGTGTGACGAAGAGCTAGATTCGTTGTCTATTTCTATACATTTCGCCGATGTAGTAGCATGGGTCGGTTTGCGTTCCGGGTATTTGAAGTGATTTTCCCCGTTAACGACATTTTTGAAGTTACACAATAGTCTGTCAGATATTTCAGTAACGTCCCTGTTACACGAGTCCTCTGTTGACATCGAATCTATATCTGAAACCCAGTCACTATCTAGAGAATTGACTTCAGACAAGAATATTGATTCTTCATCTTCGTTTTCAGTGTTTCTATCCTGTCTATCGTCTTCAAGTTCTTCATTTGAGCTGCTTGTGTCAGAAAAAATGGAAAAATAATAGTTTTCTTCTGAATCGGCTTCACTAACTTCAGTACAATCAACGCCATCGACCGGTTCAATGACACGTGAAATATTTTGTACCAAATCTGACTCATTATCAACTATTTGAAACGTTTTGATGCTCCAGAGGTCACGGTGTATTTCTTCAAACCTACATTCAGTGTCACCGCTAAGGCCAACGTCATTTTCTTTGTTTACGTTGGTATTTCGTAATACGGAAGTTAAACTACATAATTCTGAACCGGAAACGGATTTGCATTCGTTTACAAATTTGGTACTCGTTTTATCATCCAATTCCATGTCTGATGTACATGATATATACTCAGATCCACCGCTATCAGAATTTGTACGTAAATCCTCATCTTCGATTGTTTGAAAAGTGCAATTTAGACTACTTACAATTTCAGTATAATCCAGAATATCATGAACTTCATTATCCTCTGGTGAGTAGCTTTCGGTGCTTGTTGTGGACAAAGTATCACTGCAAGCTGCAGCTAAATGTTGCGATTCATCAAAGTTTGTGTCGTTGTTTGTTTGGTACATTTGGGTAGAACTTAATCCTGTAAATAAAATGCCGGATCCATGACGTTCGTCAGGTACGTTACTTGTTTCAATATCCTCGTTATTCTCCTCTCCAGATCCTTTGAATTCTTTCTCATTGTTTCGTTTATTAGTTTCATGGTAAGAATGTTCATTTTTACTGCATTTATTGTTCGCATTATTTCCATCGACGTTACCACTGCTTCCGCTATCATCATCGTCATTTCCTTTTCTATAATCAGAAAATTGACATTCATTGTCATAGTCATCATCATCATCATCATCAACATTATCATCATCATCACCATCATCATCATTTTGCCCATCTTCACTCTCACTTTCATCACTGGTCTCAACTATTTGCAAATCTATTCTCTTTTTCGTCTTCTTTCTTTTTGGAGTATTTATAATTATACATGTATTTCCTTTTTGTTTGGGTCTTAAGAGTACCTCGTCATTGACAGATTCCTGTCCAGACCCGATGTCACAATTGCCTTCCTTCGATCTCGTAAGTGAATCAAAACTGAAGTCTAAAAGACTTTCGTTCGTATCATTATTACATTTATTCGCAGAATTTGGTTTTGTTCGGTTAATTTCGGACTTATCTGTCTCGGGTTCAGAATGAATGGTGGCACTCACTTCAAAAATAGGAACCAACTCATCTGTCTTGATAACGTTTACGGAGTTACTCAAGCTCTCTTCCGACACAGGTATTTTATTGCATTCAGTCTGTAATTCGGGATTTTCTAGTTTGTTATGGTCGGATCCTCCTCTTAATTGTTTTAAATACTCCATAAAATCTTCAGCTTCGTCTTTTGATTCAGATGTGGAATCAACAATGATCGGTGTCTTACAAATTGGAGAAACTATCGGTGGTCTTCCGGTGGGAGAACAACCACCTCTGTTGTCATCAATATCCGGTACATTTGAACATTTTTTGTTCAATTTATGTCCATGAATATCTCGATTTTTCAGTATTTTTGGTCTGACTATGATTTCCGTCGCTTCAGAAGGCGGTTCAACAAATTGTTCATATTCTTCGTACAAACTGTCTTGGATACTTTGCCCAACATCGAAGTCATTTGAGCGCGAGCTTTGTGGTTCCTGGTGACATACAGACTCTTCTTCGTCAGTTGGTTTGTTTATTTCTTCAACACTAAGAGCATTGGGCCGTTTTCTGCTTGTAGTTTTCTGTGATCTGCCTGTTTCAGTCACTACTCCGTCTCCATCTGATGAAAATTTTATGGTTACCATCACGTTATCAGATGGGCTGTGAGATTCTAGCGTATAGTCTTCATAATCAAAATAGTCGTCGTCATCATCAGCAGCAGTATCGCAAACAGTCACCAGCGGCCTATCGTGAGTATTTGTGTTTCGGTCGAAACCATTTGGAAACAATACTTCCATGGTATTCACTGGCTCTGCACGTGCCACAGTTCCTACTTTATTGTAATGATTAGGATCCATAATTGGTTATTGTTGATGTTCTATATTGTAATATACATAATGACTTAAATACCATCACTCACATTCCGGAAAATAAAAGTCCGCACGGAGGAATCGAACACCCTTGTATCGTCACAAAACATTCAGAAAGGTTAGAAAATTGTTACACGGAGAAATTTATCCTCAAGTAATGTAAAACCACCTTAAGTAATATTTAAGACTGCGTTTGTTAGAGGTATGTATGTGATGTAGTTTACATGACAAAGTATGTACGAGAACGGCTAATTTTCTCATGATGAATCATTCGGTAAGAAGTGTTGACATGTAAGAAACCAGTTACCATAAGGTGAGTGGCCAGGGTGGGTAAAATATCTGACATTTGAATTAATGGCAATTCATCCATTACAGTGTACTGCACCAAAAAAGACAAAAATACGGTCACTTCCTTTAGGCGACTTTGTTCTTTTTTATTTAAGTCCAGTATAACCATACGTAAAAATAAAAAAAAATACATGACTAACTAAGTGATCTGATGTATGTAGATAAATGAACATTTTGTTTAATTACTAGTATTCTAACTACATGTAGAATAAACAAACATGAAAAGGAGGATTTACTGAGTGTCACTTGTATAAAACAAAAAAAATCACTTCGAAAAATTTTGAAGTTTAGTTCTGCAAGTCAATATAGACATGAAATTGAATGCAAGAATTCCAATTATCTATGATTACACGAGGAATATCAAAGTCTATATTACCATTACATTTGTCATTGGAATTAAGCATCGTTAAAATTAGTCCAAACTGAGGAAGCGTATTATTATACATGTACATGAAAAGAGTAATGCCATGTACAATGTATCCATTTGTAGTAATGTCGGAGGATTTTTTATAACTCTAGTAGTGACACGCGTTCACAAATGTAAGGTGAGATATGACATATCACAGGTTGATACTATCGCGTTCTTCTTTTCTACATTCATTCCCGAGATAATAATTATTTGATTTGTGATACTGTACACAGTAAGTTACCCTTCAAAATCATATTTATGGAAACTGAAAGGCTTATAAACTGTAAGTGTATACCTCATTCGTATAAATCTATCATAATTCACAATGCAACAACGTCATCTGTTATTTATAACGATATATCGGTCCGAGCTGTCGAGTATTTAGCATGTACCATTATTTTCACGATAGTGTAGTTATTATGGTGTGAATCTGGTTCACTCGGCAAACCTCGACCGACCACGCCTGGATGGAGGTGCGGAATCGGCACATCCCGAATGGGTGCACATTGTAATAAAATATTTTGCACAACTCATTAGTCTTCTGAACCATATCTAATGTGTTAATTGTTGGTAGATATCAAAACAATAATAATTGTTATTTCAGAATTAGATTTTTACAAAAGTTTATGCTTATTTTCTTCATACGGGTTCAAAACAATTTTCCTATGACGAAATAAAGTTCTTGATTTTCACTAACCCAACCAACCCTATTATATCTTCCGATCCTACTCTTCTTCGGTCTTGGTCGTTTTTTTTCTGGTCATAATCTTAATTTCGTACTAAGTAGATTTACATGTCCAAACTGAATTACATTTGAAAAAATATACAAACCTCCCGTCCCTATATTTTTGGGGTGGGGTAGCACAAACTAGGTCTTTGTATGTTGACCTAATGGCTGTTATCGAAATAACCATGAATTTTAGAGTAACTCTAGATACATGTATTGCAACTCTGCTTATCAGTGTGTCGAAATCTTTATTTTTCACCTCGTGTAAATATGCAGTAATTTGTGCAGCTGTATTAAATAACACTCCAGTCGTACGACAATCATACAATACAAGGAGAGATTAGTGGTTTTTGTCATTACAACCATTTATCATAATTTTAGTTCGTTCCAAAGCCAGATCAGACATACAATAAATAAATGTACTTGACGATACGGTTATGTTTTATGAACGTGTATTACCATTAAAACTAACATGTACAGCATTTTGTAAAAAAGTGTCTGTTTTCATGATATCATTATGTGTATAGCAGGTGACAGGTATATCGGGATGTATATAGTATCATGAGAGATTATCGTGGTGTATGTAGAATCGTGAGAGATTATCGCGATGTATATAGCATCCTTAGAAATGTGACGTGACGTATATAGCATCGTAAGATATGTATCATAATTTATATAACATCCTGTGTGATGTATCGTTATTCACATAACATTGTATTAGTTGTATCGTATTACGGGTTGCATCGCAAACTATCACCCCATAATTTACATATAATCATGATAAACAAGATAATAGATTTTTCGAGAAAAGACAAAATATGGCATCTATATTCATGCGTAACCCAATTAAACTATATTTAATTGTTCAGCACATTTTCGATAGAAGCATTTCATGACATAAATTATGAATACCGAATAATGAAAGTAAGTAAATTCAAATGTAAGCTAAAATATTTTACGTCTTAAGCAAATAAAATAATAGTTACATAGTACCAATATGTCTACATACAATACAGTTATCTATACCATGTTTAATGTGTACCTATCTTTCGACATATAATACTCATAATTATTTAATTATTTAGACCGTAAGATACGCATCTGTTTTATTTGTTATTTATTTATTTTATTTATAACATAATTATTTTTGTATACGATATATTGAATATGTTATGATATACAAGTACTTACCAGGGTTTGTTAACGGGGTATGTCCAGAATATGTTGGTATACTCTTTTTTGTGATCGTTGAAGAATTCGAACATTTATCACCCTGTGGTGAGTATGGTATATAGAATAATCCTTCTCTGATCCCCCATTCCATACTTCCTGGTAGTTCCCTTATCTTAGACCACGTGAATTTAAAGTCAGTAAATATATTAAACACTATATCGTCTCCAGTTGACGAACATAGAAATTTGCTCCCCTGAGTCACAGCTCAATACGCAAAATTAAACTACTTCGTAAAGTTTAAAAACAACTTTCAATGCGGGAGTGTTATAATGATTAATCTTAAATTGATAAATATGAAAGCCTTTTTACAAACACCTACTATATCTTGGCCTATCCTCGCATCAATCCATGCATATGTAACATAAAATTGTGTCGTACAATTTGAACTGTTAAAAGTGTGGTAAAGTAATATGAACTTTGTAACGTTCAATCACTGAAATGCATATCATGAAATACACGGTAACATGTATAATAGATGTCTGAGTTAACGACAATAGAGTATGCAAATACCGTGTCAGTCTTTCATTGCAAGTTTAACATTAACAAAAAGTGTGATTTAAAAGCACAAAGATACAAACAAGCGAGTGTTTCGTTACGTACAATAACATAAATCAGGATATTATATAACCTACTCGTTAAACAAAATATGCATAAATTACCTAAGATTCGAAAATATGCTGGAAGATAAGTTTATCAGGATATCGCAACTTTTTAGTCGTTACGCATTTTAATTAAAAGTTTGAAATATTTCGTGGTCCGGTTATCCTTGTTTGTTGTGAAAGTTGAATACTACTGTATTTATTTGTGTAGGAGTACAACATGAAAGATTTACTAGGGTTTACGCCTGTTCTCAACAATATTCTATTCGTTTATCGGCGGAAGATGAACCCAACCAGTCTCCTGGATTTTCTCGTACCAACATTGTTCTTCGCTAGTAACAGACAATTTCTCCACATGAATGATCTGCAGTAGATGACGAATAGCGGACAATACTTTCCACCAAATAATCACAGAGAGCATGTGCCGTACCCAGGCTCGAATTCATGAACCCGGTGTCGTAGACTTAAACCGCTACCGATGGAACTAAGAGGGCGTGCGGATATGATCACGTAAATGAGGGAGCTGTGATGAAATGGATGAGGTGTTGACCTTAAACTCGATATGCGGGGGTTTGAACCACGCAAATGTTACAAACACTTCTCTTTATGCGACACATACTTTGATAAGAGTATAATTAGATAGCACCACGATCTGATAGATACGTGCTGTGTTTCCATTCGTCCTGATAATTCTTTTATAGAATCAAATGAAGAAAACGGTGAATTAACACAAAGTATTGAGATGAAAATATGTGTAATTTAACAAAAATGGAGACATTCACAACGTTGTTTAACATGTAAATACGTAGACAGGATGTGGTGACAAAAGTGTTCACAGACAAGGAATGTAATCAAGATCGTTTCGGCACTTATTATAGAGGTGCACACTATCGCAAGTATCTAATACACACTATGTGACCTGGCCGCGACTGAGTGCAGGAATGCTAGTTATATTCTTAGCATGTCATCTGTCACATAGAAGATTTTCCCAATGGAGCGACCCCAATAATACGAGTTTTATCAATGAGAGGGGAACTTACTTTGACAGCGTTTAATCGCCTATGTAATATACAGTTGTCTTTCTTCTATCAATTCCTCACAAACGATTTTTATTCATTCGGAAAATCGCGATTATTCATTTAAGTAGAGTCAATCATTTTTAAACTTCCCAATTTCACACATGAACGTTTGCAAGAAAATATGTTCGATGGAAGGATGTCTGTTGATATTGGTCATTAATATACTAAAGTATTCTTATGCTGTTTCATCTATCACCAGCTGTCACAATTCAGAAAAACACGCTGAAAAAAACATACATTTTCAGTTTAAACAACATGTTTTCGTAATTTCTCTGTAGGTACGAATGGATATAAGACACTTCTCCCGACTTCATCTGTATACGGACATCTCACAAATATTCCATATTGAAGCTTGGAACATTAGTTCATACAGGGATATGCCTTTCTTTAATGAAATATTGAAATCTGCGTATGTAGTTTCAATTTCAATTTAGCTGGACTTCATTTTCATATCCATAAAATATCAATAAAATGAACATTACTGAATAGTTCTGTGCCCATAAAATATCATTCATCGAATGTTTTCACCTTAAACGGTAAACATCTAAGGTTGAGTACCTGTTTATAAAAGTTTCATTTGCTTAAAATGAAATTGTTGAAATTGTTCGTGGTCGTTTTTTACTTAATGTGAGAATATTCTAATTACAAAGATAATCATTTTGTGGCCTTGAACTTTGGTGTACATGTTAAGTTTGTTTACCCTTGCCCCCGGGATAATCACATATGAGCGAGCATTTTCTATCTTCAGCAATATAACTTTTTTAAAGACGTAGCCATTTTTAAACAATGAAAACTTAACTATATAGGCCTACTAACACAACAGAACATTTATTATTTGATTTAAGCATAAAGCTCTTTGTCATTAATTATATATTATGGATCTACATACAGTTCTACACAAACACATGCAACAATTGGAGAAATACTGCAGTTCAGAATTAAGAGGTCAAATCAGATTACAGTACAGATCAGAGAGTGAACAACTCATGACAAATTATTTGTATGTCAAATAGAGCCAACTTGATTAAGTAAAAGGCTGGTATGAAGTTTAGGGGGCAAGCAATTATAAAGAAATACAATTACATCAAATCGAGATCATGTTTACAATGGCTAAATGTGAAACATAGGCCTATACTAAATACATTGATTGTACTATGACTGTTGCATGCTGGTATGCGTATATTTTTACCTGTTGTATAATCATGGAATTTATGCTACTTTTTTAATTCTGATGTACATTTCTCGTCGAAAAATTGTCATTTGAGATTAGTACTTAGTGCGAGATTTTTTTTTCATCATTAACGTGAATTAAACGAATATCAATAAAATCATTTTGCATTTTTTGTTGGAAATCAAAGATATTTATTTGTAACGCGTTTAAATTTTATAATTTGATTTTTTTAATGTTTGTAATCTTTGATTGGTGCTAATTGTCAGGAAATTAAAATGTTTGACTCCAAACAAGAGGATGTGATTTCGTTACAATTAAAATCAATTATCAAATTTAGTATTTTTCACTTATTTTATACGTTATCACATAATTTTATTAAAGGATGCGTTACTATCTAATGAAATAATTACATTAGCGGCGTTCTTTAAAGAACGGGTAGTTTTATCACATTGACATAATAAAATGTTTTAATTGGTTTACAATAGCGGAGAGGATATTTACTAATTAAAGAATTGTCGGCGTAAAACCTTGATCTCGTTTTGGTGTGAACTAACGAAGTTATTGTCACTTGTTGTATTGTAGTGTAGTGAAAATGCCCGGCGGCATCTTACATCCAAGAAAGTGTCATCTCCAATGTTTAAACGTTCCCGATAAAAATCATACCATAGCAACATTTAGCAAATACAATAAGGAATTTGAATAATCTTTGTACCTTTCAAAATGCTTAACTTTGACGGGTTGAATTCAAACAAATTGCAAAACAATGTGGACATATTCCCCTTAGGTCAACATTGACAACGAGAACACAAAATGTGTGCAATCTGATAAATATGTACATTACTCCATTACAGAAATGTTGAAATCCCCAATAAGTTATAAATAATGGCACAGCCTCAAACGAAGTAAAATAATATTTCACGTCGTGACCCAATTGGCTTCATTTTATGACACCATGTCAATGCAATACTTAAATGGTACAAAAATACTTTTTGGAAGAAATCAGCCAATAAATACATTGGTATTGACTGATTCACCTTTGCTGCTTACATTGAATTGGTAATTTTTGTTGTCTTGATTTCTACATATTATACACATATGAACGTACTTATATTGGGAAGCAGGTGCAAAAAAAACGAAAATATCAATCACCGACATGAGCAATTATACTAAAAAATACACTCGTGTTCGAAGCTTTTGCACTTTGCAATCACAGTAATAACACCAGTCATGGGAAAGTTTTAATCCTCGCGAAGCTCTATTGTCCGACTAAGCAAGGTTTTTAATTCCATTTTTGCTGTATTGTCCCCGTGCGGAAGGTTTTAATTCTAGGGAAGCTATATTGTCCAACTATGGAAGGTTTTTAATTCTAGGGCAGTTATTTCGTCTGGCTACAGATAGTTTTCAATCTTATTGACCGACCACAAAAAGTTACTGCATTCTATTCTTTAATGGATTCAAAATTAAAACAACGCCATTAGAAGGTTGTATGGAAGTAAATATAGATAAGAAAAAGATTTCCAGGAAAGAGGATACAAAAACCCATTTTTTTCCAAAACCCTCCTTTCCCAAAACATTTCTTCCCCCAAAACCCACAGATACATAGAAGCATACAAAAATTTGGGGCGAAACACAATCTCCTGGAGGGGTACCGCTTTGGAACGGTCTGCAGTAAAAACTGTCTATATGCTAGTGTCATTACAAGTTCCCGTATAGCAAGGTTATACTTATAATCTTATAATAACAGTCTCTAATGTAAGTGTAAGACTTTAACTTTTGGCACGGATAGTTTCAATTCTGATACATACTACACATTTAGCAATATCAAGTTTGTCCCCTACTTCGGACATTTGGTTCATCTTCAATCGCAGACAGTAACATTTGTGTATATTAGGCCTGTAAAACTCAGTAAAAGTATTGTAAGTTTGACTACAAGTCAATAATACAATATGTGTGCGTAATGTATTTATTTTTGTGGTAAGGTATATAAGTTGTGTTCAGATAACATGTCATACAGTCATATACACAAACAAATTCCAGTGCGAATTCTATATTAAACATAAACTTGTGTAGCACCAATGATCAAATACGAGCGCACAATCCGAGATGAAGTTTATTATTTAACTGTTTGTTAAAACATTACTTCAGGAATCTTACGCGTTGATGAAACAACGATCATACTGTTGTATGCTCCTTGCTAACTGATTTAGATACAACACTAAGAAAAAAGAAAACCACTAAAAACAGATGGTGTTGACGGTTTATCAGAATTCAATGCAATTAGATAAATGCTTGGAAATTCCCATGAGGTACTCGACTACAGATTTTTCTGGTTCATTTGTCGGAACCTGCAAAAAGCTCTTTGTATTTGATAGTTATTGTAATCGAAAGTGAACTCAAAACGCTGTACATGTACATTTTGTGCTCATTAACTAAAACACTTTCTTAGGTCTTGACAAAAACTATATCTAAGCATATCAGGAGGTTATGATCTTTGACTAGTAATCGTTAGCCCCTCTCTGTTATGAGTTCGAATCCCTCCCGGGACCAAATTTCACACGTGAGGAAATTCCACACGTAAGGAAACTGTCCAGCAAGCTTACGGAACGTCAGAGGTTCTACCTAGGTGGACACCAGGGGTATCTTCCATCGTTTAAGTTGGAAAAGTCGCCAAACGACTCTGGCAGTTGGTGCCACGTTAAATCCCAGCTAGAAAAAAAATAAATGTAGAGGTAAACATGCAGCAGAAATACAACATGTTGAGCCTTAAAAATTTTGGTTTGCGGTGAAGCGACCCCCAGGTTTGTATCAGTTTTTACCCCGAAAACGAAAAGCTGGAATAGAAAATCTATTTTTGGGGGCGGGGTAAAATCGTTAAACACCAGGGTCGTGGGATTCTTTTCCGTCGGAATCGTAACTGCGAACCAACAACTTTTTAAGTATGGCCTAAGGTCCGAAATTTGCTGCACTATCTATTCTTATTGATTTGATATCAACACCACCATTATTTATGAACGACACTTTGCCCTCAAAGTATTTTTATGATTTTCATGTCATTCTCAAGCTAAATCCCTTTATTTCTCTCGCTCCAATATTAGCTGTGTAATGAAACACGAGTGTTAGATATTGAGTTTGTTTGCCCTCGCCTCCGGAATGAAATCACACAGGCTAACACTCACTGTTTTTATTAGCATTACTTTTTAAAACTATTGCTTTTTATTAATAAAAAAATAACGTTTCTCTGTATATAGTGGTAGGCTTTTCAAATAAATGTTTGTAAGTGTGTCTAAGTTTTCATTTGTTGTGTAATATATGACAGTTATACAATATTTTAAAGTATGACTGTATTAACTAAAATATTCATATCTTGTTTTAAGACTTGTTTATTTATTTTTTCCTCAGCTATTATTGAGCTGGAATGGGAAACTTAATGGTACACGCAGCTACCTGCCTCATATACATTTAATTACAATCTTATATACGGTTATGATTGAGAACCATTGGTATTGAAAGCATTTCTCTGAGTCACGTGATCTAAAATTTAAAACATCGTAAGATATACTTCGATCTTTTCCTCGTAAAATTTGCCTTAAGACTATCGTCTGTAGATTTTACAGATAAAAAATCTGCAACAATGCATTAAGTATAACTTGCAATAAAATCTTTCAAAATTGTCACTAGTGATGTTTTATCGCTGCTTGTATCGGAATATCTCTAATTTTTAGATGTTCTTTTGATTTTAACTTTATTGCTGTTTATTTTATCTATCCATTTATCTGCTCACTTTTTGTTGTTTTTCCTGAAATAATCGTTCGGTCAAGATACTAGCGGTCAGGTCGGTGAGAAAGAATGCCACAGGGTTTTGTATTTTAAAGCTCTCACACATCACATGGACCTTTTGCACCTGCTCAATCTTTTAAACATACTCAAATCGAGATCCAGCGTGATTTTGTCGATGCTATTCGCTAGATGATTTGTACACAAGTGGATTTTGTTACTTTTTAATCATACTTAGATACCATACATGTCTCACATTAGCATGCTATATCTTACAGTCTGCATTTTTTCGGAAATACCCGGAACATAGATACAGTTGTTATGAAAAAAACTGAATATAAACTCATCAAAGTTATAGATATTACAATAAATGCAATAATTAACATGCAATAAACATTTTATGAAAAATGAATAAGTTTTTAAAAGAAAAAACTGTGTAAATAACTTTTGGAAAATGTTGATAAGAGCTCGTCATAAAATGGACAAAAGTGCTTAGTCCACGTTAAGACGATAGTTGACAAAGATGCAGCTTTATAAAAACATTAAGTGTTCTGTATATTTGTAGTTAATATATGTGCCATACCAGTCAATTCTTTGATGGCTATAATTTCTGAATATGTTGACTTCGGTATGTTTGTAATGACAACTTTCACAATTCAGTGACATATTTAGTACGACAGGGTGTATAGTTTTAACAGAACAGTGTAAAAACAAACGCCTCACGTTTCAGCAGAAACCATTCAAATGACATCTACGGTGGCCGACGGCGTAAACAATACAAATAGTAATTGGGAAAAATATTGATAGATTGGCAACCATAATTAGTTTTTGAAGTCTTAATTTCCATAATTAATCATATCCGAACACGGTGGATAAACAGCCAGGTGATAGGAATGATTTGAAAAAACATCTGTTCATAACTGGTGAAACAAATAAATGATTTTAAACTGGACTGATTATTTCATTATAACTTAAGCGCACACAGTATATGATACATGTAATACAAAGAACAGTTCATGACTGTATGCAATGTGTCATACGGTGTTTCAAAGTTAGGAAAATTATAACATATTTAAGTATTATTTGACTAGACAACATGTCACTAAGAGCTTTTAATATATGGACACTGTAAGTTAACGAAGCAATTATAAGATCCAGTTAACCAGTTTCAGAATAGAGCCACATGAAATGTTTCATTGCGTAATTCACCATTATAATGTTTATGATGTTTAACCAATATGAAAAGTTCTGACCCTGTTTGAAATTAGTTATGTTACATGTAACCACTGGTTTAATAAAACTCTCCCTGTTATACAAATTGTTATTCACTCAATGTTATTGATGTTTATTATCATTTACATCGGATTCTATGGCTGTAATACGAGCTGAGTAGTTTTGTCTTACCTGGGACCAACAGACTTTATTCTTTACCCACAAAAAAGTTCGCAGCAGTCCGATACAAATAAAAAACATGGTTTCATGTGCAATATTTTTTTATTCTTAACTATTATAAAACTGTTATATAATTATGAGTGCATTGAAAAATGTTATGAGTTCGTTTATATTATGTCAAGTTTCAACCACGTAAGACTTGGGACCAATATACACATTTATTCAGCGGCAAATATTTCAATTTGTGTCATAAATGTGACTTGTTATTTTTCGATGTATTTGTTGAATCATAGTGTATTTGGACATATTGATCTTGTAATCCATTTATCAGACTGCACTTTGGGTATTAAATAGAAACACAAAGCATTAATCACCTGAAAACTAAACTTTTTAATCAAATCCATTTATTTTGTTGTTCTAACCTCGGTCAATCTTTTCTTTGAATTTTCGCGCTATTACGAAAAACAATTCATGCAGAAAAGGACCCATTACTTTTTGACAAACGAAAAACTTTATCCGAAAAGAAAATAGCCATTGGCTAGCAAACGTCACACCTCATTTTCGTGTAGCCAATGAAAACGAGGCGTTCCACTTCGCGGCGTGCATTTGAGTAAATGCGGACCTGATAATACCCTATCGCCGCCTGTCAGATCAAACATTACCTACCATATTCTCTTGCCATCGTATATCACTAAGCTGTATTGGATAGTTAGTTGTTTTAACTGTGTGTGTGTTTTATATTTGAAATTGTGACTTGACAATTAATAAATAAGCTGACATAGTGTAATTGAAAATTGTGATTTTGCCGACTTACAAGAAATTAATTATCAGTCATATTACCGATTTGTGATAGACTCTTTTGTGATAAATATTTAGACATTAATAGATAGACAAACCGTTTGGTTGGAACGCGACACTTCGCAACTGTAGAACAGAAGCATTTAACGGATTCTATTTGTGATTATTCAGCATGGAGTTACGTTTGGTGTTCGTTCTGGTGTTTCTTTGTTTGGTTCATCAGTCTTCAGCATCATGGTGGTATGTAACAATTTATTTCTTTAAAACAGACAGGGGCTCTACGTTACACGATACAGTGTACTTAATAATGGAATAATAAAGTCTACTCATATTTGCGTCATAAAATGACAATGTAGTCGGCCATTTGATATGTTACGCTTAAGCACTAAAATAAATAAAATATGCTTTTACCAAAAAAAAATACTTTTGTATATACGATGTATTGGTTACCAGATTTTCTTAATGTCTTAATTGTTAGATTTGATGATGAAAGAATTGCAGCAAAGCAGGAGCGTTACATTATCAAACTTAGCCGATTCTCATTAATTATGTGGCTCATTTGGATTAAATATTGATCAATGACGTTCAGTATATATTCTTTTGATGCTGTAAGCTTACAGTCTAATGATATCTCATGATTGTTGAAATGAATGACATTTATTGCAATATTGTTGATGTAATTTTTTTTCAACTTGTATTAAACAAAGATATATGTATAATGTATGGTTCGCGCGACCAGAAATTGGTCATTATTGAGGCGAAGTATGTGACATATGTTTAACACATTCGTTTATTTTTACTTAATTTATTTTTTGAATAAAATGAAATTTAAAAAAATAACGGAAGCCAACACATTGATTAATTGAATAGCCAATCAATGCATCAAAGAGAGAATTGTTCACCTTTCATGTTAGTTATAATTGATAAGTTTGTTAAACTTTATAATTTTGTTTGTAACAGCCATATGTCGGTGCGTTGAAAGTTAAAACTAATTAGCCAAACTGACGGAAACAGGAGCATTTAACGCCTTTAGTGTTTGCACAACAGGTGACAAATAACTACTTATGTCCGAATGTCGACTTGATTGTGTTTGAATAAACTTTTATAATAATTTCCCGGAAAACAGCTGTAACCAACACCACGGTTCTTGTGTTATTTAGAAAGCTTTAGGAATTATATATATATATGAAAAAAGAAAGTTTCGGTTACAATAATTATTCTTGAAAGAACGTCTAGCCAATGTTGATTTTAGTCCAACATTCCTGCTGTAACAGACGGGATTATGTGAAACTATTATTGTTATACCACGCGTTTAACCATCGATATACTAACTCAACAAGTATGTTGTTTTTGAAAGCTATATAAACACTGGAGTGGTCGACTTTATTATGTTGAAAAGCTGCAGACATCTTTCTCAGATAAGACTCGGTTTTATTGACAATAAATGTCCAAACTTTATCTTATAACAACATCTTAATTCACGTTTAATTAAGTATATAAGTATTATGCGAGCGTTGATCATAATTGTAATTCATGTCAAAAAAGTACATTTTATTGTACGGGATGGATATAGGTAAAGGTTGAAGAAAAAGTTGAAAATAAGTATCGAGCCGAATGACAACCGTGTTATGTAACGTGTAATTTATTAAGCCAGTCACAATTTTCAGTCTTATTTGGATTCTGTTTTGTATTAGGATATAAACTCCGTGAGAATTTCGTATGGCATGTGTTGAGGAATGTGACGTTTTGGCAACCCCCAATCAGTGAATGGATTAACGCGACATTTTCTGTATTCTGCTGGTAATCCACACAGCTCTCTCTTTAACAGCCAGCACAATGGCTTGGGGTCAATGTATCAAAAGAGTCAATAACGGCCTTGGTTTAAACACTATATCTCAAAGTTGGTAATGAAAGAAACACTGATAGCGTTCATTCGAAAACGGATTAACACCCTGCCGTCATGTTTACCAATCTTGTTTTTCGAGCACTTGACAAATTTAACTTCAATATCAAGAAAGGAAAGTTACACTTTGTTTATTTGAGATAATCTGCTGACATAGGTGAATAGAACTGATGAAAGAAGCCAGTTCTTGTATCAAAGTAATACAAATATAGTTTATTTACTCAGCGTAAATGATATCAGGCGTGTAAGTTACTCCATGGAAAAATGTCCAATTACAAATGCCTTATCACCAACAAGTCATAAATACTAAGTAATCGTATTAAGTTCTAACACAGAAGGTCTTTCCGACTTACCACAAACTTGTATTTCTTTTCTTTCCATTGTTGATTACTCGCCTTTTGATCTTCTGAGTCAAATTGAAGGATCAAACTATAATTACTTATGAAAACGAAATTCTTAAACGTTTTGGTCATCTGTATTTGCTTTTAAACGAAGGAGTGATTGATAGTAAGGGAGGTTCACGTATTCTTATCCCACCAATTAAGGCTTTAATTCTTTTTATGCAATTAAAAGATTGAGCAAGTTTCATGCGCCATTAGTTTGTTGTCGTTGGTTGCAAAGACGGAACGCATGGTCCAGTAGGCTAGTTTTATTTCAATCAGAAATACATGTAGTTTGCAATCCTTTGTCTATTCCTCGTATTAACTTGTAAGTTATGCTAGCACTAGAAATATTATGCGATACGTTTTGGGTTGTACAAATATATATAATTTTTAAGCATTGATCTGTTTCCTTTAGTGATTAACACCCATAACATTTATTCCGACGTAGTAAAACCATGTTTTCTTAAGAACATTAAACACAGACCAGCACGGAGAATGGCTGTATTCATTTTTTGATGCGATTATACAATATTTTGTTAAAGAATAAACAATTTCCGTATGACTGACTCTCGTATGTTAAGTATTTGTAGAATCGATTAAAATGTAATAGAAATATTTCAACAACACTCCAAATACGACATGGCGATCTGTACTTGAATCAAAAGGCAGATATTTTAATGGCAGTTTAGAACAAATGTTTATTTATCATATGTCCATAAAGAAAAACTGAACAATATTGGAATTTCAAGCACTTTGCCAATTCGATTAGATGTAACAGAAAGGACTGTTTGATTCAAGACAACAGAACAAATGAATTCGAGTTTCATTTTTGAAATCTTCTGTAAACACCACGTAGCAGTATGTGCATTCATGTACGTTTGTACAGTAGACGTATATCAGGAGTATCATTTCTGACAGCCCGCACTGTTGTCCCAGTAATGTTGGTAATTATAGAAATACACCCGTCTGCTGTCTCTGGATTAAGTTAGACAGAAACAATTTGTTACTCTTGACGATATTTTCGTATAACTTGCTTACAGCTCAGAAAGCGCAGTTTAAAGTTTACTATCATGACTTTCACTCTAGATGGTATATAACAAGACCAATGTTGGGACCCGAAAAAAATGTCTTAACGAATGAATTGTTCCCATTATGATAAGTTGGCATATTGAAAACCAGGACCGAAAATAAATTGTCGTATGGACAAGGTTTTGCTGTGATATAAAGCTTTACTGTTGAAGAACACTCCATCTTATGTGCCTGTTGAAATTCTATCATAAGAATTAGAAAAATATGCAACTTTTGAGTACAATATCTATTGATAGAAAATATGCAATGAATATCTGAAATAACTGAATTATAGTAGTACATATTGTAATAGAACAAGATACCGTATGTTAATGCATATTGATCTAATTACGACCTCATACGTGAAATGTTGTCGCAATTAAATAAAAGAGAAAAGGAGAGTCATCGGTTGAATACATATTTGTCAAGAATGTTTAAAGTTCGGTTGAATACATATTTGTCAAGAATGTTTAAAGTTCGGTTGAATACATATTTGTCAAAAATGTTCCATTACTATAAAATAAATTGATATAAAATTCTATGAAAACGACCCACGCGGCATGTGGAAACAGAATTTCTAGTTCAACCACATCACGAGAACTCTGAAGATATGTTCAGTATTCATCTGGTCGTCTTGAAGTAATGAATTGTTAATAAACAAGTTGTTTTGAACTACACCGTAATTAATTTCATTAAATGCTGTTCCAGATTCCGGTACAGGCATAATTTATGTCATAAATACAATTTTAACATCTAATTAGAACAAAAGATGTTTAGATTATTGTTGAAATAACATTGCGCCTAAATGATTTCAAAATACGAATTAGTCAATAAGGAGATCAAGTGATAAACTGACACTATAGTTCCTGAATACATCTCTACTAGATTTCTATCCCATCAGTACCGCTATTGTCTCTAACAGCCGCACGGTTCCTTATTGATATCAACTCTTTTTACAACCGTAAAATGCCACAGTTCGCCCAATTCAATTGGCAGCACACTCATAATGTTGATCATAGAAGAAAGTTTTGAAACAGTTACAAATACATCAATATTAATTGCTGAAAGAAAAAATCATGCCATGTCTTATCTTCTTGATCTGACTTTAATTCTAATCTTTGCTTTACTAATAGCCAATTATCATTGTAAAGAAGAAACGTTTTCCGAAGAAAACTGTATAGGCCCATCGAGAGAGATAAAATTGTTTTAAAATTACTTCCGAAAATATCCATTCAGTTTTTACGAATGGTATTACAGTTATTTCTTTTTTCTCAAGGATGAGAACGATCAGTAATTGATACTGACTTCAATTTTCTCTATAATTAACCCGAAGCCTCTTATCAAACGTGTAATTGTAACGTTTCAAATTTTCTTTATACCTCAAGATCACGTTATGAGAATGCAGAAAGAAGACAGTTCATTTTAAATTGAAAACTGCGTTCAGTGGATTGCTTTCCACTTACAAATGTCCATGCCGCGTAATTGCTCTAATACAATATAAACTTACATTTTCAGGTATCTCGGCGTCCTAGGCACTTCTGGAAGTCTATCACGTGACACTCGTCAGATCTCGCCCTTGGACGAGAATGAGAAATGTGACGAATCCCCTTACTTGGAACCACGTCAACGTGAACTTTGCTCGAAGGAGAAGAAACTTATTGACGTCATCAGTGCTGGTGCTTCGATGGGGATCGATGAATGCAAACATCAATTTAGCGGTCGACGATGGAACTGTACAACTTTTAACAACACTGACGTTTTTGGCAACGTCATCAAAATAAGTAAGTGTACAGTTATTCCATAACTAAGGACCTATATATTGCAAAAAACTCACGTAGCTACTACTTCAATATAACGACCACTTCATTATAACGACCACGTATTATCAAACCAGATTTGTATATTTCCTCTGAACTTGATGATGAGACCAAATACATGTACTTGCCATTTTTTTCTTTTGGTCCCAAAGTCGTTTTTTTAAATCTATGCGTATATTAAAGTAGAACATAAAGTATTTTCGTTTCACGCTTTTATGATTTTTCGATGTTGTAGTATTTTAACTAGACTTTATGTTGCCTACTTGTATAGTGTACATATGATGTGTTTGGAATATCAATTACGAAGTGGGAGGGATAGCTGTTCAGTAATATAAACATTGTTTAGTGATCAAATCTGACTATACGCCAGTAAGACAAACATGATAACAAGGATCATAACCGGTCTTTTTCTCAATAATTAACTCAGTAACTTTTCCTAACACACGTTCGGACACAGCGGCCAACTTTTGAAGGAACTTGTACTAAGATTATTTTTATGATAATATGAGATAACTGAGTGACATTTACCCCATGTATTGATCCCTTAATCGAAATATTGTCCATGTACACTATGGATGAGGTCATACACAGATGTCTTACAACTGTCAGAGAGCACTTCCTTACTTGTGTCTCTTACTATGTCATTAGGATAATGCTTGATAATTTAAGTAGGGTCACAAGTTTACATGGCAGCAGCGTGAATCCCCAGCCTCGTGAGTAATATCGAAATTCTCACGGCAAAAACCTTGTATTAGTTTAGCTGATATAGTTGATAGAGTGCTGGGCAGAGAAAGTTAAATGGAGGGGTGAGAGGGAGAAGCGGTGGAGGAAGTAAAAGTAGAGAAAAGTTGGAGGGAGGTTTGGTCGATTCTAACACGAGGTGAATGCTATATTTTTGCAACATTCATTTTGAACATTCAAAATACGTGGCTATTAATCTACTAAGTTTAACCACAGGGTTGTGGTGCGAACTGAAAACTTTAACGCGTGAAAGTAAATCTCCTCTTCAATTGACACAATAAGTATATGGCTTTGGAAATTACCATCATAAAAACATTAGTGTATCATTAACTTAATATGGAGCCATGTTTTACGACTTTCCTACCTAATTATATTGTACGACAGCGTCCAAGGTTTCAAAGTCCAGGGATCACAAGCTTGGAACATGTTAAAATATAAAAAAATCCTTTTTAGTTGCGTTTGATCTCAAATAACGAACTCTCGTACTACATCGTGCTACTGTATCTTGTAAGCGATCCCCGTGTTTGTTCGTGTGTGTTCTAATGTGGGCTCAACCTTCAAAACATATTTGATATACTCCTGGTGTGAACGAGTAAAACATATAATTTACGATAGTATTGTTGCGTAAGAAAACTTACTGTTGCTACATGTATTATAAAGACCTGTTAAAGTTTAGAAAAGGTTGATTTAGCGTACTTTGACCTTAAAATGTATATCAATAGAAAAGAAAATAAAAGAAACGGACAGATAGTATGTTATAATTGTTTGAGTCAGGGTTAGCCTACAGCATATTCCTGATTTCTTTGTTACTATCGCCACCTTTATTTGGTTAGAAAAATATGTTCATTGATAGTACAGTCCTTTGATTGACAAATTGTTAATGAATTTACGTCTAAATTAGTATTGTGTTCCATGGTGTTGTAAAAGATTTGAAAAGACAAATATATCAATTTGATGGTATCCGCTGAAATTCGAAACGTCTGTGATAAAAGAAATTACTGTCAGTGTGAATTAGATGGAAATTTAAGACAAGCCAATTAAACTGCAGTGTATAGCTGTACTTAACTGTACTTTGTATAATTGTGGTCTTGGATCTTTGCTCTTGAAATAGGCTTGTCTCTATTTCAATTAGGATATTATTTACGACCCAAAACGAGTAAAATGTTAGAAAGCAGATAAAAGAAATGATGATCATTTTTTATAAGCCACAAGATCGCATATTCATTACAATAGAAAATAACCGTATCTATGTGGCTATAAATTATTATAGTATGTATTTTTTCATATTTGTAAATTTCACTTTTCCAGAGAGCCGGGAAACAGCCTATATATATGCCATTTCGTCTGCTGGTGTAATGTACAGCGTGACCCGCGCATGCGCACAAGGTTCCTTAGTTGGGTGTGGTTGTGACGACAGTGTTCGTAAGAAGGATACGCACGGAAAATTTGAATGGGGTGGTTGTTCAGAGAACCTGCAGTATGGGTCTAAGTTTGCTGAAGAGTTTGTTGATGTCAAAGAACAAGATGTGAATGAAGTTGGTCTCATGAATTTATGGAACAACAAAGCTGGACGTTTGGTGAGTTTTGGTACTTTCATAAGACATATCAGGTTATCCTTAAAAAATGTTGGTTAGCGGTTTCGCGCCCCAAACTTCTAACAGTGGGTTGGAAGGTAGGCATTTGTTACTCAGTAACATTAAATGTTTGCACAGAAAGCGAAAAACAGGAATAAAGAACGAAAAAGTTTATAAATCAAAACCACTGTATCATTTTTTTGATTGGAGCAATTTTTTAATTGGTCGGTTGCATAACTGCACGCCAACATTTTTAAAGGAATGGCCTCGTTTCACAGTATAATTACATGCTTCACACGGTGTAGCAATAAGCACAGTCCGGTTCTTTTGTCTGGTGTGATTTATTATAATATCCTAAAAATTTAAATAAATGAGAAAGTCGGAGTGACGTCACTCTTCATAGTTACATAACTTCCAGAGCACTGATCACTGCAATGTACCACATTGATGGCATCGCAATTTTATATACCTGCATTCGTACTAGGTACAAACTATGTTCACTGGTGACTTTTAATGAAGGAAAACTTTTAATACCTTCGTCTGCGTTCATCAACTGTCAGTTTACGGAAATAACTCACATGTGACGACAATGTTAAATGACAAATAATGTTTGCTTGCAATGAAATTGACATGACTTGATGAATGAATTTTAATTATTTCATATTTATAGTTATATGTACAAAAAAGATACACATGTCTCGTATAAGTAACAATTAATATCTAATAGATTTGGTAGACTAAGATGTATCTTCATGACACCGAACTGTACGCTAAATTCATATACATGTATATGACATGCTAATTAAACAAGAATTTAATTTAACTGATTCTAATCTTGCACAAAAATATATGTAATGTGATGGCTGGTACTTGAACGCTATCATCGTCATTCTTATAATCATATTACATTCATGATTGATCGATTTGACGGAACTTTTGAATGCTACACATGCATGTAATTTTGTATGATGTCGTGGTAAAATATTTAATAAATGTACATTTCAGGTAACCAAGAAACAAGTCGACCTTGTATGTAAATGTCATGGTGTTTCCGGGTCTTGCTCCGTGAAGATCTGTTGGAGAAGATTGCGCTCATTCCGTCAGATAGGTTCAGCATTGAAGGAAAAGTTTGACGGGGCAAGTTTGATGAAAATCAACCGACGAAGATCTAAGCTTCGACCAATCAGCAGAGATATGAAACGTCCCACACGGAAAGATCTTGTTTACCTCGAGGATTCGCCAGATTTCTGTGAACCAAATGCTAAATTGGGATCTCTCGGTACTAAAGGGCGTGAATGTAAGAAAGATAGTTATGGATTAGATGGGTGTAATCTAATGTGTTGTGGACGTGGCTATTATACAATTGTAAAAGAGTTCACGGAAGACTGTGATTGTAAATTTTTCTGGTGTTGTAGAGTGGAGTGTAAAAAGTGTCGGCACGTGAAGGAATTACATTATTGTAATTAAATGAAAGTAAACCAATTATGCGGCTTTCCACGTTAAAATTGCGACTGAAACAAAAATGGCTTCTTTGTGCTGGTCCGGGAGTGAAACGTAGACTGATTTGTTTCAAGGACAATGTGTGGAAATTCGCAGTGAATTACACACCTAATGTGCTTCTGTAAACATACATGAACAAACAAATAAACAAGCGAACAGACTTAATGTATATTCTTCCATAATTTGTGATAATTGTATTTTTACTGGAAGTTTGTGAAATACTTGTTTATAGATATCTACACGGGTAAAACTTCAAACAGATAAATTCAGTGATGAACACTGTTCATCAGTAGGGCGTATTTATCATGTTGAACTACAGTATGTACAGTACAAGCAAATTTGATGTTTCGACATTATTGACACTTGTAGGACACGTGTTACAGTGAATGAGTCAGTGTTTATCATGGGGCAACCATGCTGCGCTTTCCCTGTAATTACTAGTAGTTAGCTTGCTAACATGTCCACCAAATTATAGACTTGGTGTTATTGTCGTTATTGTAGAATAATGCGGTGAAATCGATGTTGTTTAATTATTAAGTAGTGCTAACGTTCCTTGCAGATGACTACATCATATGTTGTATTTGTCGAATGATTGTTTTATACACTGTTTATAAATACAGACTATTGCCTATCACACATGATTATTAATACTTCCGTTACTAAGATATATCACACTGTATACGTAATACGAGAATTAGTTTTAGACCTATTTTTCTGATTTTTTTTCTTCAAATAAATTTCATGGTACGCCATACCCGTGTCTCAGTACGCGATATTCTGTTAAATTTATTCCAGTACTAACACTTAATATCTTGACATCGGCAAAAGTATTGTTTATTATTCATGCAGTAATATCTAAGAACTCAGATCATAAATACATCACTATTCCGATGATTGAGAGAGTAAAAAATGGCGGAACATTTAAATATTGATTAAATTTTCACAAACACAAGTGCTTGCTTTCAATTTCTGTTTTTTTAGTGTTAAGCACTTAAATGTAATTTTACACTAGTGGTGTATTTAACAAAGTAAATAAACTGCTAACAGAGAAAACAGTATCACTTTCCAACTTCTTGTTTCCTAAGTAAATACCATTCTTTTTTCTCAAACAGCTGAAAAAATAGTTTAACAAAGTGCCATTACAAAACTTCTCCATCCAAGCAAGACTCGCCTCCTCAACGTGTTATCTTTTGCGAAAATAACTTCAAAATGATTCTGCTGATAATAATGGGTTTTATTTGTCATGAAACAATAAACTGAAAATCATAAATTGTTAATAATATGTCTGGATGTGCTTATCAGTAACGTTCAGACTTGTTAATTGATTTATAAGTATTTTCTGGTCTTACATTCAATAAGCTACAATATTGAAATATCTCCTAAGATTATTTTAATTCAAAGAACTAAATCAATTATAAAACATTTATACGAACAAGTATTGCCATATTTACACCAGATAGAAATTTCGATAAAAGTTAGATCAAAGATGTTTGATTTTTCACGTTAAATTGCGCAGATTTGAAAGTCTAGGATCATTACGCAAGTCGTTACATAACCTCACTATTTTACTGTACTTTGTATAATTAAATCAAGCTCATCAAACATCAATCTAATATTTTGTATCATACCAACATCTTTGTATCACATAAATCAATTAAGAGAAATACTTACTTATGTAATACACGTTTTGTTATTGTTATGTGTACATTGTATATATCTGACATTTGTATATGTTATATGTTTATTATTGTATTATCATTTTCCGCCATTTTTTCATGAATTCAGAAATAAAATTAAAACAACTTTCAATTTGTAGGGTGATTGTTTGCCAAAGATGGCGTAGCAACCAATTGGTAGTGCAAGCCACGCTCGATTCGAGACCCAAACGAAATTCATGTATTTCCGTGACGATTTGACTCAAGTAGATTTCATCGAAAGTTTTTTGTATTCAGCTTCTGAATGAGGCAGATATTTACAGTTTTGGAGGCAACATGTTAGTTCCAAAGATTGGTTAACTGTCCGTTGAACATAACTGAAACACTCTTGATAAACGACGTTACATCTTATATAAACAAACTATTAGCACATGTAATAGTCATTCTGTCACCTTGAAACTCAAAGAACAAGTTTCAATTTTCAATCAGTATACACACCCGGAGATGTACATATCTGTATGAGTTCTATCACACTGCCTCACACAAATCACCTGAGCAGTTATATCACACAGCTTTATATAAACACCTGAGAGGTTCTATCACACAGATTTATATAAACACATGAGAGGTTCTATCACACGACTTTATATAGACACCTGAGAGGTTCTATCATACAGCTTTTTATAAACACTTGAGAGGTTCTATCACACAGCTTTATATAAACGCATGAGAGGTTCTATCACACGACTTTATATAGACACCTGAGGGGTTCTATCACACGACTTTATATAGACACCTGAGAGGTTCTATCACAACAACTTTATATAGACACCTGAGAGGTTCTATCATACAGCTTTTTATAAACACTTGAGAGGTTCTATCACACGACTTTATATAAACACCTGAGAGGTTCTATCACACAGCTTCATATAAACACCTGAAAGGTTCTATCACACAGCTTCATATAAACACCTGAAAGGTTCTATCACACGACTTTATATAGACACCCGAGATGTTCAATCACACAGCTTCATATAAACATCTGAGAAGTTCTATCATACAGCTTTATATAAACACCTGAGTTGAAATATGACAAAAGACTTATATAAACATCTGAGCTGTTTTATTACACCGTGTTTAAACAACAGAGGAATTCTATCAAAACGTTTGAAATTACTTCAAATAGCACTAGTTTCTCTGAAACAAAAAGGATTACTCACAAGGACAAAGTTTGTTTCTATAAGCTTAAGTTTTTCTAATACCCCGTTCACACAGGGTCCCGCTTCTACCATGCTCTACACTTGGTACCGAATTGTGACCAATCGTGGTATCATCGTGGCAGATCGAGAGAGGGTCTTCATTAACGTGGTTGGGTCGTAGGAGAGTCGTGAATATCGTGAAGCTCCATGCACCCGCCACGCTTATTTTGAACATGTTCAAAAGAAGCGTAACAGGAGCGTGGCTAAAATGAATCGGGGTTAAAGCAGTGTAAGAACGAAGTAAGATCGGCATAACCGTAGAAGCATCGTTGAAGGATCGTGGCAAGATCTTCATAATCGTAATAACATCGTAGTGCAATCGGCGAATAATTGAAACACGTTTATACAACGCGGTGGTCGTGGAGAAATCGTAGTACAAGCGTAGATCAGGCGATCCGCGGACGATACTCATCGATTTTCAAGATTTTGACGCCGTTCTCGCCCCGATCTGATAATTTGTCAGGTCGGGATGAGCGGCATGAGCGTGGTGAGATTGTAGTTCTGTGTGAACGGGGCCTAAGACTGAAAGGTTGCCCCGAAGAACAAATGTTGCTTCAAGAAACACCAGTTTCTCTAATACAGAAGGTTGCTGAAAGAACAAATGTTACTTCAAGAAACATCAGTTTCTCAAACACAGAAAGTACATTTCCACAGAAGATTGCTATCATGACCATAAGTTCTATCAAATAGAGATTTTAGCTGCACATACGACAAATGGTACTCTAAAGAGACAAGATTTTCACATCTATGTATGATTACCTAATGCTCAAGGTTTTGCTTCAAGGGCCCGTTTCATAAACATAACTTAGATCGCAGTTTTTAATCTGTAATATGTTACTAATGGTATTCGTTACGGACATTTACTTTTAACAGCTGACAACAGATCCCGGAGAGAGCCAATAGGATAAGACACATTTGTTTTAATTTCAAAGAGGGAATAGCAGGATTGTCAAGCTTAAAATAAGTTATCTTCGCTTAAATGTGTCTACGAAACTGAAATGAGCCACAGGAACAGAAATTACCGAAAACACGAGTTAGTTTCCGGAATACATGGATTGATCACAAGCGTGAAACTATTTTATCATTTCACCAATTAATTTTTTATACATTTACAATCTTTGAGTACTACAAAATGTTGACAAACTTTACAAAACTGACAACACGTAGGCATGCAGTGGTGTTTCAAAACGAGATTGTTTTCTTCAACTAGTATCACTATCTTAAGAAAACATGATTCAGTTAATTATTCGGGTTTTGAGCATCTATTGTGTTTTATATGTCCGTTGATAGTCTAATGATAGAGAAAGAAAATGAGATACAATAAGGAAGCCATAAAATGGCCCCGCAGAGACAGATGAAAAACAATCTGAATTAGATCCTTTATTTACTTTAATGATTTTCCGCGAAATGTTTCTGGGTTTTGTGGAATTGATTGTCGGCTAATTTGATATTAAGTTCTGGGTATTAATGGATTATTGACCACTGTCAAAACTGGCAGTATAAATCAAATAGAAACAAGATGATACAGACCCCCATATGTCCAGTCTGAGTTGATCTATGCTTGTGAAAAATTAATTAGCTTTCTGTCGAAAATTGTGGCACTGCAGACTTGGCACTTTCAATGTTGTGAAAACGTAACATGGTTGATAACTTACGACAATTAAATTGTCGCTGTAGTTTTATTTTCTCTTTTTTGCTTGAACGGATAATGTGTCCATGTAGGATAGAATAACAACTTTCATTTCAGATAGAACGTAGTAAGATCGGCATAACCATAGAAGCATCGTTGAAGGATCGTGGCAAGATCTTCATAATCGTAATAATGTCGTAGTGCAAGTGTTGAAGAAAACAATCTCGTTTTGAAACACCACTGCATGCCTACGTGTTGTCAGTTTTGTAAAGTTTGTCAACATTTTGTAGTACTCTAAGATTGTAAATGTATAAAAAATGAATTGGTGAAATGATAAAATAGTTTCACGCTTGTGAGCAATCCATGTATCTCAAACAGCTGTAATATGGTCAGGGTTCCTTCATGGCTGTAACTTGTTAGACCATTTAGAGGAACCCACACCCTAGTGGTTACATGGTATGGAACAATATTTTTTCTTTCATTTTATCTCAACAATATTTTAGTAGCATGTATACTAATATGGGCAGCTAATCAAACACGTTTTCTTGACTTTGATGACAGTACTTGCTTACAACAAGTTACTGCCGGTAACTTATCTGCAAGAATGGTCGTTGGTTGAGATCGAATGACCTTAAGACATAATATCAAATCTTCAAAGAGAACATACTCACGTGTCCTTTTATGACCTCTGGATCAAGGTGCAACGTACGATTTATTATCTAATTTGAATTCGATGTCAACTCTACAGTTACAGCAATTGTAAGTTTTCCGCTTTACTTTCAATTAACATTCGTTTAAGCGTCCAGATTAATTAAACTCAAGGTTTTTGTATCTTTTTAGTTGTCAACTAGACCTACATGTTGGAAAATACATTGCCATATTTCATACTTTGTCGGGTATACCTGAAGATGTACCAACTTCCATGTTAGAAACGCCAGCAACCTTTAGTTTTATATATTTGACAAATAAAAAAAATGGCCTTACGACCCTTCCGTACTTTTCAGATGCACATTCACATCTACTTGTACATTTCCTTTTCTTATATCCCCGAGAATGGTTGGCAGGTACAACCATTACTTTATGTCGCATTTTACTGGTGTTTATATTTTATCAAATTTTTGGAGCGTGGTACAGTCCCAGCAGCCACGTCTCTGTTAAATTTCATGCAAATATGACATGCCTGTAAACACTTTGTACTATTTTATCTACATACAGATTACATATGTAGGAACATGTCAGGTTTTGTTATTCTTGGGTCAAACATGACTTAGACATGTCACATAGCTGTTCAGCAAATGAACTTGCAGAGTTTAATGTCGAATTAAAATACTACCTAGTTACGTAACGCGTTAAATGTCAAATTTTTAGTCAACTGTTTAGTAAATCAAGGGAGGTAAAAACACATAAAATAAGAAAAACAAAATTACTGCTTACCTCCCTTGTCTTTTTTAACTTGAAATGCTACATAGGAGCACATGACCCGGAGCAATAGTACATACATGTACTCATTTATAACCAATGTAATTTGTGCTTCAAGTGTTCATCAAATTGAGTTATTAACTGCTTTAAGCAAAACAAGACTGTCCTGGTCACCAAATTGTGCTTCTCACGGAGTTCAGGCTGATGAACTCCATTTAGTAATATAAAATTGACAGTTCAATTGTTTGTTTTTGTTTTTATGTGACTTCTTGTCACTGGGGTTTAACGCCGTTTTTCAACAATTTTTCAGTTATGTACAGCGACCAGTTCACCTAACCAGTTTTCCTGGACTGCATGCTAACCAGCACTAACTTACTCTTCTACTAGAAGCTGGCAACTTCTCCACATATGAAGGAAAATCGACATGTTTGTCAAATTTTCATAGAAGGGTATGACCTGCCTCGACTGGAATTTGAACCCGGATCTCCGGGTTACAAGTCCAGCATACTAACCACTGGACCACGGCTTTGACAGTTCAAGCCCAAGTAGAACTTACTAGCAGAGAGTTCAATGCAAAGGCAGATTACTTTGAATGTGGCATATTGTTACGTAGATGTTTTATTCAGATAAGTACGTTTTCGCAAGTTTTACCAAAACCCATATACTTACTGCAGACTTAAACATTTATAAAACAAGCAATTGGCAATTTTCATTTAATTCATTTGTAGCATCAAGTGATTATAAGATTCATATAATATTATCATGAGGTGAAATTATCAGTATTAATATTGCATGTTGTTATATATATATAAATCACATTGTATCAATTTACATAGTGCTTCTTCACTTTTTGAGTAGTTGAGAATAAAAGCAATAAGAAAAGTTACTGACAACACAAGATTACTCAAACAACCTCTAAATGAAGACCATTTTTCATCTTTGTAAACAAGAAACCAAGTCAACAATAAATAATACAGTCAAACCAGAGTTAATGACCATCTGTTAATAAAGTCCAGCAAAAGCACTTTTTAGAATACAGTGGAACTTCTGCAATCCGAACAAACGTGGGACTGGCCAAAAAGTTTGATTTCAGAAGTTTGCGGACTTTAGAGGGTTCAGAAATCAGAAGTTACACTGTACATTTTCAGATATAATTCACTAAATAAATATCTGGATAAGGACAAAAACAAATAGCTGATTCCTACTAACACAACCAAACAATACAGGGTTGTTAGGTAGGCAGAATTTTTTTCAAATATTTTCTTTTTCGTTCACAGATATAGTTCATATGAACTGAATTTCTGAAGCATCTTAATTCATTAAATTATAAGATATTATGAGAGACAATCACATGTACTTTCAATTACATGCTTCCATTATAAACCCAAAAGGATTTTTACTCAATAAAGAGACATTGACAAAGAAAACAGTCATATAAATAATTAATTTTTATTGTCTGATCAACAAACATTAATAACATCATGATTTCGGAAACATTCTCATTAGTACAACCATCCATAAAAACGAGAGAGTGACAACTACTAACATTATCCAGATCCACCAGCTACACGACTTAGTCTTAGCTTCTAATCGTTTACTTTCAGTTTGTAAATTAGCGTAATTCTTGTCAGCGAGTTTATTTGTTTCTGAAATATTCTGAAAGAAGAAGAAATTTCCGTGTAAGAAACAAGTGTTTAACTCCTTTACAAATTATGGTTTCTAATCATCTATGAAATACATGTATGTTTTTAATAACAACAAGAAACTCTTGTCTGGTAGCGGTTGATTTCCTAAAAAGTCGTTTACCATAGTACTGTTGTTTTATAACGTGGCATTTACCACAAACAGGACAATTAACCATTCTATGATAGATTTAAGACATACCAGGTATATGATAGGAAAATAATGCAACAATTTGAAGTCAAAAATAACAAGCAGAAATCTAGAATCACAGAGTCAGCTTATGAAATTCATCTCACACTTTATCGCTGATTATAAATGAAAACTGAATTCTTCAAAGACTCACCTCGATGTCTCGTTTAACAATTGAATTAGAAGCATAAGCAAAATCTTTTAGGTTTAATGTATGATGAAGTAATTCTTCAGCCAGCTGTTCTTGTACTTTACGTTGATGTTTTAATACAGCATCAATATCACCATCTTCATTTGGTTTTCTCTGTCGTACACCATTACTTCCAGAATCTGTGAACAGGAACATGAGAGCTATAAACATGCTCAACCATGTATATCTATACATGATGGAAAATATTCAAATCATTTACATGTTCATTTGTATTGAGTTAAACGCCTGTTTACAGTAGTACAGTACAACCTCTCTAAGCAATCAGTATTAGGACCATCTTATTATAGCATTGTTATTTTGGAACCAGATTTCAATATTTCCACTATAATCTAACATGATAATAAGACCTCCATGATACTAAATTCATTTAGTCCCGAAGGGCATCGTAATATTGAGGTTTTACCATATTTCATTTATATATGGTGGTGAGTTAGTGTTGCTAGGTATTAAGTGGCACTAACCTGCTTCACCTCAAATAACTCAAGTAACTGTGCTTTCCCATCAAGACATATGAATCTGAGACAGGAGACAATAACTTTGGAGGCAAATTCTTTGGTCAAATTGTCACAGAGAAACATACAACCTGTATGTTGAAGGTTGTACCTTCTAGCAAGGTAACAATACAAATTAGGTTGGTAGAAAATCAGAAATACATTTATTACATTTTACAGAGAAGTGAACAACTTGTTAGTCTGAAAGACTGGATTTATCATGTCAATTCTGCAATATCAACAATACCAGTACATACAGAGGGTTGACTAAATTATCAAAACGCTTGAGTGGCAGCTGAGTGGTAAAGTTTAGGATGAGTGATTTCAGAAAAGTCTAAACAAAGTCTAAACTAGGAGCAAGTACTGGTCAGTAACCCAGGAAGCAAGCATGAAGAGTAAATTTTTTCACAATAGATGTAATTATATAAAGTCAAGCTAACACATTAACACTGAATTTGTTTTCTATTCTGAACATCTAAAAACATACACAAACCTATTCGTTTATTGCTAGTTTCTGTACCAAGTAACTCAGATCTCAGGTCAGTCTGTAAACGTGACTTAGCATGAAGATGAACTTGTTTAGGTGCAACCCCACCACTTTTTACAGCCGGACTGACAGGTGCGAGTCTCTCAGTGGCAAGAACTCTTTCACTTGTTGTTTGCTATAAGTTAAATTCAAAACAACAAAAGCTATCAGTAAGGACTTAGGTTATCAATTCAACCAAAAGTATATTTTGAAGTTTATATATCCAATAAACATTCTCTCCATTCGATTATGCTGTTAAATAAAAATTTCTGTTTTATAGAATACAAGGAATAATTAACAGTATGAAAAAATGCAGTTTTTACCAGGCAATAAAACAAAATAAAAACCTCTAAACAAACCAGTAAAACAATAAAACCCATGTAATGATTTACATTACTGTGCAGGACAAAGATATCATCATAGTACCATAAAATGGCAATGACATTAAAGACATTAATGCCAATTAGTAAGATGTGATAGAAATTGAATGCTCTTACTTTTTGCTCAGCTTCTAACAGTCCCTTCAAGAAATCAACTCTTCTGCTGTATTCAATGATAACATCTTGTGATGGTTTACTAAAATAAATGAAATTTTCAGACTAACAATTACTTACTTTTGATGACATAATTATAGCACCATTTTTGCGTGATCAGAAAATTTCTTTAATAACTTTTTGAAAAAAAAAAAGAATAGGTTTTCTGAACAATCCACTTCTGCTTTTGTTAATAATGAAAATATACAACAAATATGCAATTTGATATGGTTCTCATATGAATTTGTGCCTTCCAATGAATATTTGATGTACCTGGTAATAACCAATACGCTAGAACATAAATATTTTTCCCAGAGTTTTCTAATGTTTCATGTTTTAGGTGTTTTTCAGTTTTTCTACTAACATTCATTAAAGGCATGCAAAAACTCATTATACACAATCATTGTGTTCAAAAGGTAACTGGTTTCATCCATTTAATATCAACATTAGACTGTGTGAATGTAACAGGTACATACAAATGACCACAAACCTTGTGGATCTTTTCACGTCACCAAGTTGTTGTTGGAGAGCTTCTATATACTGAAAAAGATAACTTATTATATATGGCTACAAAACATATATAAAAAATGTTATCACTAAATGATATAAATACACATTGCATGTATGCAATGTAGGATGGTCCTCACTGGTACCACGGTACTTAATTTGGATGATAAATTATGATAATTCAAAGAAATTTCCTGTATTACTTTCTTATAGATAAACTGTGGCATCTTAAATATCATTACATGTAGACATCACGGTTTACATCAATGTTTTAAAAAGAAATATCTAGGTCAAGCTGCCATGTTTTCAACAGGTGTTTACAAGGAAGACCACTCTGGTACTGCTGTAACTATTGTTTAATAGGTATGGTGGCCATGTAGGCACATAATTTATAATAAATTCACTTTTAAAATCTCTCAACAGATTAGTCTTGCCATACTTCATCTTGCTTTCTTTGCTATGCCTTTTGTTTCTTAATTAATGATATAAAACTGCAAAAGATGAGGTTTTTCTACTACAATATTTTTAAATTTAAATGATGACCCTTTTTAGCTTCCATAGATTTTTTCAGACAAGTTAAGACATATGAAGCAGACAACCCTCACATGTCAAACTTGAAATCTCTGATTTGTAGTAAAATTATAGCGTTACTAATGAATATAATCTGCTTTATTATGGTATAAAATAATGAATTACATATATCAGCAACACTGTATGGAAATATGAGTGCTGTAATATTAAGTAGTTGTGAAAATTAAAATATGGCACTATGATTTGGATGCTGTAAAAACTTATGAGTCGGCAGGTAAAATATTGGGTCGGTCAGGTAACCAAAACGAACCTTTTTTAGGCCTAATTAAACATTATAACTAAAATAGCAAATGAACATACACAGAGCAAAATGAAATCAACAAATAAAAAATACTATTACTTAGACATAAGATTCATGCTAATGGTGTCTATTTTAAGAATTTACTTATAGCAGTATTAACAGCTTGCACTGTCAACAAAACACAGAAGAAACTACAGTCCATGACATACAGCCAGTCTGAAAGTGGCATTTCATTATTACAAACACTGGTACGTGACTTTTAAGTTTACATGGTCGATCTATGACAGTACAACGACGCCCATGGTTATAAGTAAGTCACTTATAGTAAAAATTTGTCGGTATTAACGGTATATACGAACGGTTACTATCCGAAAACTACTCTAATTCCTAAAACCCTCGTTCAACAACCATATGAAACATATACCGTTACAACAAACCTTTTCTAGTCTCCAATCCCAAGATTCTCTGTCGTTTGCTATGATTTCACATCGATTTAATAATCGAGTAAAGTTAATTTCTAGTTTTGTAGACATATTCTAAGGTTTTGCTGGCATTTAACCGATCATTTGAACGTTTGATTTTGACGAGCGCTTGGAAGACAGAGACTTTAAGTTACGTCCCATTATATTATAAACGCGGTTGTGTCCCTTGATCTCCGTGGTGATCAGTCACAAAAGGACTTACGGTGCGTGCGCTAAAACCAATTGTTCTAAATTAAATCGTTTAAAGACTCAATCAATAATCCATAAACAAAGCAATTAATTGACAAAAACAAATGAGTTTTAAATTTATTCGAAGGATTTATCTTTGAGACAAATAAGGTATTTTTTTTTATTTTACAGACGTATTTTAATTGAAATATTATATAATGGTGTTCTTTGCTAATTTTGTATTTTGTTTATGCTACAAGAAGTACATGTGCTTTCAGACGCAAACGTGAGCGTCTTAAATGCAATTTCTTGTTTCTTAACAACGTCATTAACAAACCATAAGATCTAAAGCATTGAATGAATTATTTAATGATCTAAACATTTCTTTGATGGTTACATCGCAACCCTGAGTTATAATTTGCGAGATCTTCTAATCTAACATTTAATGATCTTCTTACTCCTGAATTTAAACTGATTAAACACTAATTGACTAAATGTTGAACTTAATCATACAAGGTGATATAAATCAGACGACATACAGACTTTATAAGTAGACTTAAGTCTATACGTTATGGAAATTGGTTCTGACATTTAACATCTTTAAAGTAAAAAAAAAATACAGCCTGTATGTTAGATAAGAGATGTTAAATTGAGACCAACACGTTTTATGATACAGAACATACATATCGTATAATTATTTCAGCAGGGATTTTTAAAAATTCGGGTTCGATTATGGATCTGATTAAATATTGCACGTGTTTGTAATGTGAGACTTCTGTGACGGAGAGAAAATGATGAACACAAATCTTCTAATGTAATTTTACAGACTGTTCTATCTGTCTTCTTAAACATGAACAAAACTTAATTGGAATCCGACGTGGTCGATAGAGGCAGAGCGCTGTACGCTTATTATCATCGGTGAAAATCTAAAAAAATCACAATGATATAATTTTTCTCAGATAATTAGTTTGTATCTTCAAACAGAAGTTGCGTAACGTTCAATGTTAAATACATGCATACACTTAAGTGTCTAAATATCAAAATATATTATTCATCAGTTAGTATTGCGTACAGCTGTTAATTGACTTACGATATATATGTACTGTAATGTTATACCGAGTTATTATAAAGCTACATACAATATATACCAGACCTACTGAATTAAATTGAATTAAAAAGATTTAAACATGAAGTTAGCAATCAGGTTTATCAATCAACGACTTATCAGCCTATTTAACATGTTACGTAAAAATCTTGTTCACTAAACGATTGTTTTCTTTTTCGCTTGTTCTCCGCATTCAAATTCTGTATGGCTAACAACAAAGGCCACTAGTTATCACCATTTCATGTGCATTTAATTGCATAAACTGTGATAGGCTAACTGAAAATCTTACATATACGTTGTTTATTGCAGCTTCGATTCACTTATCGATTTATCAATTACAAAGATTTTTCTCGTTTTCAAACGGTTGAAAATCGAACTCGTCAAAGAGAAAGTGTACAACAATAGTTAACAACGACAAAACTGACGTTCACGTCTTTCAACTGGAAATATGATACGATAATACCGATTAATACCGCCAGTGAGTTCGGTATTGATAAAGATGACAGATACATATTTTACCTATTGTACAAATACAAACAATGACATGGAATTAGGAAGCCAACGAAAGTCATAAATCTATACATATAGACAGTTACTGTTTATTTATTTATATCAGCTGGTTTTTATTGCTGTGAACCGCAAACCTACATATACATGTATATATACAAACATAACGTATCTCAGCGTAGAAAATTCCTGTATACACTGGATATTAATCATTTTTATAGTTTTGTCGATCTTTACTCCAATTTAATCAAATATTTGATTCTAATGTATTTCAGTATTTTTTTCTTCGTTTTCAGAAAAATTCACCATGTCGGCTGAGGTTTCGGCTCCGATCATTCGACCTAAGACTGGTCAAGCTTTTCTCGAGTCTACCAGCTTCCGAATTAACCAGGATGACCTTTTAACTAATAACAAAATGAATAGCATGTTCAAGTCTGATTACCCACCTTACGAAGTTCAAGGTCGTACACAAGGGGCCAAGCCCCCACCTCTGTCTGAGGTTATGCACAGAGATCAGACTTTCTTTAATGAACGAGAGTCTGAAACTAACAAATCATTTGAATACAGACATTTAGCTAAGCCCGAAATACAAGGAGCGAGTGGAAAACTTCGAGTTACTAACTTTAAAATGGATCGAGATTTGAACAAATTTAATAAATTTGAGACTGTGCACAATTCATATTTTACTCCAAAAATGGCGGATAGTTTTAAATTAAGCAAAGCGCCATCTATATGGGAGAGTTATATACCACAAGGGGATAGGGAGAAGGAACCACAGCCGCTAACTGATTACCGGGATCGATTTCAAGGGCATGACACGACGGTACATAAAACCACAAGAGCGCCATCAATGCATGACGGTGAGTGATTTTTTTATTCTAATTATCGATACAAGTCTTATGCATGTTTTTCAGTTAGGACCACAACTTTGATCTTTTATATTTTAACATATTTTATTCATATTTTACAAGAGATTCTATGGTAAATCACGCCGATTTTGTAGCTCTAATAGCATACACTAGTTTTGACTAAATAGAAAACATTGTAGTGAACAGAAGTAACATAAAAAACTCAGAGGTTTACGCAGTCAAACGTTACAACAAAGACCCTCGGGCGATTTAACAGTTTTTTGTATTTGGAAGCGATCCTTATTAATTCAAAACACAATGAATTTTCGTTTTGAAAGTTAACCACTGGTAGTTACAGTTTGTGTCCTCCAGCTGATTCAAACATCAAGAAAGCTCTAGGATCGAGTAGTTGTGACCTCTGATTAGTAATCATTAGCCCCTCACTGCTGCGTGGTCGAATCCCACACGGGACTATATTTCACATGTGAGGAAGCTGTACAGCTAGCTTACAGGTCGATTGTTCCAACCTCATACATGGTTGTACGCCTGGGGTTTTCCTCCACTGTAAAAGCTAAAAATGACTCTAGCTGTTGGTGCGACACTAAACCCAGAAAAATATCAGACATTGTGTCAGAATGTCTACCGTGGCTTACGAATTGAGGGAAAAATTGAGAAGCACTGGATCGGTCTGCCCGATAAAATCTCCCTTTGTTCTTAACTTATTTCAGGCCAAAATGTATGTTAACCATATGTGTTAGTCAATGTTTTTATGGCTTAACATGTTCATTGAATTCTTTTTTTTCAAAATAAGTCTTTCAATCATATTATTAATAAATTTTGAATGTTAAAATACAAACTAAGATTTGAACTAGGAGACCAATCTCAAGTTTTATAACTTCAGACCTTGGTTGCGCGAACTGCCGGTGTATATACCCGAAACACTGCTGATAAACAACAATAAACTCAATACAAACAAAACAAATTCAAACATATGTAACAGAAATATGAAGACTTTGTCTCAATGTAGAACTGCATGTGCCAAAATACCATACAATTTAAAACCCTCGACTTGTATACGAAGTGGGAAACTTTACATACTAAAATATTTTAATGTTATTCTGAAACCTTTAGTTTCTGTTATCTTAAGTAACTGTTAACACGTTATAATCAACCATATAGTTGACTATTACATGGTGCAATGTTCATATTCTTAATCGCGTATAATCTCTTTGACCGAAGATTGATAGATTAAGACCGTTTAAACAATAAGTTTAAAAAAGATTATCGCTGCCACGATAAATGGCGTACAAGAAATCCAAGGTATACTGTAATCTACAACGTGTATACTGTAATCTACAACGTATTAATCCATTTTGTTACAATGATAACCGTATAACTTTAACGCCAAGTTGAAATATTTCCCAATGCTAACAAAGATTACAGTAAAAAAAGCTTACATCATAGGTAAAATAAATGAATGTGAATTAAGCGTTTTGCTATGAAACATTGTATCAGAAACATTGCTATGCAATAATTTTATTTGCTTTGATTTAAACATTTTAACGGATACTTGATAATTAAAAAATACTATTATTTAAAAATATTTATACCTAAGGGATAATTATTTCATTCGAGGCGTTTAATTATGACTTTCATGTTACGGCAGTCTTCCCGCAAACCTCTTTGCCCAAACGCCTGACACTTGTAAATTTCATTTCGGGCAAGTGAACCTTCTAAAAACTGCTTATTCGGACTAGTAGTAAGTTGTTTATTTTTAATGTTCCATTTATAGTTTAGGCTAGTTCTTTGAAAAAGTTAGTTCAAACACTGTTATGAGTAGAATCTAGACGTGCAGTATCAATTATAAGTCTAGAGCGGCCTTGGAAGCAACGTTATTTATCCCTTTCTGTCTTCTGTATAACAGGTGGCCCGCCTACCATTAAAGGCGATGGACGAAACAGTAATTTCTATACCACGCATAATGACACGTTCATTGGAACTTACGAAAAACCTGTCCAGACTTTACCCGTGGTAAGTAAACGATGTTCATAGAATGATCTAGAGGTTGGAAAACAGAGTTCATCTGATTTAGACCAACATCGTTTTTAATTGCTTTCTCCTGGAAATATCGAGGTTCTATGTAACGCGTTAATTGTATGACAAGACAACTTGTGTCCAAGTTTTACACTGCATTTAAAAGCATAAAATAAAATCATTAAACGTCTGAACCTGCCACTGTACATAAAGTACAATACAATAACATATTGTAAAACATCGATCCTTTGATGTTACAGACTTTCGTACTTATATTAGTTGCATTTATTACGAAATAAGGTTCTAATACAAAAGGTTAACAAGTTCTTTGTAGTAGAAAACAGATCTCGTCAAACCGATATTAGCAGACAGAGCATTGCGGAATAAACATTCATTAAAATGTGTCCTCATTTATTATAGAATTTCTCTTTTACAAATATTTGTATTTTTTTCTGGAAAGCCACCAAGTTACAATGTACCAGTCGGTGATCCCAACAAAGTTGTTGAACGTGAGACAACAATGAATGTATCATACAAGGACGTGGCCAACGAAAATCAGCGGACTCCGTACAGTATAGACGATGTTAGCAGGGTTCTTAATCAAACAAACTTCAAACAACAAGATGGTCATTTTAAGTGGAATGATTACAAAAGTACTGCCACGTCATCGTATTCTCCGGCAACAATGCCTGGTAATGTCTGTTTACTATCTACCTTGCTGTAAATATGTGTTAATACTGCTAATTCTAAATGAACGACTAGCTGTAATAATGGCCACCGTATGCACAACGGAAACGATTTGGCAAACATTCATCGATATAAAAGACCAAATATGCAATAAATCTATGAATAAAGGGCAACTGGGGATAAAATTTATTATTATCCCTTCTTTGGTGACCTTTGGTTCAGATTTACCTATAAATTAATGTATGTCACCTTGAATATTTGCCTATCTGTATCCTGTCATATTTGTATTCTGGCTTGAATCATTGCCTATCTGTATCCTGTTATATTTGTATTCTGGTTTGAATCATTGTGTATCTGTATCCTGTTATATTTGTATTCTGGCTTGAATCATTGTCTATCTGTATCCTGTTATATTTGTATTCTGGCTTGAATCATTGTCTATCTGTATCCTGTTATATTTGTATTCTGGCTTGAATCATTGTCTAAATATCGGTATCGTATCCGTACCTATACATGTATATGTAGATGATATTGATGCGACTGTTGTAACTAAAGGTGTTATTAGATAATTATTTGTATTAATCGTGCATAACTCAAACATATTGGTGTTTTGAAAGAGAAAATGTCCTCTAATGTTTCAGTTGAACGCTTTCATCCAGGAAAACACCGTAACCATAGTGACTTCCCAGAAGGAGACATGGAGCCATATAGAGTCGTAGACCGCGTTAATCTCACTACAAATAGATTTTATCACGGAAATGTGAGTATTAAAAAATGGCTGAATGCAGATTCGAAGTCCTTGACATTACATATGACGATTAATCTGCAGAACACACACCCAAAAGCACATGATGAAATAGTACACTGCTCCTTCGATATAACAAAAAATAAATAAGATATCGGCTACAGTGGCAAGGTTATTCACATGTCTCAAAATGAAAATGATGGGCAACACTTTCAAGGTCATTGACAGGACTAATTGTGAAAATGCTCCACCTTCAAGGTCGTTGACATAGAAAACGATGAAAATGGGTAGCAATACTTTAAAGATTGCTGATAAAGGCATTATAAAAGTAGATTTCTCTTTCAATGTGATTAACATTACACCAATTGAATGGTAGAGTAAGTCTCGTGGTCAATACATAGTACGTGATTGAAAAGAACCAACCGCTTTCATCGATGTATAGCACTTTGGTAAACAATACCAATTCTGCAAAGAAAATCGAGAATTATTCTAACACGTAAAATTTATTGTTTCAGCCTCCTAGAGGACTACATAATAACATTATATCAGGGGCTAATTTACGTACTAAAAGCAATGTTTGGTTTGGTGAACCTCCGCTAGGTGGCGCTTTCTATGGAACAACGAACGCCAGGACGTATCCGGCAAAGTCGATTCCATATTCATATAATAGATACAGCTTCCACAAAGATAGTGACGTTCCAATGAAATATTATGCAGGTCTGTATATATTCTAGATAATTACCTTAATCTATCTTTACTTTTAACTAAAGTAACCAACGAAACTCAGAAGTGACTTTATTGATGAATTATAAATATAAATTGTAAGATTTGAGATTCAATCTCATTAAATACTATGCCATTTACATTTTCGCTTATTTGGGACAAATGAATCTATCCATAGGCTTGAAATTTATTTTTGAAGGCACTTGCTTGAAAGAGCACGCGTTAAGTTCGATCAGTAAATAACTTTAAATAATAAAATATAAATGTCCGGTGTAATGCGCGCATGCCTTCAGACAAAATATTGTGACAACTTTACAATTGCTATCAATCATGCGTATATATAACAAGAGGGCTATGATGGCCCATTTTCGCTCACCTGAGTAAAGATTGCAACATTTAAGGTTTTCCTGTTATTTGACCTGGTGACCTAGTTTTTTTATCATTGTTCAAACTTGTTCACGATATCATTGAACATACATTTTGATATAGTTTAATGAAGAGCCAATCCAAACTGTGACTTCTAGTGCATTAACAAGGTTTTCCAGTGATTTGACCTGTTGACCTAATTTTTGACCCCAGATGACCCATGTTCGACCTTGTCCGAGATATCATTATGACAAACATTCTAATAAGATTGGATGAAGATTCAAGTAACCTCTAGAGTGTTAACAACCGCCAGGTGTGGACGATGGACACCAGAGACCGACTAATTACTAAAAAGTCATAATATCAAAGTAGTGTGGATAACACGCACTAAGCTAGTTCAAGAATAGGCTCTATGTTGCTGCCCTCATCTCTCGACATGGGGTTGCTATAGAGACAATAGGTAGACTACACTACGTTTATGTGCATCAAGTAAAGATCCTAAACATTGTAAAAAATGCTGCATTTATTATGCAAATTACAAAATTGCTAGATACCTGTGTGTAATAGAATACACTCGTCTGATAATATTCTCGTGATTTATTTGCCAAATTCAGGTCTGTAGTTCTTGCATGTTTGGGGCGATTTAACATGCTCTAAACTCAATACCTGACAATGGCCAGTTGAGAGTTTCAGCTTACTAGCTGTTAACCAATCAGAATTTAGTACATTTGTATTTGTTTTAAAGCAAGTATGTAATAAAATATTGCCTGCATGCATTCAAAAGTAGGTTGCAGAAACAATAACAGATCAGCTATTGCTTTGAAAGTTAAGATATGCCAATGATACAACAGTTGGTAGTATTACAAACTTGTTGAATATTTGTTTTCAGATTGCAATGTTTTATTTTCAGACAATGATAAAAACCACACAACAGCTTATACGGATTATAAAGACCCACGTCAAGTAAAAACGGCACCCAATCCAGTTGCTTTAGATAATGTAAGACTTTATCTGTTCAAATAGACACTTGTCACATTAGCTACATAGATTATTTCTTTCATTGTATTTGTAAGTTAAATAAAAAATAGATAACAGTGGATTCAAATATAAATTTAACATACGTGCACATTGAATTTCCTACATTTAGTGCACAAATTTAGAGATTGTAAAAATGCTGTAAAACCTGAGTAAATGCTCCCCCCCTGCATATACAACAACCTACAGGCACAACTGCCATCCTTTTGTACACAGCTACTGATATATGACCAAATTTACCTCTGAATAAAGGCCAACTGTAGGGGCTGAGTGGTAATGGTCTATGACTAGTAATCACTAGCCCCTCACCACGTATGTGCAAATCCCACCTTGGACAAATTTCACGAGAGAAAGCTGTCCACATATCATACAGATGGTCAGTGATTCTACCCAGATGTATACCTGGGGTTTGTTTTTCTTCTTTTTCATTAAATAAGTTTTTCATTAGCTTTCATTGATTTGCAGAGCCAAGTTGGCCAAAAAGATGGTTATTTTTATCATATGTTTATATTTTCGTATTTCACTTTTGCAGCTGAAAAGATCTCACATTCTACCACCAATTAGTAACTCTCAGTTCTTTAATACAACACACAATGATACATTTACTCCCAAAAGAACTGAGAGATACACATACGATGCTGGAAGGTTACAGAAAAGTTCCGTGCCACTAGGAACAATGCCTATGACAACTCCACAAACAAGAATAGACATATGATTCAGTCACATAGTGTTTTGATTATTACTGTTATGTTGTTGGTAGAATTTTTTTATTTGTTGATATCATAAAATTTAATGTTGAAATCATATCTTGGCTGGTTGTTACATTTACCATGTCTGCGTCATGTTTGAAATTTTCCAAACCAGACTTGAAATTATTTCCAGGTTAAATGATAGGACCCAACAATGTTAAATACTCAGTTTTAGTGCAACTTAATGTGGTTGTAAAATTATCAACATGTAAACATAATGTGACATTCTTTCGTCTAATATAAATGCAGTGATCAATTTTAATCATTGTTGAATACTGTTTGAAAATAATGGGGTTTTTTACCTTTTTGTTCAGAATATGTGATATCCCAAATATTTATATGCATGTATGTCTTCATGCTGCCTGTGAAGAATAGTAAAATAAGTATATATGTGTCAATTAACTGAAACGTGGCAAAAATGTGTCAATTAACTGAAACACAATAAAAATGTGTCAATTAACTGAGGCACAGTAAAATGTGTCACATTACCTGAAACACAGTAAAAATGTGTCACATTAACTGGGGCACAGTAAAAATGTGTCATTTCACTGAGGCACAGTAAAAATGTGTCACATTAACTGAAACACAGTAAAAATGTGTCGCATTAACTGAAACACAGTAAAAATGTGTCGCATTAACTGAAACACAGTAAAAATGTGTCGCATTAACTGACACAAAGATCTGCATAATTAAACATGATCTTGGATATGAATGTATGTGTGGTTTATTTTACTGCATTAAAGTGTTTGTATAATTTAAAGCTGGGTAGTACAGAATCTTCATGTATACAACTATATAAGATGAAAATAACATTGCTTCGCTAACTTCATGCTGTTTGTTTTATTGTATATAATAATTTGTGTGCTGTGGTGTGCAATATTTTCTCTTATTTCGCTCGAATTGTCAGTATTATATTTGTTCTGTATTAATTTGTATTCATTATCATGACTTCTAGTATAAAATGATGCAATTTTTTGACTGAATCATTGTGAATGTTAATTGATATATACAGATATGATTCTAGTTTTATCTGAATATAAAAAATATAAAATGAAATCAATGTATTGTATTTTTCATGATTTGAAATCTCACAATGAATAAATGCATTTTTCAAAAATTATATCATCAGTACTATTAATGCTCAAAGGTGAATTAACAACACAGATATATTAATATACCATGTAAAACTCTGAACGAACATCATCTGTGAATAGAGACCATATTTGAACAACTGTACACATATATATGTACAGTGTATTAATATACCATGGAAACCTCTGATCAAAGGTCCACTGTGAATACAATGTAAATATGACTTTAAATACCATACTTCTCTCCCTTGGATGGTCCTTCTACAGAGGTTGGACTGACCGTATGTTGCTTGCATGCCACAAAAGTTTCCATGAATTAACATCAAATATAAACCAACAAATACACAACACACTCAAAATTTTTACTTCAATTTTACAAATAAAAGCAAAAACCATATACACAAAATGAACCAGAAAAAATCAATGATGTTTAGTTAAAGCTTTTTAATGAAGATTCATGATTGACAAACTGCAACATTTGTTAAACACTAAACTGTAGACAGAACCTTACAAAGTACTGGTTGACAATACTATTGTAAGATTAAATACACATCAAACATGTATATCATACAATGATAATGATAATAAAGACATTGTTGTAAAAATGTGCCCAGATAGTGTCTAGTAGTAATACATTTTTTATGCACAATGTATGTAACACTTTATCCAGTTCTACAGAAAGATTTGTCATCATTTATCACCATGGGGTGTAAAAAATACTTGGTTTCCACTTAGCTGACTGACCCTACACTCTTTAGTCAGTCAATATTTTTTTCTTGCCAATATTTTCATATCATATGAACCATGTGTCCAAATTAAAAACTATGTGTATGAATTGCAATGTTCCGGCAACCTACCAACCCTGAATTTTTTGGGGATGTTAGCATAACCAGGAATTTTTTTTTGGGGGGGGGGGGGCTTTTGAGAATTCAAAAGTAAAATGTCATTACTTTTTCTTGGTTCTTAAATATAATGCAACAAACTGTAATGTTAATGGTTGCTTCAGACTATGAACAGATGAATCTACTTATTACAATGAAAATACAATAAAACTTAACTCATCAACCACTTCAATATTAACACAAGCATTTACTTATAAACAAGCATTCAGTATTTCCTCTATATTTCCATTTGATGAGAAAACCTCCATCTTAGACAAGGAGTTCAGATTCCAAATGTGGTTTAATGCTGAGGTTATATTCAAGTCATCGTTATAAAATATGAAAAATTTAACATAAGTCACATAACAAATTTTAAATAAGAATACTTCAATAATCTGCTAAGGTTTTCAGACAGTACACACAATATTTAACAGAAATAAAAATAAATCACAATATCCCTTGTTAATGGATCCAGTAGAGCTTCCTATCTGCGTGTTTAAAACACTTTCTGCTCCATGATAACTACACATCTGTTATAAACACTATAACTATTCCATGACAACTACACACTATGGTATAACATAATTTTATCATGTGGCTGCTTTATTTACATTAAATATTTAAGCTATTTGTATGAACAAGTTTCTAGGTATTTTGTGAGCAACAATACAAGAGAAGACAAACGATACACCACAGTATGTACCAAATATATCTTAGTAAATGTCCCTCCCTTATACTAACACATGAAACCCCCTTTTTCTTAGAAAAAGAAACAAACAAGAAAAAAAATAGTTTAGTAAACCTTCAAACTAATTTCAATGATTTCAATAATCATCCAAACAATTATAAAACGGGCTGAAAAAAATCATACGTAAAAAGACTTGGGGCACTTATTAGGAAATACTCTGTATCTACTTACATGTATATATACATACATAAACACACACAGATTGGTCATATTGACTTTTACAGACACAGAGCTTACTAAAATCAGAATTATTTTTCTTTTTACATACATCATACATACATACATCATACATACATACATAGTTTCCAATACAATTCCCATGTAAAAAGTGCTCATGTTTAAAAATCTTTGCTATAACAAAACAGTTACCTTCGATACTATACTATATGATTACAAGTAATTACACAATATTGATATATAAGCCAATTAGATTATTCCTCAAGACCAGCTTGAAAACAATACTGGCTTTTCATTTTAATGAAACTACAACATAGATTACTTGAAAAGTGCACCTGAATTATCCTGTTATCATTTCTGAATGCTTAAAAACCAGTCACTTTATGATCAAGCCAAATGTGAAAAAGCAGGGAATTTCTAGAAATATGAATGTAATACTTATTGTAAGTTTATTACCGTCATTTTAATGAAATGTTTAATTCAAGTCATATAACTGGTAAAATGACTGAAATATTTAACTTAAGTTATAATACTAGTAATATGGATGTAATGTTTAAATGAAGTTATATCGCAAGTAATATTGATGCGTTGCTTAACTTATATTACCAGTAATACTGATGTAGTGTTTAATCCAAGTTATACAGCTGGTAATATTGATGTAATGTTTAATTCAAGTTATACAGCTGGTAATATTGATGTAATGTTTAACAGAAGTTTATTACTAGTAATACTAACGTAATGTTTAATTTGAGTTATATTTTCAGTAATATGGCTGCATTGTTTAATCAAATTATACTACCGGTAATAATGCTGAAATGTGTAACTTTGGTTATAATACTAGTAATATGGATGTAATGTTTAACTACCGTCATATTATCAGTAATATAGATGAAACCATATCAACTAGAAATTAGGTCATGACACAGTAATCACTACATTTATGAATTGGTATTAAGAGAAATATAAAATTTAAAACAACACCAAGTTAAACCAGAAATTTAAAGCAGAACCTTGTAAAATGCTGAGATATTGAGTTTGTCCCAACATAAAGCCAAAATAAGTGAGCAAATTAAAAAAAAAATTTAAAAAAAAAACTGACTAAATAAGTGAACATCTTCCCTACTTATTGCTTTTTCACAATATCAATAAAACACAACCAAAGGAGATGTGAGGTAGTTAAAATTTATGAACATACCTTACCGCAGGACTCTTGAATTGTGTGAGAATTGACTTACAATTTATTTTTGGTTGACTAGCTTTTTATTGTCAGCGTATCATTGAGTTACTCTCATAAAATCTCCTAAAACCTACTCGTACAAAATGTTACAAAAGGGATGATAGAAAATGAACATAATTATCTAAAAGCAAGAAATAACCTTCTTATACATCAAACTATGTACAAGTTTATACAAAATGTTTAAGTAACAGTTGAGATAATTCATACAATGTCATCACAACACAAGTCAAGTGAAGTTGCTTCCCCTTGTACAGAAAATCATAATCTATAACTGTTAAAATGTAAGATTTTATAAATCAGGATATATTTTTTTATCAAACAATGGCATTGTTTGAGACAAACTTTAACATCCTTTTTTTAAATTGCACAGAAAAGTTACAAAATTAGTCAAGTATTATTTTGTCAACAAAATCATTTAACCAAATACAATGTAGGTTGTTAAGGCTATTTATGTCCTGCTGACAAGATATGATTTAAATGAAGATTATTGTAATAGGTGTACATCTAAAATATTGTGGAGTCATAAAAATTAAGTCTATCATCTAACAAGTTTTATTGTGAATAGCATTAGAAAAAAAATTACTGGCCCGCAAATTAAGTATGAAAAAACATTATGCTCCACAAAGACTATGTGTTTTAGCATTAAATATCCTATAAGAGATTCTCTTTGTAAAAACCATTGTGAGCAAATAAAACAAAATTCCCAGTTTAATTCTGGGGCATGTAAATCAGTAATAATTACAGCAACCCTGAATCTAACAAGAATTATCACTGAAGGTGATTAAATACCCTCCCCTGAAGAGCCCTTTTTTAAAAGCTTATTAACTTAGAACAAGCCATTTAGGAGAAGAGACCAACACAAGATTTTGTCTACAGACAAATAAAATGGGGCATAACTCTGTACAAATAAATCTGAATATTTTTTTTATAATATGCACAAGACATAATGCCTAAAGTATTGGTAAAGTTTTATAAATATCCAACAAGCTGTTTTGGAGAAGAGGTGCACACCAGATTTTGTCTTAAGACAAATAATGAAGGGGTATAACTCCGTGAAAATATTTTTTCTAAATATTTTTGTTAAAAATATGCACAAGTAGACCTAATGCCTAATGTGTTGGTAGTTTTATAAAAGACCAAACAGCAGTTTCTGAGAAGTGCACACAAGATTTTGTCTACAGAAGGATGGATGGATGGACAGACAGACAGATGGATGGACAACCTAAAACCAGTATACCCCCCTTACAACTTTGTTGTGCGGGATGTGTAATAATACCATGCACACCTATATTTACATGGTGAACAATTGTGTGAGGGTTCCAATCAGACCAGTAGAAAGTGTTTGCTCTACAAACTTATATACACCAAAATAGCAAAGTAAACATGTTGACTAAATTCAAGGGCAGAAAACTCATTTATGGTAAGACCAATCCAGAATGAAACAAAGTCATTTTATCTGCTCATCATACCAATCATGTACATTAGATTTTGCATAAATAAGTGGTAACTGAAAATACAATCAATTTTGAACTATCGTACTAAAATATAATGTATGTAAATTAAAGGGTGCATAACTCTGCAACACATGGTTTCATATTCATTCATTTATAACTACAGACATCATTTGCTTCACATGCATTTTGGCAAAAAATGGCTTCCCTACTATAAAATGTCAATTGGGTATATTCCAAGAATAAACTGATTATGGAAGGCACAACTAGAGTAAATTTATATCAATCAAACAATTGAATAATCAAGAATAAATTAATAGATATCTGACCTATTATGTCTGAAATTATACAAAATAACTTTCTGACGTTTGCATTCTGTCATAAAGTTTAAATAATGTACAAAGAAAAATAATATATTTTATCACAATGAGTAAAAGCTATGCACAACATAAATGAAATAATATGCAATGAGTAATGAGTTTTATTCAGGCTTTGCAAACATGATAAAAAAAGAAAACAAAATGCACAAATTAAAGAAGGGATTTAAACAATGAAAGTATAAAATAATTGAGGAACAGTCAACAAAGGTGTGTATTTCTTTATATGAATCAAATCTATGAACAACCAACCATCTAATCCAATGGTACTGACTAAAAAAAATAAATAGAAAAATGTATCCGTGGGCCATAAGTCCTATCTGATTTCATCAGAAATTTATATATCGCCACCAACCTGATGTCACAACTAACACTATTTCAACTTTCAAATTAAAACAGTTTTAATAGTCAGACAGATATGAAGAACAGGGGTAAATCAATTATAAAGCTACCTGTAACAGCAATAAACTAAAGTACAGAAAGTCCTTCCATGTTCCAGTACATGTGTACAGTGAAACTCCAAAAGGAGAACAATATGGCCTTTAAGCACATGTTGTCTATATTCAAATGGAGCTTTAACTTAGAATTGACTGTGTGAGACAGAGAGTGTGTGTGAAAGTGTGTGAGAAAGTAAGTGAACTTCTTCAACAGTAAAATATATTTTACATCTGAACCAGTAAATTAAAGTTAAATGTGCTAAGTTTTTTCTAAATGTTTTCTATTTCAAACAGTATGTAGTCAATTAAGTATAATTAACTTTAATAAAAGATAAGAACATGAAATGATTAAAACAGGGACAAAACTCAGCAGTCATAATAAGCAACAACAATATTTAATCATAAAACTGCTGTGAATTTATTACAAGGAGAATTATGCAAACTGAGGCTAAGAACTATGTTATATAAGAAATTTAGACCACAAAGTGTTGCCTAAATCTAATTAAAATAGTACTTGTTCCACAAGTTTAGAAATGATATAAAGTTTCATTGGAAACATTCGGTATCTTAATAGACATTCAATTTCTCAGTACAATCATTGTGGTTAACATTCAGATTTACTTGTCAACATGTTTTCAACCAATTTAATGATATTTTAGATGTTTTAAGAGAGTATGTACTGCTAAAGGCAAATTATGGGAGGATTCCAATCAATGTTTAGAATAGAATTTATAAATTGTAATATTCAGCAACTTCACATTTTATTTCAAGTGAAAAATGGTGACTTTGAATTTGTTCTCGTTATCGTCACTTGTCCTGGACATCGGGTAAGCAGCTAACCACGATAAAACAATGTAGCATTTATCCATATTTTGACTTTGGCACAAACGTGATACACTCCTTAAAAATTCTAGCCAAAGTGTATAATTTTTTCAGGATTTATCAACTTCACAATAAAACTAATAGCCTGTGTTTTGATGGCTCTAACTCACTTGGTATAGAATATAACAAAATGCAACTCTAACATGTGCTTAATAATGTAATTTACAACACATTACAACTTATGAAGCATTAAACATCATATACCACTTGTTTTCAATTTGTACAGCATAATTTATCATTTACAATAGAATCACGCTGATTTAAGTTTAATAGAAATAAGTATATGGACGAAACAACAAACAGATGTCACTAATTTATGATAAAATAAAATCCTAAAATAAAGCTTGCATGAATTATGTCATGTCGACACAGGCTAACAACACCATTATTAATCTTAATCTTAGAAACTCAACAGAAAAAACAGGCTCAGCATTAAGTGCTATGTTTAAATCCAAACCATCTGATGAGGCCACATCACAAATTCAGTAAGAATCCCATTAAGCAGTTCAACCTATCATGTATGAGTGTAGACAATTAGAAAAGCAGAGTAAAAGGAGACAATTGTCATTACATGCTAACAGACAAGTTGGTTGTATACACAAATAGTGTCAAAGACAACATGAACCAGTATAGTGTATATATAGTACTTAATTAGATGATTAAGTGCATGTACATGGACTAGGTAGTTGTCATCATCATTTAATACATGTGGTAGTAGTTGACACAATACATGGACAAGGTAGTTGACACCATCATTTAATACATGTAGTAGTAGTTGACACAATACATTTACAAGGTAGTTGACACCATCATTTAATACATGTAGTAGTAGTTGACACAATACATTTACAAGGTAGTTGACACCATCATTTAATACATGTAGTAGTAGTTGACACAATACATTTACAAGGTAGTTGACACCATCATTTAATACATGTAGTAGTAGTTGACACAATACATTTACAAGGTAGTTGACACCATCATTTAATACATGTAGTAGTAGTTGACACAATACATTTACTAGATGGTTGACAAAATCATTTAATACACATTCTAGGTTGTTGACATCACCATTCATACATGTACTGCATAGTTGACACAATACATGTACAAGGTAGTTGACAGAATCATTTAATACAAGTAAAAGGTAGTTGACACTATCAACATTTAATACATGGACTAGGTAGTGGATATAATGGTACAATACAAGTAAGTAGACATTATGACTTAGGTGGATAAATCAGACATTTAGAACAATTTAAATACTTAGTAAATGTCTAATTAGATTCACATAAAGTTACTGACAAGATGAGTTAACACTAGGTGCTCAAAGTGCTGATCTAAAACCTAATGGTTGGTATGATGAACTGATATTACAACTTGTAAGTCTTATTTTGGACCATCACAAGAAACAAAGCAAATCATCATGAATAAAAACAATGTTTTCTCTCCAATTAAAAATTGTGTTGTTCTATACTAGAGTCATGAAACTGCTAAAAACCTGAGAAAGCTTGTATTTTAACATGGACTTTATGGAAACTGTAATGTGAAACACCCACTTAGGCCAGGAAAAAAATAGTTGTGTTTACAGTCACCCAACCAACACTAATTTTTTAGCCTAAAAGTTCTAGCAGCAAAATACAAAAACATTTTGGGGATGAATCATACCTTCAAACTATGAAAGAAAAGATATAAGCTTTCAACCTACTGACCTATTTTTGGGGGGTCAAATCACAATAAACATGACCATTTTTCTTCTAGCCTAAGCACATAGGAAACAGTGACTGGAATGCTATTTTCATTTAAAAAAAAACACCCTGACCATGTTTCATAAAACACATTTAGAAAATGTACCCATATAGCAACATCTGATGACTTCGTTACAAACTTAGCCTTGATATTTTTACTATGAAATTTCTGACCCAAGTTTCAATTCAATCAATTGATATTTTTGTGTATAAATATAATATTTTAAGCGTTTAAAACTATAGTTGAAAACTTGCATTGATGAGACCTAAGAAGAGGACATAACATTATACATTAAAGTGCATTGTAAACTAAAGCTCTCGGAATAATAATATCAAGATGTATTTACACACTACATCACAAATAATAAAATGTGATTTAATCACAAATTTAACAGTTTATTTTCATACCTAATAACAAAAAAATGCTTAAAAACAATACAATTAAGAAAAAATAAACCTTTCAAACACAAATAAATTCAGTGTAATTATATTATGTCCTAAATGTAAAACTGATACAAACACAACTTAAGGAGTTCAATGGTAATCTCACACACCCTAATACAGAGACACACAGATAAAGGAAAGCAGACATGAATATGAACACATCTATTTCTAAACTCCATAAAGTCAGTCTGAGGAGAAAGAAGCAACCAACAGACATCAGAGGTCAAACTTTTATATCTAAATTTCTATTAAGTATGCTGTCCATCTTCAAAACCATTTCCGCAAGTTGATACTGTGAGGCTAGACATGTAGCCTTGGACCCAACACACATTTGGAATTGAGATGGTTCTAGGTCTGAGTCACATTTAATCGGATGGAAGGCATGCACCATCCCAGCATCAATAGCACGAAAAACAGTAAGGTTACTTTGCACGATATTCTCGAACAAAGCAACATCTTCCTTTCCCCAGCCATGAATACTGGTATCATATCCACCAACACGTTCAAGATCACTTCTATACATCGCAGCAATTCCATATCCAAACTGCCTCCAATATCCCATCTTTGGTGAAAAATCTAAAACATCGATTTTACATCCAGACTTTGGTAAATTCATGCACAGTACTTCAGGATCATACTGGCTAAAAACTATGGGGTGATACACCATCGTTCCTTGTATAGTATTAAGACGTATTCTGTTAAGAGCATCTCCAGTTAAAATGATATCAACATCAACACAAAATATAAGATCATTCATTGAACATTGTTTGGCACCTAAGTCTAATGCCTTTGCTCTAGCAAAATCTCCGTCTGCTTCAATGACTTCAAGTAAATGTCCGCCATATTTTTTCTGATAAATACCAACTATATTAAGTATGTCCTCCACTTCTTGTAGAGAACTATTATCAGTGAATAAAACAATATGAATTTGACAACTTTCTTTCTTTGCTAAGCAAATTTCTTCAAATATTTTCATAAATCTTTCAAATTCATTAACTTTACCAGCTAAAGGCAAAATAAAATGTATAGTTTCTTTTAACTTTTCAGGAATAACATTTTCATCGTTACCTCTAAAATGACTAAATATATGTGGAGAGTCAGCAGTGACCTTATTCTGTTTATCTGAAGTCCATACACTTTCAATGAATTCTGTATGGCTAAATGACTGGTGCAGGTAGGCATGTCTCCGCACTGGAACATTCAAATTTTTCCCTTTAACTTTTCTGTAAGTGAACAAGATATCTAATATATAGTTGGCCCCATTTAAGGGGTCGGTATTTGTATAACCATACAACACCTCCTTAAAATCCCCTTTGTGTCTGGAATTTTTGTTGATAATTTCCATAGCCTGAGTTACTACCTCTTCCACACAATTTTTACGATAAGAGTTTAAGGCCTTTCTTGGATTTACGTTTAAGTGTGATGAAACAGATTTTGAATTAAAAAATTCCCATCCAATCACTTCATTCTCTGAGGAAGGTATAAATGTTTTAATGGATGGTTTTACACCATATTTATCAAACACTGACTTATCGTTTAACACTTGATTCATTTCATTTATTTCTCGATGAAGTTCTAATTCTTTCTGACGTAATTCTTTGATTTTCGTGGAGGTGAAATGGTTGTTAATGCGATACTGATATGATGGCATTTTGATTGGATGAAGAGAGAGCGCAGTTTGTACTTCATTATCCAATAGAGTGTTTACAAATGATCCCTTGTATTCCTTAAAATTTTGGTAGAACAAGCGCTGCATCTGAAAAATAGGGAAAAAAACAAGTCAAACACCTTGCATACACAATATGTATAGACAACGTCTTGTCTCAGTCCAACAAAAATATACATTATACAAACACTCAGAGAAAATCATGTTTTTGAGGTAAATTAATTTTCCTCCCAATCCTGAAAATAATAAGTTTCTGAATACAAACAGCAAAATCTGTGATTTTACTTGTTCTAATTTCAACTACACATAAGACGCACTTTGCCCAAATCCATAAAATGTTGGGAAAAAATACAATATTTATCATAAAGATTTCAATAAAATACATTCCCACAATGCAATGATTTTTGAGTTACATGAACACCAGAATGAACATGTGGTCTCTATTAAGTGTTTCCAAGCTTCTTTTATGATTTGATCGAGTGACCTGATTTTTTAACCCACTTAATCTACAATCAAGTTTAACCTAAATTTTAATGTAACAGACATTCTGACCAAGTTACATTAAGACTTGGCCAAAATTGTTGATGATGAATGGACAATCCACAAACTAACATCATAAGAAATCAGAGAATTTTTGTTCTTAAGTAAGTACAGCATTCATGGACAAGTTATTTTCACATGTCTGATGGAGCATGACTTAAGTACTGAGAATTGATTCCTCCGCAGGGTAAACATGTTTCATGCATCTAACAAGACATTAGGAAGCCAACAGGATACCATTTATAATTTTAAAAGTGATGAAAGACTCCAATCTGCCATCACTATAGACACATCAAGTCATTATACAGCCTTTATACTTAAGAACAAAAGGCCATTGAAAATGGATTGTTCTATTCTAATCCAGATTGTTTTAATTAAGATGAGATAGAAAATAAAAAACAAACTAAAGGCTGAAATAATTAACAAAGCTTAAAAAACGCTAAAATACTGAACATGCTTTCAGCATTATATTGGCTACATTTTTCCTACTTTGATACAGTATTCACATTTCTATGCAGATGGTTAAGGACAGCCTAAAACATATATTTTCCATGGCCTTATGAGTAAATAATAAGTGAAGTACTGCACTCATTTTCACATCGTCTTATTTTTTGGGGTGTGTGTGTGGGGGGGTTAACGTCACATGAACAGCCAGGGTAACTTCACAACTTCCAACTACAACTGTGGAGGAATATCCCAGGCATACACCATTCTTCCATAAGCTAGCTTGACATTCACTTTCACTAAGAACTTTGAATTATACAAACATGAATCAATTCATCAGATGAAGGTCTAGGAATGTCAATTGTTATGATGTAAATCTATAAGGTCACACATAGATAAACAATGACAATTTGTGTGAATTATGGTATAAACAACAGATTTGTAAGTATTCAACTTTTCTCACGCACTAATCATACAAATAGAGTTATGACTAACCAGCACATATACTTCACATCCAAAATTTTGTCACAAGACCAGACCAAATGTAAGTCCTACGTTTAAAGATCACAATTAAAATTGAAGTCACTAAGTAAGATTTTTCTGTACATGGATGGGAAAAAAGAAATTGTACATGATCTAGATATTATGGTATAGAATTAAGAATAATGACCAAGTTTCTAATTGTTGTGAGGGTTACAAAAGGCACAAAATATCAAGTTACAAGTTTGTTCGGTGGTTAGGCAGTATATTCTCAGGTAACTGGGATGGTCGGAGTTCAGCATATACATCCTTATAAGGTACTGTAAATTATATTGTAGTGAATAACAAGAGGGCTAAGATGGCCCTTTTTCGCTCACCTGAGTAAAGATTGCAACTGATTAGGCCTGATGGCCTACTTTTTTGACCCCAGATGAACCATATTCACACTTGTCGAAGATGTCATAAAGACAAACATTCTTACGAGGTTTGGTGAATATCCAATCAAAACTATGACTACTGGAATGTTAGCAAGGTTTTCAAGCAATATAACCCAGTGACCTAGTTTTTCACCCCAGATATCTCACGTTCAGTCTTGTCCATGATATCATTGAGACAAACATTCTGACAATGTTTGACAAAGATTCTATCAAAACTGACCTCGAAAGTGTTAACAAGGTTAATATGCCACATGACAACGGACATAGACCCATTGTGCTCAGATGAGCTAAAAAATCTGAATCTTTAAAAGTCAAGATTTCAATTCAAAATCAAAAGAAAAAAATTGCTTTATTCACTTTATTAACTTTATTATGTAAACTTCAAGAGGATACAAGGCAAGCTTGTTAGGATGACAAGAGAGGAGAATACATGTATACCGGTCCTAAACATAAAATAAGAAACTATCAGAACAATAAGCCCCTAAAATATTTTTATTAATTAACATTGCACCAGCAGTCAGCATCTTTCCTCAATTTTTCCAGCTTAAATGGTGGAGGAAGAACCCAAGGATACATCTGGGTTGAACCACCAACCTCCTAAGCTAGGTGGACAAATTCCTCACATGTGAAATTTGTCTGGTACCAGGAGGGTTTCAAACTCATAGCATTAAAGATTTAAATCAGTCACCATAGAAACAAAGAAACAAGTCTTATAAAAATATATTGCATTTATCTTATCCTGCCAATTACAGCTCCAACAAAATTACCAGACACATCGTAAATAAAAACATTCATGATAACAATAATGATTTTCTGGTTCACATTGTAATACATTTCAAATCCCACCTGTTAATGTTAATTGGTGGTGAATTCAGTGCAAGTACTTTGGGAAGGTGGGTTTGCAATTGTGACAATTTGGTTGAAGACCACTGAGCCTACAACCACTCATCCACAGCTGATGGGTAAAAGTTGACAGTTATTTGCAAACAACAAACTTTATATAGGAGTAAAATAAAGGAACCAACCAATTAATAACTGCACAACTGTTGAAAAATCCTACATATTAATTAACATAAATATTTACTAATTTCATTATGTTTTTTCAGGCATCCTGACAAAATGTCAGTAATATTTATGTGATATTGAAAGTACAAAATGGAGTAATAATTCAGGATAAATAAACAATCAATCATTAGGCATAAAAATTGTTTCTGGTTACATGCTCATTAACAAAAACGGGCATAATGGCCCGCATTGCTCACCAGAATAAGTGTAAATTAACTCATTACTAAAAATGAAATAACCATATGCGTGCACTTCAGGGCAGATAATGGGGAACAATAATAAACTCAATTAGGGACAATCAAAGGATACTACAAATGAATATTTGTGATGACTGGAGGATGCTACGGACCAAAATTGGTGATGATCCGACCATTAGTTCATGAAAAGAAGTCATTTTAAGGTATTCCCAATTTTAGTCTAGAAGTGCCAATCAATTTATTCAAGCAAACTTGAAAGAGGACCATCGAAGGATGCTACAAACCATGCATAGTGATGATACATCCATTGGTTCATACGAAGAAGATAATTAAAGGTATTTCTATTTTTGGCTCTAGTGAACCCTAGAACCTAGAGCCATTTTGGAACATGAAAAAGGATTATACACAGCAAATTTGAAGTAAATCTGACTGGTAGTTTCTGAGGAGAAGACCATTGTTAAAGCCAGACAACTGAAGATGGACACTGGACACCAGATGCTGGAGCATCCACCCACCTATCCTAACAGCTCACCCTGAACCTTCAATTCAATGAGCTAAAAATAAGGAAGGTGGAAAGGGAATTTTTTTGCTATTCTTTGAAAGCCACTATTGGCATTATTTTTGTGTGGAAAGATAAAAAAGTGAGACAGCGGGTGTTTCATTCCTCAGGCCAAATAAAAAGTCTAGGGTTGCAGGGAAAAATTAAAGTAGGTCAGGTAGCCAGTTACAAACAATTTATTATTTAGCCTTAATCATTAAGCCGTCAGTTGTTAGGATATATTAATATTTGTTACTTGTTTGTTTTGGAAACTAAAGATTATTAACATTGTTGTGGTTGTGTTTGATTTCTATTCTAAGATAATCACATGACAGTACACAAATGAACTTATAATTTTAATAATGATTATATTTTTCAAAGAGTGTGTGTGAGTTTATTAGGGGAGGAGCACATTGTGAAGGATCATCAAATATGTACAACAAAACGTAGCCAGCGATACACGCTTACATACATACATACATAACATCAATTTGAAAACTGAAAATATAAATCTGGCCTAAATGGCATCTAAATCAAAAACTAAGGGGGGGGTATATATAGACTTTATTATATCTACTCATGTTCGGAGTCAATTCACAAGATCAGATCAATTTATGAGGCGACATTGAGTAATCTAGATTTGAATTCCATTTAACAATCAACTAGATCTGTACCATTGCATACGCCCACACCCTCCCCTTGCATGTGTAACATTCATTCAAAGCTGGCTCATCATTTACTCCATGAACATAAATAAAATCTTACATACACTTTTAGGCTATACTTTACAATATAGAATTTGAAGATATTTTAAGTTGATAAAAAGCACAACCGTACAGAATATCAACTGATTCTCTATATTCCCCGAACCTTATCTTAGATTGTAATTAATCAAAATATTAACACATTGAGCATTATATACAGAAGTTCATTCATAGTGACAAAGGTTAATCAGTTGGGGTGAACAGTATTTCACAGCACATATATCATTCTTAATTCTTTGCTGTAAAATCAGGTCGACATTTATGTTTTCAATTTTTGGGTACATTATGAATGAATCTTTCAAAATGAAAAGGTAATTTGTCTTCAAACTTGTTTGTACAGGTGTTGTAAATGATATACAGACATGGCATATGATTGACTAAAGTAATAACAAACACTAAGCTTAATATTCCGAGTACTAAGTATTTGATTGTTTGTTTGGGGCTGTTTATAATGTTGACAGGAATTATGAGAGAATTATCAGGAAAAATCCTCAGTTCATTAAAAAGCATAATAACATTTGACTATCAAATAAAAAATTTACGAAAATTCCATGGAAGAAATGTAAGTTCAGACTGCAGGCCTCAAGTTTGTGAGGACTATACAGGAGGGTAAAGTTGAGGTTGTATATGGAGGGTGGCTGTAGAGAGGGGGTAAAGTTGAGGTTATATATGTAGAGAGGGGGTAAAGTTGAGGTTGTATATAGAGGGTGTATGTAGAGAGGGGGTAAAGTTGAAGTTGTATATAGAGGGTGTATGTAGAGGGAGGTAATGTTAGGGTTGTATATTGTGTGCGTGCGCGCGTTCGTGCGTAGAGAGGAGGCAAAGTTAGGGTTGTATATAGAGGGTGTTTGTAGTGAAGTAAAATTAAGGTTGTGTAAGGAGGGTGGCTGTAGACAGGGAGGTAAAGTTAGGGTTGTATATTGTGTGCGTGCGCGCGTTCGTGCGTAGAGAGGAGGCAATGTTAGGGTTGTATATAGAGGGTGTTTGTAGGGGAGTAAAGTTAGGGTTGTGTAAGGAGGGTGTTTGTAGGGGAGTAAAGTTAAGGTTGTATAAGGAGGGTGTTTGTAGGGGAGTAAAGTTAAGGTTGTATAAGGAGGGTGTTTGTAGGGGAGTAAAGTTAAGGTTGTGTAAGGAGGGTGTTTGTAGGGGAGTAAAGTTAGGGTTGTGTAAGGAGGGTGTTTGTAGGGGAGTAAAGTTAAGGTTGTATAAGGAGGGTGTTTGTAGGGGAGTAAAGTTAAGGTTGTATAAGGAGGGTGGCTGTAGACAGGGAGGTAAAGTTAGGGTAGTACAATGTACTAAAAAAATTTGTCCAAAGAAAAAAATATACATACACAGTGATCGGGAAAGAAATTTTCTTATTGGGACGATGGCCCTTTCAGATGCAAAATCAGTGTGACATTTTGAAAACCTTGTAGCATAAAGAAAAAGCTAGCTTAAAGCGCCAGATGACACAAAGCATCTATCATTAGGTGCATGCTTTTGCAAAAGGAAAGAATTGCATTAAGCGTCAGATGACGCAGAGCATCTATCATTAGGTGCATGCTTTTGCAAAAGGAAAGAATTGCATTAAGCGTCAGATGACGCAGAGCAGCAGTATTTACATCATACTCATGTGAAACATGTGAATATGCCACAGGTGCCTCAGTGGCCAAAGGCAATGTGACATTTTAAATTTTAATGTGACCAAGGCACATGGCGCATGCCTTTCCAAAATCACTGTATAAAATCCAGCCTTCATCCTCTAGGTGACATTTAGGTGCAAAGATCTTTAACACAGACGCAAAGTATATGATCAATGTATTATACAGTATAGGCTGAGGATATATATATTGTATACATGATAATATAACCACAATATGTATCTCTCCTGGCTAGATTTACATACATCACATGTACAAAGGATGCACATATCCAGTGAGGGTTGTCACTACAATACATACATGGAAATAACGTTGTTAAAATACATATTGCGCAGTAATAAAGAGGTAACATTGCTTGAGTTTATTCCTGGTTTATTTTAGACCGAGACACTTACCTGTACTTAAATGTTCTGCTGACAAAGTATTTTAACTCACTGACTCATTGTTTAAATTTTATAAAAAGATAAGAATGGATTGTGCGGCTAATCCTGAAGATACAATATTTCTATGTTGATGTGTGACACTTTCATTAAAGATTTCAAACCAGGATTCATTTGTCAGCAAAACGAAAAGAAAATCACTGAAGTTTAGAAAAAGACCAAAAGAGAATACCAATAACACCTTAATAAATGCCCCCCCCCCCCAATTAAAACCCTCATCAATTGTAAGAAAAAGCTGAGAAGTGCTTTAAAATAATTCCTCAGTTCATATTCAATGCTTCTAAAAGCGGTCCAATCAGTAACTCAGCCCATTAAAGCCTGTAAAATGTAGCACCCTGGTGTGTTCATCTGAGAATATTCAATTTATGTGATTTTCTGAATGAATTGAGCAGACTTGAATATTTTCCAAAATAAATTTTAATGGTTTTGTTTGATGAATGTAGCACATATATTCAATACTTTGCACAGTTGTTACATAAAATCATCTTTTTTACAAATGTCAAAGTATTTAATGTATTTGGTATTAAAAGACTTGGTTTGATGAGAAGATTTTATAATGTTAATTTCAATTTTCTATTTTGAAAATAATGACAATATTTAAGTTATTTTAACTTAGTTTAAAGATGTTTTATATTATATCCTTTGTCTTGTACCCCAAACAATAAAATCTAACTAAAGAAATTATTTAATTTCTTCATCTTGACAATAATTGTTCAGATACTCTAGTAAACCTGTTATACATTTTATCAGACTGTAAATCAATAACAATGTGTTCCATAAAGAAACTTGAATTGTCAAAATAAGCAAAACTGTCCAGCAGCTTGTTATCAGTGTCTCAAGATATAGGATGCCCAGTGCTGACTGCAGCAAACCGACTGTTCTGCTTTCTGTGGTGTGCAAGCACGACCACCACCTTTTCGTGAAATTACCATCAGAACAATACGCTGTAGAAGATAGGCAAACTATTTTTTGAAGTAAAAGAAGGATTGTATTACTGTATGAATGGTTATTGACCTTCCTGGACCCAGGCTAACACAAATAATTGCTAAACCAGACCAAACAGCCATAAAACTACAACCTTTCAGTTCAGAGGTTAAAGGTCTTTAACCCAGATTCTGCACTTGAATGACCGAATGAACGAAACAATCAATCACTGTGAGAGAACTGACTAACAACTCGGAATACTTGATATTACATTCAGGGTACAAATATACACTAACTTAATTATTGTACATTTTATGTACCGAAGATAAATAATTGGTGAATTGTAACACATTTTTTGGCTGTGTTTGTATTTTATGAAGATGGGATGGATTTTTATGAGGGTTCTATAACCAGTTGGCACAGTAAAGAAGTGTTTGTAGAATAGTTGTGGTTTTTCATAAATTACACAACTAAGATACAGACATGATGATGTAATGTTACAGATGTTATCTTTAAAAATGATTTTAAAGCGTTTACATACACATCAATGTTTGAAACTACAAATTATAAACTAATGGGTATTGTATATAAACAATAACACAAGTTTCCCATTCAATAATTGATTTTTTAGTTAAAAAAATGAAAAAAAGAATGGGATTTTGAGCAATATAATATTGAACCTCAGAGACAAAGGTCAATGTCAAAAGTTCAAAGTGGACACCTCTGAATCATCAATCATTTAAGGTTAAAGTTCAAACATGAGTTTGAAAATTAAGCCACAAACAAAATTTAAATGAAGAAGCGAGGCAAATATATAAGGACAATTTAGAGAAAAACAGACAGAACCAATGTCACCCCAGTTGAACAATTTCACTTAGTATCAACATTTGCGCCAAATTCAAAATGAAGGGGGGGGACATCTACTCAGTGATAGCAGTAGTTGAGTTAGCAGATTTACTTGATAAAAAAATTTGAAAATCATCGAAAAAACAGGCAAAATTTACGTGACACATGACAACATAACACATGTTACAGTATGTAACAATCAGCATACATGTTTACATTAGGATTATCTTAATCCTTAATCCATTTCCTTTATTTATTTATCTAAACCAACCAATTAATCTGAAATGAGAAATACAAAAGGACAAGACACAATAAAGCGCACAGTCAAAATGTGCGTGCAAATTACGAATGTCTTATTTTTAATTACTTTCAGTACTTTGAAGATTTATTTTCTGAGAGAGAAGCAAACAATAAATTTACAATCTATAAACAGAAACTATACCAGACCGGAAACACTCCCAACTGAATTCATGTTTTTCCACTCAGTACCCCAATTTGTTTTCTGATGAATAAACATAATTAAGACTTTAACAGAGAGGATTATCTTATAAAACAGTAGAGTATGAAAGAGGCAATATTTATAACAACACCAGACACTACGGATTGAAGAACTAGAGTCCCATAGTACTGTTTCAATTCATTTCTTTCACATTGGGTAACACCACTAATTAACAGTTCTAGCTATGATTTAATTCTAATTAACATCAGCAAGTTATATTACGTAGGAACAAAGTTAACAAAAAATATCCAAGAAATGAAAAATCAAACATCATTTAAAGTGCATGCCTGCAGTCTGTCCAAATACAAAAATATGTCAGGTCATATCCATTGCCCAGAGCAACAGATAAGCTGTGTATTTGCGTATTTGTTCAAAATACGCAATTTTAACTACTTTAGATGCGTATCAAAAAGCAATTACAAAAGCAAAATACCCAATTAAAATATTTATGATGCGTATCAAAACCAATTTTCATGAATATACATGCATATAGTCATTTTCGTCGGTCAGTCGTTCCTCATAGTCTCAGACAAACGTTGTAGCGATGCGATTCAGAAACAACCAAATATGTACGGTTTAGACTTGATAAGTAAGAGCATGAATTCCCACTTGCTACAAAAATCATAGACTAACAGGTTTCAGGAAACCCAATTATATTTAGCAAATACCCAATTCAAAATGAAATAATGGAGTAATACCAAATTCACTGAGAAAGCTTATCTGTTGCCCTGCATTGCCTTTATATAAAGGTGGCCAACTGTGCATATAGGCCATATTATCTATCCCTCTATCCATCTATGGTGACTTTCACAGATTGGACAGTTATTGTTAACAAAGATGTTTTTAGTGTTACCATAATCTAATACAAGTGAGTATTGTTGTACCAACTTACTCTTACATACAGTTCACACCATCAGATTTTCTCAGACATCCAAAGCTTATGAAGAAGTTTTATTACCTCTCTACCCATCAGCCCACATCAGACCATGTGGTCTGATTTCAATGTTAAACAGTTAATACAATACACTTGAGAGTCTAGCAACTGGCAGTTCACAAAGCTGATTAAATAGTCGGGGTAGATCACACCACCACTATCTCACACTTCATTAAACACAATCCTTATATTTGCTACTTCTGAATGTGATTTTAAAGCTTACATATATTGACTTAACAATAACTATAGGCCATTATAACCTATCGTATTAAATATACAAATTGAAAATAAAGGAACAGATGAAAAGCCTTTCATTGTTAATTTAATTAATGGGTTCAAAATTTAGTGTATTGTGGATTTCTGTCTGTACACATGAATACTGGTTTAAAAACATGTACCGGTATACACTTTTAATCAAGGCTCTTAAATTCAAATTACCAGTTCTTGCAGTAGATGGAAAAGAAATCCGTTTGCACATTAAATGCAGCTGAATTTTATTTAGGTTTCCGTGGTGATTTAAAGATTAAAACAGTTCTCATTAATATCTCTTTGAATCATTCAAATTAATATGCACATAAGAGTGGGGTTTGTGATTCTAAAACTTGAAATTGATCTCCCAGCTTAAATCTCAATTTCAGCTTTCAATAGACTAAAGTAAATCATGATAAGATTATAGTAATTTATAATACGATATTTTGCATACAAGTTAATCGATCAAAATCTATATGAATATTTAATGCCAACACACCTTGGAACAAATATAGTAAAAAATGACAACAAAATTAAAAGAGACTGATCTTAAGTTTTATGACCTCAAATTTTGTCCGATAAACAACAACAGAACTGGAAATCTCAATTTCTGATCTATTCAATATTAACCATGAAATCATCAGGATAATAGAATTACAGAGATACACTGTCTGTGATGGTATACATTGTTAAACACGTTACCAATGAAGTTAATGACTTACGTAGACTTCATGCTGTTACAAGTAAATATTGTAGAAGATACATTTATTACATTCACATGTAGATGTACATGATAACACTAAATTGTGCGTTTTATATGAAGAAATAAGAGTGTGTTGGGGATGCTGGAATATTTTCTAGCTAATAAAATGGCTAACTTTAAAGTGAGTCAACTCTAGATGTTCATCAGATCTGTAAATCAGTATTATAAAAAAATCACTGGCAGTCTCTTGTCAGTTGTATTAATCACAAAAAAAAATAAATAAAAATAAAGTAGAAACTCATTACATCAAAGTTCAAGGGGCTTCGTAAAACTGTTTGATATAAACGAACTTCAATATATAAATAATGGTAAAAATTTAACACTTGGGTTTACTTTTTAGAGTGATGTCAGTGTGTTGTAATAATCATTTAACGTGCTATATTGTGTACGGAATAGGAACAAAACATGGTATTTATACTTTCCATTTATTTAAGACATGCCACATTTATGTAACTGATTTTATAATCGCCAGCATAAACACTGACATGTTTATGCAATTGTTATTAATCAAATATCGATTTCGGAGTTCAATACAAAAATACCCAATCAGGTGAGAAATTAATAGGTGTTTGCTGCAGGTTAAAGTGCAAAAATTCTTTTGTTAACCGGCAACTTCATTGGTTTGATATAGATGGTCACTGAATAATTAAAAATCGATGTTTGGGACCGAAAATCTATGATATACAAAAATATCAAAACCAACAAATTCGAGTGCACTTTTTTGATATGTAAAAAGAAGGATAAGATTCGGGACTTTATAATTATATTGATATAAGTAGGAATTCGATATAATGAATTCCTTCAAAAGTTATGTAGTTTTGAACAAACTTGGTGCAGAAACTGTCATTTCAGAAGTTGTAACCCTTGTATATGTATATATATGATAAACATGTTTTTGGTCTGTGTGGTCATTTTAGGCCTAATACGCCATTATACACCATCCCTTCAACGTGCTAGCCCCCTACATCACTTACAATTGAAGTAACATGCAAAAACATAGAAAGGCATAAGTTAATTTGGTATGTTATAAACACCTGTAATACCATATTGTTGTAGGGTGTGTCATTGTACCAAAGTTTGAATATCATTCGACAACATATTGTCAGCAGTTTTAAACACATGGATAGTAGATCAAGGCTGTAAAACATAGATTTAAGCCAATAATGCCTACAATTTTACAGACAGCATATTGATTTTCATGATGTGTAAATATTACACTCACAATGTGCTTTTATCAGGCTCTCTCCATTGTCCAATTTTTTGGGAACTTTTCCACATTCGAAATGTCTAAAATTCCATAAAATGAAAAATTTGCTAACTTTTTGACAAGAAAACATTTCTACTTAAACAGTATGTGATAACAAGAAATTCATTACCAGTATATAACTAAATGAAATCTATGAAGACTATGACAATATTTTGTCTGTGAACAAATGGTTCTGTCTGTTAACCGTGAACCTCCTAGTCAACATTGTTTATGTATCTGTCATAGCTACATACTATTCTTATTACATGTAACAAAAATAGAAGTATATCAAAGGATATGTATCTTGTGCACATTTATAACAAAGGCAGGATGTTAGGAAGTATACAACAACATACTTCAAGTATTTAATCCATGCGACCTTTCACTTCCAATCAGGAACACTAGGAATATATGGTAGAACAATCAAACAATATGTTAGTTATTTTTTGAAATCAGAATACACCTTTCATTTAACAGTTCATGCAGTTATTAAAAGTATCATAGCAGGGCTTGACAAATCCACTCGTACGTTCATAATTAGGAGTAGAAATTGACTTAGGACATGTTAAAATTGCTGTAGAATTAGTTTAAAATTCTTAGCTGGTCATCCTGCAGGTCGAGTAACCTGAAAATAATTTGTAGCATTCTGCATACTGTTGGTAAGTTACAATCCTGTATATATATATATATATTATATTCTAAGGAGGTAAAGCCATCTCTCATGAAAGAAACCAAACATTCTGCTAAAGTCAAGATGCAACTCAAAAACAAGAGTGTTATCCAGATAGAAAATGAATCTTGTTAGCTCCAAAACTAGACAGCTCAGCTGATGCAAGACCAAGAGGTATTCAGAGGTTGGCAATTCAAAACCCAATCAAAACACACAGAAGATAAAGACATTGCACCCAAAGCCGTTGTCTACAAAAATGTGATTATTTTATACACGCATCATGAAGAGATGCATGTAGTTGCTTATGCAACGTAGGAGGTACAAACTGGTTAGTACAGGTAAGAATCCCAAGAGCGTTGTCTAAAACCAATCCCTACTACATGTATGCAAATACTGGTTAGTACTGATAGATATCCAATGAGCAATGTTTAAGTCCACTGTCTGCCATATAAAGGTAAATACTGGTTAGTACTGGTAGGTATCATAAAAGAATTGTCAAAATCCTATGCATACTGTATATAGATAAATACTGGTTAGTACTGATAAGTATCTCATGAGCAATGTTTAAGTCCACTGTCCACCATAAGCAAGTAAATTACAGCTGACGAACAACATTTAAGCCAATAAAAATTACCAACCCAAAACATAAAATCAATAAGAGATATTTGTGAAACATGTATGTCCCCCTAACATCAACCAAATTCTTCATTTTCCAATGACTGATTAACTTGGAACTCAGAAACATACCAAATCAAACAAAACCGAGTCTGCAATTATACTTTGTTGGTTTCATTCTGGGCTCCCAAGTTCCCGATTTTGTGGGCTGTAGGCCAAAGCATTCTCTAGTCATTAATCGAACAAGCTTTTAGTTGTCAAGAACATGGTGACCTTTAACTTAGACTGACTGACCAAAAAATAAAAAATCGGAGTCATCCATGAGATACAATCAATCTCCATACCGAATCTGTGGGTTATATGCCGGAGCATTCTCTAATTATTGATTGGACCAGCTTTTAGTAGTCAAGGACATGGTGACCTTGACCTTTGACTAACTAACTACAGAATCAACCTCATACCAAATCTGTGGGTCATATGCCCAAGCATTCACTAGTTAATCATCAGACAAAGTCTAGTCTATGGACGGACCAACCAACATACCGACCAACAAGTGCAAAGCAATATACTCCCCCCATTTCTTCGAAAGGGGCATAATAAATGGCTTATATATACCAGTTCATATTACGACATATAAAGATCATTTTGTAAATTTCCAATAATTTCATAATCAGCTTATATCTAGGAAGATTGTATTTTGTCATTATTTAGTAAAAAGTAAAATTCATGTGAGTCAATAACTTTCATCGAAGGAAATGAGTTTAAATAAATATGATGTTATTACGGAGCTTTAAAATATTTAAGACTTTTATCAATGGTTGAATTTTCTTTCCCAGGATATTTAAAGTTATAAAACTACTATAAATATTAAAAACGCCTCCATTGAAGTTGTTAATGGTATATGAGAAATGTTTTCCATAATAACATATTACAAAAATTATGCAATAAACTCACTTCATTCCTTTTTTATGACTAGTAACCAAGATTTAACAGATTATAAAAATTGTGAAGAAATTGCAAATTAACCTATTTCCTGAAACAAATTAAAACATGCTTAAAGTTGATTAAAATAAACAAGAACTGATGATGTAAGACTTTTTTACATAAAAAAGATGTCTACATAAGACTTGTCATAAGCAGCAGCTGCTTACTTTAATTATGAGTTAATAAGCTTCATCTTTATAACAACCCCAAAAACTGTATCCCTGCGGCTTAATCGGATCATGATTGCAACCGCCTAAAAACTCTCAAAGTCTAGGAATTAAAGTTTCCTTAGTTCAAAGTGTTTTTGCTTTTATTTAGATAGTGTTGCATAACAAGTTGCTCAGATCAAAAGTATATCTACTGAATCAAATTATGGTTTTATTATGGTATATTCATGCCAAACTTCACCAATTTCTTAATATTTTCTCCTACCAAAACTGATAGCCTTTGATTTCTCAGTAACAAACAATTTGCAATTCAATTGAGAATACAATATGAAACATACTTGAGTCTTGGCCATTCAAATGAGAATAGTGTATAAACATGGCTGAAATCCTGATAACTAGTACTTGGCATACATTAAAACATAGGGAGCCTGATACAGTAGATCAGGCTGTTTGTAATTTAAGTTCTAACAGATCAGGCTAAAGTGAATCTAACAGCATAGATCAGGCTATTTAGAACCTAACAGAATAGATCAAACTATTTAGAGCCTAACAGAATAGATCAGGCTATTTAGAATCAAACAGAATAGATCAGGCTATTTAGAATCTAACAGAATAGATCAGGCTATTTAGAATCAAACAGAATAGATCAGGCTATTTAGAATCAAACAGAATAGATCAGGCTATTTAGAATCAAACAGAATAGATCAGGCTATTTAGAATCAAACAGAATAGATCAGGCTATTTAGAATCAAACAGAATAGATCAGGCTATTTAGAATCAAACAGAATAGATCAGGCTATTTAGAATCAAACAGAATAGATCAGGCTATTTAGAATCAAACAGAATAGATCAGGCTATTTAGAATCAAACAGAATAGATCAGGCTATTTAGAATCAAACAGAATAGATCAGGCTATTTAGAATCAAACAGAATAGATCAGGCTATTTAGAATCAAACAGAATAGATCAGGCTATTTAGAATCTAACAGCTAAGATCAGGCTATTTAGAATCTAACAGCATAGATCAGGCTATTTTTTAGGCCTAAAGGGAGTATGACAGTGTAGATTAGGGTGATAGGAGTTTGACAATGTAAATTATGGTAAAGGGAGTGTGACAATGTAGATTAGGGTAATGGAGTGTGACATTGAAGACCAGTAATGTTTGACTGTAAGTATCCAGGTTTTGACTTTGAGAATCAACAATAAGTAATAAGTATACTCTAGAGTAACTCTGTGACTCACAATTAAACTCAACTACTTATACAGAAAATCCTCTTCTTTACTAATTGACAATCATGAACAAGTACTACTATCTTTATAAATAAATTGTTTCCAATACTACACATTGATAAAATTGATAGTGAAATGAATATCTGCCACTTTATTTTAATCAAGTGTAACATCTTTCAATTAGGTTCATTCAAAAAATCAAGCTTTACACTAGAGTAATGCTATCTTTAACACCATATTTGATTAAATAATTTGGCTTCATTCCACAACACTTTAGCAAGCATCCGAATTAATTCAACATACATTACAACACTACAATTGTGTCATTCAATTAACAACTATTTTACAGTACATTACACTTATGTTAAGCACTATAAAACTATGTTGGTTCAAATAGATGTCATATAATACATTGTTAGTATAATATATTATTACACTTCACCGTCTACAGACCAGTCTATTCAATTTACGTATAGAATTCATAATTGTAGGAGCCTAACAGTTACTGTACCATTAAGGGTTTATATATTGACCTACTGTATATAGAGAGTATATACTGTATATAGTTCACTACACTTACATAGAAAAGTAATATTTAAAGCATCGAAGTTAATGATCTTTACAGGCTGCAACGAAAGCCACTTGCCTAACATCCAGAACAAGTAAAAAATGTCAGAGTGTCAGACTATCAGAGTATTATCACATTTCATAGAGAGTCAGACCAGCACAGTACTGACATGTTTCAAAGAGTGTCAGACCATCACAGTACTGACATATTTCACAGAGTGTAAGACTATCAAAAGTACTGACATATTTCACAGAGAGTCAGACAATCACAGTACTGACATATTTCACAGAGTGTCAGACCAGCACAGTACTGTCATGTTTCATAGAGTGTAAGACCATCACAGTACCGTCATGTTTCATAGAGTGTAAGAACATCACAGTATCCTCATATTTCACAGAGTGTCAGACAATCACAGTACTGTCATGTTTCACAGAGTGTCAGACAATCACAGTACTGTCATGTTTCACAGAGTGTCAGACCATCACAGTACTGTCATGTTTCACAGAGTGTCAGACCATCACAGTACTGTCATGTTTCACTGAGTGTCAGAACATCACAGTATTATCATATTTCATAGCGTGTCAGACCAGCACAGTACTGTCATATTTCACAGAGTGTCAGACCATCACAGTACCGTCATTTTTCATAGACTGTCAGACCGTCACAGTACTGTCATGTTTCATAGTGTCAGAGTAGGTTAGGACAAAGACTGGTACTGATGTCCTTGAATTATCATTCAAACCATTGATCAACATATTTTGTTCACATATTTCAATATATCGGATAGTAATAGTTTAATTAATATGGATGTTGTTCCTACTTGAGTACTTCACCATAATTTACATTGATGCCTACAGAATAATTAATGTACCGTTAAGAAGTATGTATAAGAACATTAAGACGTAGGAGTACATCTTCTTAAAACTAAAAGCAGCAGCACTGTTTCCATTGGTACATATATGCACTGGATGTGAAATGAATATATATATGGTATGAATTCTCATTGTTTCATACCCTCTCTTTCAATCTCCCAATTCGGGGCCGAAACTCGGCCCCATTCCCCCACCCAATATACTTTTTTCCCCTATTTTTGGTAAAATTCCCCAACCTAGTATATTAATTAGGCTTTTGAAATTCACCCTTGAACTGAAAATGATGCGAAATTCTTTCCTCCCAAGGCCCGGTCCCAGGCCCCAAAAAAAGAGAGAGCACCGTACAAATTATTATAGGAATTTAAGCATGAAAATGAGAATTTGTATTTTGAAATGTTACCTAACAATGATAAGAAAATTATAAACAGCGTAGATACACAGTTAACTACCAGTATTTAAGGGGAATCTTCAGTTGTGGCTGACAAATGCCAAGTTTTTTTCAAATTGACATGAATAGGGAATTTCTAGTCTCCTGGGTTAAACTTAAAGAAAACCTTATTGCCATAGCGAATATAACTTATAAGTTTGTTCAGATTTTGACAACAAACACAACCAAAAAGAACCTTGTTCATGGTAAATAAAGTTTATTTTATCATCAAAAATTGGTAAGATATATAAAGATGGATAATAATTATGTACTTATCATCAAACAAAAGTATAAAAACAGACATACATATTAAAATTAAACAAGTGTGTTACTGCTGAATATATCGGCTAGTATCAAGTGTTAATACGGTACTGGTAGATGTAAGAATAGGGATCCTATCTCCTACTTTTCACCAAGGTTTATTCTTATTTTCTGCCAACAAAATAGACAAATGTATAATGGTCTATACTTCACACTATATAAAAAAAGTTGATATGAGTAAATAAATTCATAAATCAGTTACAATACATTTCTCCAGCATAACACAAGAACATCACTCAAGAAGAAAAGTATTTACAAACAATTACCTCAAATGACCAAGTACAAGGTATCCCAGCAAACTTTCTAACGCAACGACCAATTTCAACATCCTCGTGAGTGGTATAAAGATTGTTGACACAATATTTCAGATGAGGACCAATTAATCTCAAAGTCTCTTTACTCAGAACCATTCCTGTTCCACCCATACAATAGTTGTCAGTGCTGCCAAGACTTAGCAATCCAATCTCTTCTTTGGTTCCAATACCAGCTTGACCAATGAACTGTGGTTTTGAGCTATTTATTGACCTCAGAAATTTTTCTAGTTTATCACCTTTAATAAAAATGTCATCATCAGCCCGCATGAACCACTCGTACTTGTCAAGGTAATGATCATTCATGTATTTTAACATAGAAAAAGACTTTTTCTGTGGTGGATATGAATCATCTACATTTTTTAGACTAACAATTGGAATGTCATATGAGGACTGTGATCCCTCACTGGAGAAAAACATCACTTTGCCATTGATATTTCTCGCCCATGTTTTATAAGCAGCAACAACTCTTGAGTCCAGATACTTCTTCGCTGTCATAATACCGACAAATAAGAAACCTTTCTCGTCTGCTTCTTCAATAAAAACATTATTTGGTGCTTTGGCAATCTCACTTCCATCTTCAATATTTCCAACCTCATTTAATTCTAGAGTTTCTGAGCAACAACCGGTCCTTGAGAAAGAAGGTACACATGGTAGAAACTTATTCCGACACCATGTCGATAATATGACACCAATGCAAAGTCCAAAAATTGTCCCTGCAATGAAGTTAATGTTCCTTCCAGATTTAAAATGAGTTTTACCAACCATCATTTTCATCAATTACTTTACAATTTCAGAATTGAATTCACTAGATAAACAATCCTAAAAGAACTTCCTTTAAATAATTATAAATAGTGTGCATATATTATTGAATTTTTTAAGTGTCACGAATTAAATGAAATTAATATATCCGTTTCATAATCAAATATCTCCGATCCCCACTGGCGCAGAAGTAGGCTTTATTTCTTTTCCTATGTCGATGAAAGTCTAAATCAAATTTAAGCAACATGAGTGAAACCTACAACTTATACACATAATTCTATAAATGATAGTTTAATTCATTTAACTCCGCCTTTTATGCAAATATTACGTGGCAATAGAGCATGATGTCGTTTCAACGTGTATTTCATTCATGAGAATTCGGTCAATAGAGTTTACCAAGTTGTATGTCAATCAAGATAGGTCGCCTTCAAAGGTCATTTCCGGTCTGTTTTGCGAAACGGTATGCAAAACGGATTGGTGTTGTTATAATTTGGTTCAATTATAGTCAGAAACCTATGTCCTGTGTCCGGGACTTGTGATCCGGAATTACGATTGTTAATTCAGTTTAACAATCGACATACTGTCTCCAGCTATGACAATAAAAATATATTAACAAAGAGTATACTAAAATACACAAAAAAACTTGAAGATGAACTGATGTGATGTTTATTCCGTAAATTACAGGAGTTCATGCACAGTGAAAAAGGATTAAACTCGTGTAATTATTTACGGATTCAACATTGATCTATTATATTTCACCATCTGGTAAACACTAAAAACATTAAACAATGAAATATGCATTAAGTCTCAATATGACAGTGTATATTTTAGTGTATAAAATTCTTTGATAATGTTTAGAACCTTATTTTTGTTTTGATATGCAGATCTATTGTCATTGAGTACGTGTAAACTTTTGGACCAGTACAGTACTAACACGTTTGTCCAACTTAAGGCCAACACGTTAGGTCTGCCAACGTAGCATCAACGCAGTTTGCGAGAGTTAGGCCAACATGTTGGGCCAACGAAGTTTGCCAGCGTAGGGCCGATGAGCAAAATTACGTTTGACCAACTTAGTCGTGCTGTTATAGGATGCTGTCATTTATATCCTTAGTTACCACATGCTTGCATACCTTTGGTGGTACTACTTCTGATGTTTTGCCTCTGTTTATATGTTTATATAAACAAGTATATTAATTAGCATTGGTAATAGATAAAGTTCTCAAGTGAGACAAGCACAGTTGTGATCTTCGCTCCTTATTTATAACCAAGAAATGTGTGTACGATTAAAGTAAGATTCTACCCAATGAGCATGGTCTTTATCAAGGTTTAACAATAATATTAATACTATGTACAGTCTCTATCTTTCAAAACTCTATAACACTATTATCAAGCTGCCAAAATGCCGCATCATTCATGAATTGTTCTTCCTTTATATTCTCTCTCTCTCTCTCTCTCTCTCTCTCTCTCTCTCTCTCTCTCTCTCTCTCTATATATATATATATATATAATATATATATATATATATATATATATATATATATATATATATATATATATATATATATATATATATATATATATATATATATATATATATATATATATATATTGTTTTATATTGGAGATATTTACTTGTACAATAGTCTATTCATCTGACTTAATTACTTGATTAAACGTACACCTATAACTGTAAAATTATCACAATAAACATTCAAACGAATTAACTTTTATACTGACAACCCTCATTTTGCTGAACGACAACATCAACATGAAGACCACTTCATACAGTTTACAGAAACTTAGTTTCCGCCGAATGTTTCTTTTGCCCAGGTTCTATTGTGTTTTGCGATCAGTTTATTTTCATAATAACCATCACAAAAAGATACCAACACACTGGTTTATATTTACATATTTTAATCATAAATTAATGAAATTTATCGTTATAATGTTACATAATCCTTATACACTGTTTTAATTGTCTAATGGTGCTAACTTATCTCAGTGAATTTAAACCAGGGACTCCAAGTACATTTCAAATGTAGAGTCCCTGTTTAAACTGAATTTTAAGTATATCCAAATAAAAAAGGAATAATTTCAAAGTGAAGTGACCATTCTAAGAGGCAAGAAGGTATACGTTACCTATGAAATCTAATTAGAAATGCAAAAATGTAAAGACATCGCTGTCTTATACACTACACATTCCCGTAAGAAATGGATTAAACCTCATGCAACATGAGAAAATGGAAATATATTTGTTGTAATGGCATATGAAGTTCCTGATACACTTGATACAATAATTATTGATTAGTTTTTATACAAAACAGTGTGCAGACAAGGTGTATATTTAAATAGTCATACTACTTGATGATTACTAATGAAAACAGTGATTATAGAAATGAATGGTTCAAAGTGAATATAATAATACGATAGAGTCAATTAAATCATTCCTGCTACAGTATTCAATATTTTTCCATACTCCAATTTGTTAATAAGGGTATTAAAAGAGTGTTTGGTCGCTTAAAAATGATTGAGTCGATCGCTTCATGTCATGAAGTAATTTTCGCGAATAGCATCCAGTTCGTTCTTAACCCATACCGCTTCTAATGGTTATTCGCTGCTCTCCTAAGATATGGCCGTCTAGCGTGAATGTCTCCGATAAATTGGAAATATTAATTACAGAGAAATCTACGTATACTCAGCTGTAAATTTGAATGAAACTCTTGCATTTCCTGTTATTGAAAAATTAGCATGGTATGCACTGTGTGATTATTTGTTAATTGGACATTGCTCTGCGTGGTGTATTTGTGAACATCAAAATGGCGGAGTCTGGAAAACTCACTACTGACACTATTGAACAGAAACTGGTCTTGTTCAACAGTAGCCAGGAAAGTGTTCAGCAAATGTCTCTATGGATTATGCAGCACAAGGCTCATCACCAGAAAATAGTCAACACATGGCTTAAAGTTCTCAATAAAAGTAAGTTCAATATTACAGAACATAACACCAGCAATGTTTTGGGTTTTGCATATTGCACAGAGTGTGATATAAAGATCGTAAACTTTTGCAATATTCAGCGTAACTTCTTAAAATACTACTATTTGACTTTGATGTCATCTTCATAAGTTCCAAATGAATTTGATGGAGAGAAACAAAACATAAATGCACCTTTCAGAGAAGGTGTGTTGGAATATTTTATGCTTTTATGAGTTTACAAACATGTTTCTCATCTACCAAACGTTTCAACTTGTTCACAGATATTTAGTTATCATGCCCAACAGGTTTTAATTGGGGAATTTCTGCACACAAATATGTTTCTTTGTTAGACTTAGTGGGACAGGGCCAAAGCAAATGTCTCGCTATCACAAAAATTCCAAATATAGCGAAAATTTCTCTGATATAAATTATCATAACTTTTTTGTTTTTTGAGCTATCTAGAAAAAGAAAACTGTTTTGTGATCCTACAAAAGAGATCTATCCAACAAACTGAATTGTTTATAAATGTAATTATCATAAAAAATTGAGTTTGGGTTGCTACACAAACAGTCTAATTAGTTGGACTAATCTGAACACTGCTCTCCATGAATGTCTGAAGTGGTAATGGGTTGACCATATCTGTCATTCACTTATTGGGACAGAAAATTCCCTATGGGAAGTTTGAAATCTTCAAAATTCACTTTAAAGGTTCTCTAGTTTGACTTCTGAATTAGACTTTAGAACAATGAAAATTAAAGAAATGCTTAAATACATTTATGTTTTCAACTGTACAGAGAAATCTGAGGATGATTTTTCTTTTCTAGAAACTTAAATCTTTTATGTCACCAGTGAAAACTTTTTACACCAAATTTTGCTAAGTTACTGATCTACTTGAAATTATGAATTATTTTCTAATAATTGAGACTTAAATTTGTTTCTCTTGTCTTATTGGTGACATGTTTTGTCAGATACTGTGTTGTTTTATGTTTAGCAGACTGAAATCGGAATAGTCATCTGTTGTTTTTATAATATAATTACTTTGATTATTATTTTTAAAAGCTATTCTTACCTTTTTCAGGCGAATCAAAGCACAAGCTAACCTTGTTTTATTTGTGTAATGATGTTGTACAACATGCTAAGAAGAAGAAGGCATTATATTACCTGGAGAATTTTAAAGATCATCTGCGAGATGCTGTTAAGGCTGTTAGGTATAAGATGAAATTATTTATCAATAATAATTATAATTCTATTACTTTGTATTACCGTATATGCGTGGCCATTGGGCGATCCAGCTCTTGAGTGTATATTTTACCATTAAAAAGTTGGTATTTATGGTAAACTCTATCTTAAGATGAGAGCATAGATTTGGGATATCTGAGCGATGTTTTCATCCTAGGAAAATAACTGTCCCAAATTGTCAGTATATGTAAATTCTAGTTCTCAACTAGTTAAAATTTTCAACCAGGCGAATCGAACTGTTGACGATTTCAAACTGAATATGCAACCTTGCAGTTACATTTCAGGTTTTTTTTGTCTGCATTTTGGGAACATGACCCGACCCCCAGAATTGGGAATTTTCACGACATTTTGGGAAAAAGTCCCACTGTATAAAATAACTAAAAATAATCAAATAAAACTAAAAAATAACAAATATTGTGTTTATTTTTGTTTTCAGATATTGATAACCTTGTTATGTGATTTACTCATTTAGTAAAGAATACTACACTGTTCATAGTCATATCCAATACACTGTAATTCTTATGCTCAATCGTAGAAAACTCAGCGAAAATTATCATTCATATTTTTATTGGTGATTGCTTCATAAGTCGTGCTTGATTTTTAGGGATGTCAAAGGTTAAAAAATTCAATGTTTGGCTGCATATGCACTACGGTATTGATATGAAAAATGTTACTCTAATCAGTCGGGCCATCAGTTGAAATCAGTTGAGGCTTCTGATGCGAATTGTAATTGGTTGAAATTCAACATGTGTTGTATATTATTATGTTCTCTTTTTAATATACAGAAATAAAAGAATTTGTTTCAAGTTTATATACGTATTAGATTAAACAAATCTACAAAATAACAGATTGAATCTGAAACAAAATTTGTTTGTTTGATTTCAGGGAGTATGATTCAATTAAACCTAATATTGGACGTATCTTTAAGATATGGGAGGAGCGAAAAACTTATGATTCAAAATTTGTCAAAGAATTAAGGAATATATTAGAAGGTAATCACACAGAATCATGTCTAATCCTTCACTACATTTTGGTCCATGTAACAATTGGACAGCAGGGGCAGAATTTGGATGAAATTAAATCACCAGTTGATTTTTTCAATTTTAAAGAATGTATGTATGATACAAAGGTTTTTTAAGTATCCAAGACCGCATGATAATCAACTAGAAGTACTGCAATCTGAAGTTTTATTTTTTGTTCACATTTATAATAAAATAATCCCAAGTTCAAAGGGTCCTTTAAAGTCATCTGATTGGAATAGTTCGTAGATAATTTAGAAAACCACAAATGCTGCCCTATCTTTGTGATATCAGTAAGAATAAGTATTTAGAAATGATAAGTTTGAAATTGGATGACTTACGGTTACCTCAATTTGGACTGTATGAGAGCTATTCGAAATTCAGTATTTATGAAATCGGGCAAATATTGGAACTGTATTATCTTGTGTCAGAAACTTTATTTGTAAGTCAAATGATGCAAAAAAGTGCTAAGGCTGCATTTAGATGATCTAATTTTGTACTTCCATTATATTAACAAAAGAAAATGGTTAGTAATATTCTAATAAAATATAATCTAATTTAGCTTACTTTCCCTTCTTTTAATATGTCTGTATTACTGTATGTGAAAACTGTCTGGCAAAAAATAAAATTTACTATGGCAATTCTGTTCCTAATATTTGTATTTTCTATAAAACTGTTGGTCGATTGACACAAACATTCACTGACTCTGTTCTTTTTTAAAAACATTATTAGGTGGAAGTGCTAGTAAAAGTTCCAGTGCAAGTGGAACTCCTTCAGCTGTGTCTCCCATATCCTACAAACCCAGTAGTCGATCAAGTAAACATCGGAAAGAAAGAACAAAAAGTGAAAAGGAAAGTGATAAAATTATAGCTGAGGCAGTGGAAGGAACACCAGAAATTTCTGGAGAGTTCAAGGTTAGATTTCATAATTATCTCGTATTCAATCAATGTGCATTGATCTTATCTTCAATGTCTCAATACGCCAAATAGTACATCTATGGTCTAACCTGTATATAAATGCTACCAAAGAAAGAGAATATATTGGATTTCCATGCATAGATGTTTTATTCAGCATTTCATTTAATTGATAAATATGTACCTGAGAGTGACAGCTGTTCATAGAAGCCTTTCTTCACAGGTTGCAGATAATCCAGGTTTGCCTGTATTTATGTTTTCTAACATGCTAAATTTACTGTCCCATTCCACCTGTCTGGATCCTAATCAAATGTTTTTAACATGTTATTAGTACTCTATATATTGAGACGTTTTCATCTATTTTACAGCCGTCAAGTTTTTTGAATAAGATGTCAGATTTAAAAAAGATAGAGGGTGAGGTCACTCTGAAGGCTAAACAATTGGCAGCACTTAGAATTGATGCTACTAATATTGAAGCAGTAAAGCAACTAAAAGGTTTGTTTTTCATTGCATTTAGAATTTTTTTAATCACTAGCCCAAACTATATGTAGGCTATAGAAAATAAAAAAAAACAACGCTAGCCTGAATATACCATTTTGAGGCAGTTCTCTTGCCTAAACAGAAATTTACTAGCTCTAGGCTTGGGGATTGGCAAGAAGGCTGCTACATCTACAGATTGCTGAATGGTGTAGTGAATTTACTAATATTAATAAGTTCCATTGGTATTAGTTTTACCTTGATAATTAATCATCAGACAGGTGGTAATTTTCAAGTGGTTTCATCACTCTGTTTCTGTAACTTCAGTTCAAATAATGACTATGTGAGAAAGGTGTAAACTTAATGTTTAAAGTATATCTTTACCTTATTTATATCTTGTATAGTATTTTTTGATAAAAATCAGTTGTTTATCAGTTTAACAACAGTTAATTGTTTATTTCACCAATAAAATTGATAATTAGTTTTATTATTTTAAAAATTCATTTGAAATTATATCCAAAGATTCAATGCAAGTTTTGTCAGTCATATTTTTAGCTCACCTGAGCACTATGTTGGTCTTCTGGGGTCAAAAATTAGGTCACTGGGCCAAATCATTGAAAAACATTGTAAGCTCTCAAGTACCCATAGTTTTGATTGGATCTTTGTTAAGCTGTGTCAAAATGTTTGTTTTTCATGATGTTTTGGACAGGTTCGAACATAGATCATCTGGGGTCACAAACTAGGTCAATAGGATAATTGTTCTGAAAAATTTGTAAACGTTCTTGAAGTCACAATTTTGATTGGATCGTCCTCAAACTTTGTCAGAATGTTTGTATTAATGATATCATGAACAGTTTTGAACATGGGTCAACTCAGGTAAAAAACTAGGTCACGAGGTCAAATCACAGGAAACCATAGATGTTGCAATCTTTACTTAGATGAGCAAAAAGGGGCCATCTTGGCCCTCTTGATTAGCAATGCATCTTTATTCTTTATGCCAACATATACTTTGGCTGAGCATATAAGTTACTTCATGTATTGTTGTTTTTGTAGATCGTTCCCATGGCAATGAATTCTGTCGACAATTTGAGGAATCATGTGTTAAGATAGAGGACTATGTGGCAATGCTGGAGAAGGAAATTAAACAACGAAAAGTAGTCCTGGCTGTGTGTGATGATGCTGAACATTTCTATTGTACACAGTTTGATGAGGCTACTGTTGTTGCTAATGTATGTAATTACGTTTAAATTACCTGTTGCCGCTGGCTTGTTAGTTAGATACTGTAAAACTTCATTTGGCAACCACCTCAATAACAAGATCTCCTTATTATGTAGACCACTTATTTTCAGACCAGTGTCCAGTATTTCCCCCTATATTGAAACTAGATTATGAGACCACCTCAATATTGAGGTCCCATAGGCTGTCCTAATATTAAGGTTTTTTAAAAAAAAAAAACGAACATATGCATTAACCATTCTCAGGATAAAATTCCATCTTTCATTTAAACCTCCAGTTTAATACCACTGAGACTATCTGTTACAGCTTTTTCATGTAATAGTTTCAATAGTTTCAAGTTTATTAGTGATTGGCAAAGACATTTAACTTTGGCAATTTACAATTGTATATATACACTGTGACAATATACATACATTAATGAAAAATACACACACATAAAAGGAAAAAATGCAACATAAAACAAATGCTCATATACACAATTAATTATCAGTAGGCAAGTCATCGGTTTACTACTAAGTACATTCACGTGCACATAATGCTTCTTTTATAAATCTTGCTATATTTAATGAGCCAATATTTCTTTTTGTTGGCATTAAAGTATTAAATTTTTGTATGTAATGTATACTCTAATGAATCTTTGCATTATTTGTTCTTTGATAAAATTTAATAATATTTTAGAATTGTAACTTACTGTTTATCACCAGAAATTACTTCATTATGTGATGGAGTGCTAATAACTTTATGTATAAAATTTTTTAGGCTTACAAAAATTTTGGAGCTAGAGTGACAAATATGAAGAAACGGGTGGATGATATGAAGAAGATCATACCGGCCACACCCAGCCCAGTACCCTCCCCTACAGCTGATGCACCATCTCCTGGTAACTCTCCACCATTACTTAATATGGATGATAATGAGACAATTGATATGGATTTATGTAATGAAGACACAGAACCAACAAAAACTGGTAATTAGCATATTTTTATTAACAAAACCATTCGACAAGATGCAGTTAAATCTTTGAGCAAAGGCCACCAAAGGGCAAGAAACATGTAAACTTAATGTGTAGTTGGACTGTATTCATAGCTATTAGGTCTTTTATGCCTATGAATGTGAGCTAAGGAAAAAGCCTTTATTCACATGGTCGTCTTCATTCAAGGTTGGCTGTTAACTCAAGTTTGACTTTATGTATTTGAACCATGTTTTAGATGTTGGTAAAATTAGTTGTGAAAAAATGGATGTAATAATAGTAATTGTATAGCTAGGTGTTGAACAAGATGTGTCTAATACAAATTTTGCCTGCAGCTAACTGGAAACAGGTCCCAACTGAAGGATTTTTAACAAAGTTTTGTTGTGCTTGATACAAAATTTCAAAAAGATCCGGAACTAAGTAGTGTAGGTATTAATACCATTGAGTTTGCTGCAATAGTATGTAAGTTCCTGGCATATTTTTGTACAAAGAGATATCTCATTGAGGCTCAAAACCATTCAACTAGTGCAAGAGCATTGTTTGTGTAAAAGTTAACTTGAAGCAAAAATCTTTGTCATGAAAATAAATATAATTTTGAGAATAACCTCAGTAGTTACTCTTATAGATATATTGGATGTTGTCAATAGTCAGTTTGAAAATAAATGACGGTTATTTTTGTTCTATACAATTGGCCCATTTTTATCAAATTATGCCTTTTTCCTTGACTGTGAAGTTAGCAGTCTTTTATTGAGTGATGGAAGGTTATTTTAGATATCTTAATTAAAGGACTTCTTGTCCCATTAACAAATATTTTTTTATGAGATTGTTAAAACTCTGGAGATAAAACATTTTTTGAGAAAACGCATACTTGTATTCATTTACATTATTGTACTAACTATGTACTGTATTAAAATAGGGTGATAATCTAGTAGTACATTTGAAGAGATAATGAATTGTTTGTTACGGCTGAAAACCTGATAAAATGTTTAAGAGCTTATTAACTGTATAATTTTAATTCTAGATTCTGTCATGCCAGGACGAGCTTACACATCCATGGTTAAGTCCATAGCTCAGCCTATAGCAAGTTTCACTAACATTGTCATGAGGCAGACAGGTAGCTGTCAAATTTTAACCAGCAAATAATATTTACTATTTTTATGGCTTTTGCTTTAGTGTTTTTTGCCTTCATACTTTTTTCCTTGTTAAACATAGAGAGCTTGCATACCACACCTCATTATTCATGTGTTTCCAAAACTTCATCTGTTCCAACCTGTTCTGTCATATATGTACACATGCTTACATGCAGTATTGTCTGTATATATACTGGCATTAGTTTGTTTGTACTCTTTACCTTAATCTGTGGCTTAGTTTAGATATGTTTTATATGACGGTTGATTGTAGAAATCTTTGTGTATCTTATTAGTATGATAGAATTTTTCTTAATACAGTACTTAATTTGGAAATTCATTGTGTGGTGGAAGCTTTGCTCTTTTGGTGTGGAAGCAGTACTATGTTTGAAACTTGAATTAATGATGTGTTCTCTGTGTGTGTGCGTGTGTGTTAGCATGTCTATGACTTTTCTGATTTGACCTTTAGGTATTGATAATAACAAGGCATGACATATATGGTTCTGGTAATCTGCACAAGATTGCTCCCCTGATATTAAGAATAATATTGTGATCACCCTGTTTCCATCACCGGTCTGCATACAACATCAATGTTTGACTTGATATGGTTGGAAAGTTTGTCTCTGTGGTTGCCTAGAGAAAAAATGCAGGCTGTTATTTAATTATAAAGTTATGGACAACATCCTTCAGGTTGTACCTGAAAAACAAGGGTGGAGGTCCTTCAAATTGATGTGTGGGGAAATATGTCTTGTGTAATTTGGGTCATTGAATGGTCGTGTTAGTCAGATTTCTTACTCAGTTGGTAATTCATAGATATCTAAACTTATAAAAACATTTTTAGACATATTGAATTAAATGATCTTTATGAAATTAGATTAGAAAGTTTACCTGCTTAGAATTTGGAAAATTAAAAAATTTATAATTTGGGCTATATAAACTGTATCATTAGAACAATGTAATAAATATGAAAAGGGCTGATTGTTAACTATGTATCAGATATATTTCTACCTTGTCTTTATGGACTACATTATCATGTACGCCTTTATAAAAACTTTATTTTCTCAATGGTTTCATTTGCTTACTGACAATCTTACCCTTCATTCATAGAATGATGTATGAAGTATTAAAATATTTGGATGTTTGAGAATTTATATTTGCTGAATGTTTTTAATTTTGTAAATAAATGTTATGTTACTGAAAATTCCTCATAGGTAACATGTTATTAACCAGATTTTGAGGGAAAATTTGTTAACCAGGTTTTCACAAAGGCAGGCGTCAACGATTTGGTTTCCGCTCAATAACTTTTGTTTTAATTGACAGATTCTCACCAAAGTTTATATATTGCATGCTTACATGAAGACCTGCTTTGGGATGTATTTGGTGGTTCTAGGTCAAAGGTCAAGGTCACTGTTACACAAAAGTTTAATTATTGCACATGTAATATTCTGTGTGCAGCTTCTCCTATATTTTTCAAGGGATTTCAACCAAACTTTTGCAGAACTATTGTCTGCAAGTTCCCAGAGCATACATTCAGGGTTTTGTGATTTAACCATTTTTGGCAGAATTAAGGCCCTTTGTTTATTTTCCCTGTATGAGCTATTAAAATCAAACTTGTGCAGGTCATAGGCAAAATGTTTCCACCCTATGACTGAAGGTAGGAATAGGGTAAAGAAAACTTTGTGACAGTTCCTGTCATTTCTTGTTTCAATGAATGTCATACTTGTATGACTACGAGTTCATGTATATTATTAGCTTGATAAAAGTCTTTCATATATATTTCCAGGCTTTCCAGCATTCCATTATTTTCCTGCCTTTTCCTACTTTTTTGAAATGGATGGCTGGAGAGACTGTCTGACTTAAACACCTTAACATAGTCGCTAACTTATATCAGTATTAAGTTATTAAAGTAATGTGAGGTGTATCATTGATAGCTGTAGCATGTGCTTTTGACTCAGATACCTTATAAGCTCAGTCATGTTCTGTTTTTAATCCAGATATTTATTACTTACCATATTGAGATATTGTTTTGTGTCTTAACTCAATAACTGACAGGAAACATTGGTGTAAAAAAAAATAATTTTCATAGCTAAGGCCATCCTAAAAAATATGTTTGGTTGCAGTTAGGTGACCTAAACTTTTAACAGTGGGTAGGTAAGCATTATTTGTAAACATCACGCTTGTTCTGAAAATGACTTAAATAAAGAAAGAAATTTTTTGTCAAAATAGCTAAAAACTTACAGGATGGAGGATTTTTTAATGAGCCAGTCATTTTACTGCAAACCAACACTTTTTAATGGTGGACTTCTTTGTCATCTAAGACACATAAAAACCACTTGTAATTTTTGAGCAATGGAATAGATGTGATAAATAATCAGTAATTAAATTTGGAATTTTTCCATCTCCTCAACAGTACTATTTTCTGTCATTTTCCTGTTGATCTTACTACATATGATACTTTGATTAACATCACAAGAAACAGTGTGTTCTTTTTTTCACTGGGGTTGATTGTCACACCAACAGCCAGTGTCATACGGCAACTTTTCCTACTCTAATGGTGTAGGAAGACAACCAACCTTCTGTACACTAACTGTACAGCTTCCTCTCATGTGAAATTATCAACAAAACAAATTTTAATTCTTTTCGTTTTGTTGATAATTTACATGGTAACTTTTAAAAAGTACATGAAGTCACTGATGCAATTTACTGTGAAATTTGAATGAAAAAAATCATATTTAGTCATGTATTACTACTTAGTTTGTAGACTGTGTCCCTTTTATTGTTCTGTACTAATGTATTGCGTCTATTGTATTTTTTCAGAACAACCAAGTCAAAAAGAAGTTAATGATGGCAGCAGCGAGTTTAAAGGTAAGCTGGAAAGAATAATTATAATTTTAATTATGTTTGAAATGTTTTGCATTTGAATTTATGCAGTATAGGAATATGTAAATAAGACTCTGGATCAACTAAGATTTTAAGCCATGATATAAAGTGTTTTGTTTTCCATTCTAGTTGAATGAGTACATAAATCTCTTAATCAATCACACCAAAATTAAATGAGCCCAATCTAAAGTGTTTTGATCTCTATACTTCATTGTCAAGTAATATTGAAGAGAAGTGCATTTCTCATCATTTACTTTGTTCAGAAATTCTTTGAATTATTGACTCCCTCAGGTTAGCATTGCCATCATTAAGCCCCTCGTGTTTGGGATCAATGTTAGTAAATTGTTATTGGTTACAATTCGTTGTTTCATGTCATATTATGTACATTATGCCATCCATACCGACTAACTGTTAAAAGTTTGGGTCACGTAACTGCATACCAACAATATTTTGTAAGATGGCCTTATTGCTTATATTTTATACATATTGTTCAATATATGATTTGTTTTATAGGAAGTGATATTCTTGAGTCAAGAATTGCTACGATGTTACCTAATTTGGCAAAAGGTAACAGTGCATTAGGAGGATTGGTTGGGGGTAACATCGCCGGTCAGCCACCTGACATTTACTCTGCAGTTCCTAAGCCTGCTACACAAATACCAGATGTATATACACCACCCCCTAGACTGGATCAAACAGTCCCTGTGGCTATTGAACAACGTCCTACATCTGTTGATGACACAGGGTCATCTACTCCAGTATTGGATGAACAGGAAGACAAGGAACCATCGCCTCCTCCAGCTAAACCAGTGCCGGAGAAAAAGTCCACTGAAACCAAGACTAAAACTAACCCTATAGACTTTTTAAGTCAGTTACTTACAAAGACTAGCAGTTCATCATCTAGTTCAAACTTCTTACAAACATTATCGCTGTTAACGAACACTGTGAAGACACAGTATCAGAAACAAGAGAGTGAAAGTGCAGACATACCAAAGCCAGAAGAGGATGCTAAACCTCCATCCCCAACGTTTGCTGTAGGATCATCACAGTCAGTTGCTGCTGAATTTACTGGGGTACCACCTCCAGTTCCTAGTACACAAGCTAGCTCTTGGTCAGGGTGGAAACAAGCTAACACAGCACAACCTGATCCTTCTTCTCCTCCTATAATATCACAATCAAAACCATCTGACTTGTCCCATCAGCCACTTCCACCCCTTCCACCACCTCTCCCTCTACCCCCTTCAGAACCTATGAATCCTCAAAATTACAGTGTTCAGCCACCATCTCCTCAAGATTTCTCACTCCCCCCTCCAAACATGAGACCAGGTGTATCTCAGTCCTTCATGAATCCCCCTCCCCCTATTCCCCCTCCTCCCATATCATCAACATTTCATCAAGTATCCAGTACCCAGACATTCTCCAGTCAACCAATGGTGTTGTCTACATCAGTGCCTCCAACAAATTTAACTACTCATAGAGCAGGTAATGGTTTTAATCCAGGTGTACCATATGGTTTGCCTCCTGCTGGGTCAGACCCCAATCTTACTCGACCACCTCCACCTGTTTCAAATCAGAACCAGCCTGGGCCTGGTTTTTTGCCCAGAGATAATTCATGGCAACCCCCAAGACCCCCTGTACCCCCAACAGTTTCAGAGAATATGCAATTTAACCAATATGCAGCCCCTCCACCCCCTCCTGACTCCCGAATACCTCCTCCGTGGCAACCTGACAGACCTGAAAATCAACCAAGAAATAATGGTAATACTTACAATAATCAAATAGCACCTATCCCCACTCAACGCTCTGAGTGGAATAGACACAGTTCCTCTAGTTTTGAAGAGCAGAATTGGGAACCAGGAAATGAGAACCAATCTTCTGGGTACCATCATCCTTGGGATGAACCTCACAATTTTGATGAAGAAGATGATGACACTGAATTTGCTGATGAAATCCTTGAGACAACTCTCCCTTCAGCTCCAAAAAGCATATTGCGCAACAGCAGGAAATCTTCATTAAGGGAGGTAACATTAGTTGAAGAAAGTGGCAGTTCAAGTGTATCAAGTGGGACTGACACAGTGGTCTCTGTGGCCCCTAATTATACACCCATAATTCCACAGGTCCGTGATCAGAAACCAATAAGCATCTTAAAAAAGCCAACTGCTGAAAACTCTGCGGCTAATAGTGATAGTACACAAAATGAATTTATAAATATTTTAAAACAAAAATCTGGTGCTGCAAGCAATTTACCAGAGCCACCTGTGAATAGAAATTTATCAGACATTTCAGGTGCAAATATTCATGGACATGGAGAACCAATAAGTACTATAGGTGTGTTGGGTAACTCAGGTCATCCATCATCAGTGAAGTCAGATGATATGGATATAGACAATGATGATCAGCAAGAACTAAGTGGCAGTGGAAATAGTGCAAATAATTGGTCCATTAATGAACAGTGGGGAGATAATGAACATAATGTCCGTCATGACTTTGAGCCTCGTGATTTCAATAACTCACAACCTCCTCCCCATTGGTCAGAACCCCAGCAGAGACCTTGGCATTCTAGACCACCAGTAATTGATCGAGGTGGCTTTCATCAGCGAGGTGGTTTCCCACCTCGACCTAGATTTCAGGACAGTTACAGAGGACCATCACCTGCTAAAAGGCCATATTTGCCCCCTAGACCTAGGAATCCCTATTATAGATACTGAATTAATTTTTAAGGTTTTGAATTTCCGAATTGCATTTTAAATTTTATATTTTTTTATTTGCTGGTGTCCAAGATGTTGTGCACAATTTAGGGGTGGCTATACTCAAATATGTTTATGGTTTGTCTGGGCACATTTCATGAGTCAAATTGATACATGTATTATATTACACAGTTTGTATCATGTGTGTGAAGCAGTGTTATTTGATTTTTGACAAATTACCAAGAACTGTGAGTAATTTATACATGTTTGTTTGTACATGTATATATTATGTTGATATGTACATACATACACATGGGAATTCAATCCGACTGACTACATAATTGTGTGTATTTCATAATTGATTCTGTTTGATATCAAGTTAGTCTATCCTAATGGCTGTGTGCAACTTAATCTTTTGAATCTGGTCTGAAATGGTTAAATTCTATTATGGTAATTTAATGTAACAAATGGCAATTGTGTGGTTGTCTGAGGCATGTTTTACTAGTCCCAGATGTTGGGCAAGCAGTTGACATTGCTGACTGTAATTGGACTTCTTAAAGGTTTTGCTAAAATATTGAGTTTTTTGGTACATGTTAAGGACAGTTGATAAAACCTTCATGGTAATATTGTATGATTCAGTATGATAAGGCAGCATGTATGTTGTAAGCTTTTTTGTGCTAGTGATAAAATTGTTTCATTACTTGTCATCTGTTAGTTTTCATCTTTCAGTGTTGTTAATTTGTATGTTAAATGTTGATTAGTTAACATTGAATAACTATACAGTTTAATACTTCCATTCTGTTATATCTAATTTGACCATATTTTTAATTAAGATTTAATAGATGCTGGCACTTGAGGCACATAATACATTTTATCACGTACAAATAATTAGCCCAGTTTTTTAATTAGTGTCACCAATATGAAAATAGCCCGTCAACTGTAATTGTTTCACTGGACGCAAGCATACATTTGGACAACACATTAATGCAGTTTTTGTATGATTCAGTTTATCAAAAGAAAAGGTCTGGACTTTTTTTCTAAGGATTTAAACATTTTTTGTTAATTCAAACATTCTGCATTCTACAGCCAGCTTACCAATTAAATTTTCTTTATGTTGTTTTAAACATTTTTTGAATATCATGCATTCAACAGACAATGTGCAGTTGAACACTGTAAACATCATTGAGCCATTGCTTTGAGTAAATAGTGTTAGATTTTGATGAATTGTTGTTTGTGAAGATTATTGATGTATAGTTTGTTCATATGAAAACTTGTTATTGGTTTTACATAGAGAACACTTCAAAATAAAACTGTGAATTTTTAGCATTTTTTAAAATTCAGTCCATCAACTGTTAACGTTCTCATCATTGTGTCACCAATAAACACTCATCATTGTGTCACCAATAAACAACTACTCCAATAACTGACAGTGTCTCACCAATAAATAAATTGTCCTGCAACTGACAGTGTCTTACCAATAAATAAATTGTCCTGCAACTGACAGTGTCTCACCAATAAATAAATTGTCCTGCAACTGACAGTGTCTTACCAATAAATAAATTGTCCTGCAACTGTGTCTCACCAATAAATAATTTGTCCTGCAACTGACAGTGTCTCACCAATAAATAAATTGTCCTGCAACTGACAGTGTCTTACCAATAAATAAATTGTCCTGCAACTGACAGTGTCTTACCAATAAATAAATTGTCCTGCAACTGACAGTGTCTTACCAATAAATAAATTGTCCTGCAACTGACAGTGTCTTACCAATAAATAAATTGTCCTGCAACTGACAGTGTCTTACCAATAAATAAATTGTCCTGCAACTGACAGTGTCTTACCATTAAATAAATTGTCCTGCAACTGACAGTGTCTTACCAATAAATAAATAGTCCTGTAGCTGACTGAGTCTCACACCAATAAACATACAGTCCTGTAACTGACAGTGTCTCACAAATAAACATATTGAACACCCTTCAATAAAGAAATAGTCCTGTAACTAATAGTGTCTCATCAATAAACTAATTGTCCTGTAATTGACAATGTCTCACCAATAAACATATTGTTGAGTAATTGATTGTGTCTCACCAATAAAGAAATAGTCCTGTTACTAATAGTGTCTCACCAATAAAGAAATAGTCCTGTTACTAATAGTGTCTCACCAATAAACATATTGTTGAGTAATTGATTGTGTCTCACCAATAAACATATTGTTGAGTAATTGATTGTGTCTCACTAATGAAGAAATAGTCCTGTAACTAATAGTGTCTCACCAAGAAACTAATTGTCCAGTAACTTAGTGTCTCACCAATAAATAACCAGTAGCCATCATTTACAGAGTTCAGGCACTAATATGTATTTGTTTCAGTATTCATACTTTTTCATAAATGTGTATGTGGGTTATAGACATCCAGTAAAACAGGAACTTTGGTTGACAAAAAAAAAATAAACCAACGTTCAATTGAAACTCATTAAATAACACAGAAATACTTCAAAGTGCACTAAAATAATGTTGTTCTTGTGTTCACTTTGTGGCTATCATTTGCATGAAGTTTTGATGGAATCAATTGAAAGCATAAGTTCACTAATTAGGTAATTTACTGATGCAAAAAGGGGTCCAGCACATTTTGTGGAAAGAATGGAAAAAAAAGATTTTCTGTATAAAAATGGTGATTATTATTGAGATTATTACACAGTAAAACAAAATAATTCAAATTATAAAAAAATAACAGTTCTTAAATTGATGGAATGCATTTTGCCAACAAGAATGTCAGAAGTAGAAAAATAGTTTTCTGTATAAATAACAAAACTACAGATCTGAAAACAAGATTAATCTAGAGTCAACATTATACATATTTACTCATGAGAATCATGGGAGATTTACAGGCACATAATAGCTTCCCCTATATACAAGTATGTTGTCCTCAATATATTTTTTAGGAAAAAGAGCATTAAACAAAATATTAAGGTTTTAATCATGTACACAATTTCAAAGAATTATGAAATACTCAAAATGGTAAGTTAATGGAGAATCCAAATGAACTGGATTTCAACTAGCTACTAAAGTACCCCAGCAGACCCCCTTTTTAAAGCTTAATAAGCCATTTAGGAGGAGAGGCGCACACAACATTTTGTCTACAGAAAAATAAAAAAGGGGTTTAAATCCGCCAAATAAATCTGAATATTTTTTTTACAATACATGCAGAGACCTAATGCCCAATATGAAGGTAATAAAAAGTTTAATAAAATTCCAACAAGTTGTTTAGGAGAAGCGCACACAAGATTTTGTCTACTGACAGAAGGATGGACAAGCTGATTCCAGTATACCCCTTACACTTTGTTGTGCAGGGAGGTATACTAAATGTGACCATGACCCTATGTACTCCACAAACAGCCAAAGTGTCTTTCACGCCGAGTCAATACTTCATGTCTTGTGTTAGTGTACGAAAGCAACATATCTTACATTTTTTTCAGACACTATGAAGAACAGATGTTAACTTATCACCTGAGGTCAAAATAAAACCTTTACATTTAAGATTCACAAAGCGATTATGCTGGATTTGGAATCCCCAAGAATAATAGATCATATCAGTCAAAATCTTACTAGATTCTTAGGATCCGACTCATCAATTATTTTCATTAGTAAGAAAATATCTTGCCATTCCAAAACCTTCTGTAGTACTTATCATATATGATTACGTAATAATTAATTCAAGTTTCAGTATTATCCATATGATCACTTATCACAATTCTTCATGTTTTAATCCTTCCATTGAAATCTCGATATCATCTTCGGTTACATCTTCTCTAGTTTCATCAATTTCCTCTGATTTCAATTCAGTCAGTATTCTCTCCTCTTCGTTAATTATTCTATCTGAATTTTCTAACTTCTCCATCTCTTCTTCAAGTTCATTAGATTTCAAAACAGTGTCATCTTCATTTGTCTGGATATTAACATTGATTTCAGAATTGTCAATTTTGTCTTCATACTGATCATCATCTTCAACAATTTGAGAATGTACAGAAGTATCTCTCATAAATTCATCAGCTTCCTCAATGTCATCAATGTTATGAAAACATTGAGGAAATGTTTGGACAATTTCTTCAATACAAAAACTGTACAATTCATCCCAAGTCAGACGTTCATCTTTGTCCATGTTTATCAGATCCCAAATCTAGATGATAAAAAAGATATAAAAAACGTTTTCTTATACAAACCAGTACCATACACAGGATAATACACAAGATAAGAAACCAAAGAATCAAAGGGAAATAACTCTTATTAACAATAGTTGAATGAACTAGCAACAACTAAACTGGTACCCGTTGACTCTGGTGTACAGGTGCACTGCAACATGGAATGGGGACCAGTTTAAGCAGCAACATGAATGATTCGTATAAAACTCAGCGGCTGAGTAGAGGTAGACATTTGATAAAAGGACTGCAAATGAAAAAAGTGTTAAACATGAATGTAATAGATTTGTGCAAATAAGTATATGATTTATTCACAAAAGCTTCAAATACTCCATCTAAACTACAACTATAAAAGACCGTAAAACTTCATTATCACAAACATCTGTATAACAAGCACCTGGCCTATAATAGGAGTTTTTGAAGTCCCATCAATTTTTGTTCTAAGTTGTATTTGGTTTTATATGTATGTCTAATACTAGTATAAATAATGAATATAGAAAATAACATCATTTTGAACAGTTCAGGAGTTAGGCAGACAGGTGAACACCAACAGACAGACCAGCACTGTGGACTGTAACTTCAGCCTATGGATATCCCCTGTAATCTAAAACATCCATGAAAAGGAATTTGGTGAATAAAGTCGTGAATAAAGTCAAATAAGTGCAAAGATTGTTACATAAAGATTGATTTCAGTTTATGATACAGTAACATTAAAATATACATGAACTTACTTTTATTGCATCTTGCACATCATCACAGCCACAGCCTTGTACGAATAATTCTTGGGTGATTCTCTTCATCTCAGCAAAAGTGGACAAAAATTCAGATCTGTAACAAAAACATTGTATATTAAATGCGAAAAAAATTTTGGTCAAAACCTCTAAAAGATTTTTGAGTCATTTTTTTTAACGAATCTCACAACGTACAAACAAAAAAATGTTCAAGGACGGCCTTAATGTGTATGTTTGTTCAATATGTAATGGAATTTTGAATTTTCAGCCAAACACTTTCATAATTCTTACTTTACTGCAATCAAAACACAACATATGGGATTCTAAATCAAGAAAGAAACATTTTATAAAATTCATACCTTAGCTGTTCATTAGGTGAAGCTATCTTCCACTTTGATAATGGTACACTTTCATTACTCACATTTTTACAATCTGTCAGGTTAAACCACCACAGGTGATTGAACCATAAATTAACAGCCATATTTCTACCAGGTGGTGAATATACATGATGGTACCACCTGTAAGAAAGTAAAAGTACATGTATTAACTGAGAAACCTCACTTAAAGATCACTACAATATTAACCCTTCCCCTCACAATACCGCATTTCCTCACATCTGGAACAGACCACTAACAGAGTAAATATTGACCTCAGAACCTGGTTTTTGGTTCAAGTTTATATGGTTCTAGCCATGCTGAATTGAATTATACAGGACCTATCGCAAAAAAAATTGGACTGGAGAATGAGTTCCAATTTTCCGGGGTGTTCAAATTTACTGGGTTCCAGTCAACACGAGTCCAATGTGGTTAATTTCAAAATACCTACAGACATAAAATGGGGCCTGAAATAACTTTACATGGAAAGTTCCGTCATTACACATTACAATCAACATTATATGGAGGATAGTTACTTGTATGGTATGTACACACAGTCTCCTTTCTCCATATTTATCTTATACCATGGTGCTTTCAGTAAACCAGAATATTGCTCTGGATCTACATTATCAACATCTACCTGACTGTATAAACCTTCATCTACCCAACCATTCTCTTCTATCAACTCAGCATGCACCTGTCAACACGCAGAAAAATAGAAATAGAACAGACTAGGTAGTGGAAATGTCTAAGTTTATACAAAAGAAGTTCTAAATGCAAACATAATGACACATGTACTTAGTTAAGCAAATGTATTAGATACATAGGTCAAGTTCAGACATGAATCTATTTTAATTTCCTAAACAGTTTTTTTTTTGCTGGGGTATAAAGTGTCCTCACATGTGAAATTTTGGTCCCAGGTGGGATTCGAACTCATAGTGGTGAAGGGCTAGTGATTACAAGCCAGAGACCATAACCACTTGACTACAGAGGCCAAAAACAGTTATTTATAGACACATGTAGTTACAGCTGTATGTACAGCTGTATTTAACAAGCAGCATAAACTTGTAAGTTCCTGACCCATTAAGCAGTCGCTAACTTCCCAATGGGATGTGAAATAGAGGTGGGAAACATGGTATAAAATTTGTTGTAATGTCTACAATAAAAATGTCAAATTGTCTTGCGCCAATATGGCCTCAAACTCCTGAATGATTCCAAGTTGCACCTGATGAGCTGATACCCATACCACAGCTCATTCCACATATGCTCAATTGGATTTAGGTTGGATGATTGAGCTGGCCAGTCAAGGTAGTCCCAGACCACCTGGGCTCTTAGGGGAAGCCCCTTGTCCATTTAAATGAACTGATAGCCCACTACCCACACATAAAGCTTAACCTGGGTGTCTAACAACTCATCAATGTACTGCTGACCAGTCAATGTACCTCTATTTAGCAAGATCTGTCCCAGCTGATGCCTCCCCACACCATACCTGACCCACCACCCCTAGTGGTCATACTCAATATCATGTCAAAGTGACCAATGTAAAAAAGTCTCATCTTTGAATGACCATAAATGTGTAATGTTGGTGTATACTGTCAATAATGTGTCTCTGCTCTCACAAAAAAAACCCAGAAAGCAAGGGGTGCATGCTTCCTGTGACCACATGGCGACACTTACCAGATAAAACAACTTGCATTTAGGTTGGGGGCCATCCAAAAACATTGCTGAATCAAACTATGCAAATAAATAATTGAATCCTTTTTATGCTTTTCATAATATAGTAAGACACTTTTGGTGCTTCGCAAAAGTTGAGTAGTATATTTGAATTTCGTACACAATTGTCTAAGTATGAAAGCATAAAATTTTCTGATCCAAAATGCGGTTTTGTTATCATGGTTTAATCATTTGCTAAATTCTGCAACCCACCTTGTCAATGAGAACAAGTTGTTTTTTACCATCCATCAAGCAGTTGATATTATCAACCAGGTCATAATGTAGGACAGACTTAGTGTCACCTCCAGAAAACCATATAACTGATTCTTGGAGGTTGTTCTGAAATCCTCCACAACTCAATGAATTTGGTACAAGGACATCATCTGTAATCAACATCTGTACATTCAATACAGATACATACATACCATATACCTACACAGACAAAAGTGAGAGAGAGAGAGAGAGAAATATGCCAAATCCTTTTTATCTGAATTGAATGCTAAATCTTCCTCTACATAAGGGTGTGCATGTGGGGGTCATGCCCCAAGCCACAATAACCTTACTTCAACATGCAAATTATTATTGATCAAAAGCATAACAGTATTACATAGATAGGAACAGTGATATACCATGCATTGTCTTGGGTACTGTATGAACCATATAAAGATCACTGTTGTTATAGATTTTGATGAACTGCGACAACCTTAGTTCTACATTCCCATCATCCCTGCTTTCTTTCTTCCCTCTCTCAATATCCACTCTCTCACCTCCATAATTTGACCTGAAAACATTTAACACAAGATTCAACAAGGCAATTCTAATAAAGTCCTAAACTTCAAATTTATACATTTTACTTCAAAATCTAGAAATTCATTTGAAATATTTTATTACATGTACTTTTTAGTAGTGCACTTACATTGCATAAATGTAAAAAGAGCATTTTAAGAAAAATAATTTTCAAAATTTATACCACTTGAATACATTGTTCATGTATAAGGCTTTTAGTATATATATACAGGAAACATTTTGAAAATTCTATACAACCATTTTAGTCAACCATAAAGTGCTAATAATTACCATACATCTTTGTCTTAAATAACAGCATGTTGTCAGGGCTTTCATTTGACCTTTATAATAGCATTTTAACTCTTGAAATCAGTAAAATAAAGCTCTGGACTTTTTAGGAATTTGTACCAACAGGTAAAATAACAATAAAACTAGACAGAAATTTTGTCAAATTATCGTCAGCCAAGAGTAACAACATAACACACTTACACTAAATATTCATCAGTCCATTTCGTAAATGCAGGGTAGCCAGTTTCTCCAAGAACATTTTTCATAAGAAGTGGTTTACTGGGCTGCACAAAATGGAAATAAAGAACCCCTGGAGGAGGAAACTTGCCAGACAATACTGTTGCACCACCGGATGGAGGACTGTGATTTCCTAGCTTCTTAAACTCTGTTTCCATGGTGCCAGGATTAAACAGACACAATATGTAGACCACAATCAGGTCAACATTTACAAGTTGTATGATCATCTTCTATGTCTATGGTAGTTATTCTAGAGATGTTGGCAACAAGGTATGAAGCAATTATCTGAATTCAAATTATTCATGGTTTATAAGAATGTATCTGTAGTTACAAAAAAAACGTAGTTTCTAAGCTTAAGATGTTTATAATGCAGTAAAACATCAATAAACAATCTTAGGCAAGATCCCTATGTTACAAAACACAGGGTTTGCAGAATGAGTCAATCAGGTCTTTCAGATTGGAGTGTTTGGTTGTAAATAAATTGTTTTACAAGTTAGTCAATAAATCAATCAATTACACGTTCTTGTCAGAGTGTAACGCTCCAGCAACAGTACTGGCATAGTGATAAATACATGTGCTAGTTCACTAGTTATATCCGAATACCGGTATATATATACAGTAATTAAAGAATACATTCGTTTTGTGTTATAAAAACGACGGAGCGCATCAATAAAGTTTACAGTTTAAAGAGTTGATAATATTGTGTATAATTATGAATTATATATAATTATATAATAGACACTGAGACCAAATAATCTTACTTTCACGATTGCTACTTTCGTTTTAAATGCTTTTGAAACAGCTGATCTACTAAAACCCGTCACGACCGTGAAATTAATCGACAGATCACTACTACGACTCTAGGTCTCGATCAGTGTGGGATTATTTGTTTGGCTATAAATAAATCAATGAATACGGACGAATGCTTTTCCCATCATTTCTCATTTCATGGTGTCAGTAATAAAAATCTGATAAATAGTTCTTGGTTTAAAAAATTCATCACATGATTTTAAAAAAAATCAGCTCAAGTGTGTTTATGAGCTGAATGATTAGTCTACAATGGTGCTTTTTAGCTCACCTGAGCACATAGTGTTCAGTGAGCTATAGTGATCAGTCAGTCTACTCCGGCGTCCGGTGTCCGTCGTCCACACCAGGGGGTTGTTAACACTCTAGTGGTCACACTTTTGAGCCAATCTTCATCAGACCTAGTCAAAATGTTCGTCTCAATGATATCTTGGACAAGTCCGAACATGGGTCATCTGGGGTCAAAACTAGGTGACCAAGTCAAATAGAATGGAATTTTGTTAACACTATAGAAGTCACCGTTTTGATTGGATCTTCATGAAACTTTGTCAGAACGTTTGTATTAATGATCTTGTAAAATTGTGCGAATATCGGTCAGCTCCGGTCAAAAAACTAGGTCACAAGATCGACGCACCAGAAAGCCTTGTTAATGCTCTAGAAGTCACAATTTTGATTGAATCTTCATAAAACTTTGTCAGAACGTTTGTTTCAATAACTTGGTCACCATGTCAAATCATTGGAAAGCCTTGTTAACCCTCTAGAGGTCACAGTTTTGACTGGATCTTCATGATACCTATCAGAATGATTGTTTTAATGATATCTTGGTTAAATTCGAACATGGGTCATCTGGGTCAAAAACTAGGTCACTAGGTCAAATTATTGGAAAACCTTGTTAACCCTCTAGAAGTCACAGTTTTGATCGGGTCTTCACCAAACCTTGTCAAAATGATTGTTTTAATGATATCTTGGTAAAGTTCGAACATGGGTCATCTGGGGTCAAAAAATAGGTCACCAGGTCAAATAATAGAAAAACCTTGTTAACACTCTAGAGGTTATGGGTAAATGTTTTTGATTTATATTATTCTAAGTTTGTTATTTCAGATAAAACTCTTGAATATATTTTGTATAAATATGTTTGCAAAGGTCATAATTTGAAATAACTGCCACATATGCTGTTTTATTCAAACACTTTCACCTTCATTTTACTTGATTATTTTACTTCTCATATTTTTTACAAAAAAAATATTAGTTCAACTGCACACTGTTGATTATTGTTTCTATGACAGTATGTGGTCCAGAAATAAACTCCGTCATAAAAAGGCTCGGCATAAATACTCGGCTTTTAGGCCCTTAATTTTTCAAAAACTCTATGTGAATTGGCACATTATGAATTTTATCACTTCTCCTGTACTGTCAGCTAAGGCCATACCAAATCGTTCCTTAGTTTACCGTCTGCGGACGAATAGGTTTGAGCCTCTGAAGAAGGAAAAAAACATTTGTCTCACAACAAGTAATACCTGATGTTGTTACCCCATTTACATGTTTACACCATTTTCATTAGAAAGACGTTTGAATTCAGCCGTAAGCTGTAGTATTTAGTCAATGAATTAAAACAATAATCAAAAATTATACACGAAATAATATCTTTTAAAATAAATAAATAAATAAATTTAATAGATTGTTGGTGTAAATTACTTTTCATTACATAATTATGTGGACGATTTGTAATGTTTTCGCAGTCAGTCAATTTTGTAGAAATAAGTCAAACATGTACTTTTATGTGTTCACCTTCTTTTGTTAAATAAATATATATCATTTTAATCGTGTTTTAGACGTTAAGAAATTCGACAGTTGTTTGTTCATAGTCAGATCATAGGCTTACCGACCAAAACGTTCATGCAGTCTGATGATTCGTTGTGCTGTCGGGATGTTGGTTTTGGGTACAAGATCATCTCAACACTATTGTTTTGAATGGTGTTAATGATGCAACTGTTTCATTAGAATCACAACAAGACATCTGCAAACCTAACAGTCTGGTCTTTGTGCTAGTAACTGTAATGCTTTAAATGAATTACGAGTATTAGATAAGCGCATATTTCAACACATGTATTAGATAGTAAAGGTGAAGGAAAACTACTTATCAGTAAAAACAAAGTAGCAATCAGCTATTATTAAATTTTATTATCTTTCCGTGTGAATACAAAATATCTGAACAGGTCATGAATTCATGATAGTAACGATATAAAACATGAATTTGTAGGAGTACAGTAAAATACAAACAAGACACATAAAACACATGCATCATAAAATCCCTCAGAATATAATCATCATATGGTGTTGGTATTATTTCCCATTTACATCTGCGTTTCCATCATTCATGCAATTAACAAAACCAAAGGACAGCATGTTTTTTTTTCAATCATATCAAGAAACATTAGTAGCACAAAATAAACAACCAGCGACTGTATCATCAATCCAAATATTTTGTTCAAATCAAGATCATTCAAGTATTAATACAGACTGACACGTAAAAATAAGGTAACCCTTCTTTCCATATTTATGTATATATCTGCACTTAAACAGAACGGAAGTTTCTTTTTTTGTTCAGTATAAATCCTACTGTCAAACAACTACATGACCTTTTTAGACCGTAAAAAGCTTAACTTGAAACTTTTAAAAAACATCTTAAAATGTTGAGAATTAAAACACAACAATGTTTACTGCTACACTGCAGGAAAACTAGAAATAATTTGAACACATTTAGGTCCTATCATCTAAACCACTGTCAGACAGATGGTTAGTAGACATTTAAGTCTTTTTATACAGCTGTGAAATTCAAGCTATCAATCTAGTTCAACAAGTACATAACTAATTCATAGCAATTTCAAAAAAGCATAAATACAATCATCACATATCAATTAATGTGCAGAGAAATACTCATTGCAAAATAAACAGTAAACATATGATAGAAAATGTTCACGTGTGAAACACTTCAAATATAAAAGTAGAATAAAATTTAATGACAAACAATGTCAAATGAAAGCAAAACAGAATAGAGATATGTTGCATTAATTCCTGAAGTTGTTGATACAAACATGTTGTTTTATGCTGAAGTAAATGTATGACATCTAATAGCTCTTAATGAATCCAACAATTGCTGCATGAATTATTAAAAGATTAAAAACTAGTCCATAAGCTTAAATGTATTTATGAAAACAGCTAAATCAATTTACAATAAACACAGACTAGTGGAAACAATTTATAATATTAAATGGCACAAACATGCATGGAACATAATGGCCTCGGATAAAACACCTTTCAATCTAAATTATTATTTTTCCACCTGTTAGTGTCACAAGCCAAAGACAAACCATTAGATGTATTTACCTAATAATAATTTTCAACAAATAATGCTAGAATGATTATATGTCATACAAACAAACAAAATCAACCCAAGTCTTCCAAAAAATAGTTGTTATGTAAATGGCAAATAATTTCATAAACATATTCTCTCATCACAATCTGTACCAGATCTACAGTTCAGTCCTGGTGGTTTTAAAAGGATATCACTACAGACAATGTTCAATTTGTTTAAAAGACATCACAATATGTACCAGATCTACAGTTCAGTCCTGGTGGTTTTAAAAGGATATCACAACAGACAATGTTCAATTTGTTTAAAAGATATCACAATCTGTACCAGATCTACAGTTCAGTCCTGGTGGTTTTAAAAGGATATCACTACATACAATGTTCAATTTGTTTAAAAGACATGGAAATAATGACATGAAATGAATGCAATAAAAATAATTCAGAGACAAACTAGACCTCTGCAGAGTGGCAACAATGCTCGTCTGTCTTACATCATTCTATTTAATAAACAATTTAGATCAAAACACCAAGTTAAAAAGGGGCATAACTCCAAAAATACAGCTTTCAGAATAATGCCCCTTGTCTTGCATCAGTGTCTTGACTTGATAATCAAGTATTCTAAGCATCATGTTGATATCTTTATAGTGTTTGAGTAATGGGTTACATTAAAGTTTTTGCATGACGACAATGCAGCGATCATAATAGTTCGACTTTTTCTTTGAAACAGACGAGCTGAAAAGAAACAAATTTAAAAATATCCTGGTATTTCTGTCAGCTGTCAGAGTGCCTTGCAACCTGGAACATTGTCAGTAATATTAATAAAACTGGTGTGTAGTCAGACATAACAATATCACAAGAGCCTAGCTGACATTCTTCAACTCTACTTCAAATACTAGAGTGCTGTTGGGTGGTATAGGACCTGATCTTTGACTGCCGTATCTATAAAACACGAACAAATATATTAAACATCAAAGAAGGAGAAAAAATACAAGGACAAAAGAATAGCAGTAAGTATAATTAGGCATTCAACAGTTTCCACAATTCTTAATGAATTTATTCTTTAACAGAATGGACAAAACAATTTATGAGGAACAAACCATAAAATAATGGTACTAATATCACAAGATATGCAAATGTAACAAACATAACTGTTAAACAAGAATGGATAACACCAGTACTTCTAACACCAGTACTTCTAACACCAGAACTTCTAACACCAGTACTTCTAACACCAGATACTTTATACAGACAATAGGGAACGATGCATCCAAGATTATTGAGTAAATTTCGTACCAAATTATTTTATACAATAAAACAAGGAGAAATACATTCACACCATAAATCAAGATATTATGGAGCTACATACCCTTGTTGTGGTGGAACAGTCAACCTTCTTTTCCCACCAACTTTCATTCCTGAAACCATGAAATATGTATAGCATCATTCAGGCCACTGTTGCCTCAAATTCAACAGCACTGATAAACAAACATATATGCCACTTTTGATTAAAATCAATAAAATCAGTTACATAATTAAACTCTATAATTTATAACATAAATACAAAAGATTTTGCTATAAAAACCACCAAAAGGACTGACAGATAGTGGTCATATTATCAAATCAGTTTCAACAGTCTCAAGTCTTGATAACCTTACTATAATTTTTATCTATATTCATAACTTGTTCTATTCCTTAATCTATTAGCTGTTATGAACTTTCAACAAATAAAACAAACATGTTATTTATTATCTTGAGCTTTAACTTCATCACATTCAACTCATAGCCCTCTAACTTTGTTTCAAGTCTCAAATAAATATCTTCAGTTTTGGAGTTATGCCTCATACAAACTTTCAGCACAGATGGAGACCATTGCCATATCACCCTCAACTTTTTATTGGGGGGGGGGGGTAATAAAAAGACATACGCATTCAGATGGTAAACTTTTATGGAAATCAAATATTACTTACCTTCTACACCTTTATCCCAGCCTTGGATCACCTCACCAAGTCCTAATTTAAATCGGAATGGTTTTCCTGTAGTGCATGAATCGAACTGTCGACCATCTTTCTGCAACTTTCCAACGTAGTAAACATGAGCCTGAAAGAAGACGTAATGTTATTTTTTGCTGGAAGCAGTACCATGCAAAACTCTACGACAGAAACCAACCCAAAGAGCATGAGTCTCTAAGCACAAATTCAACATAAAATGGGACTTAAATACAATACTGTGGTTTCACTAATTTTCATTGGGGATTTATTTTTACTGATCGGCTGATCCACAAAATCTATTCCCGACAAATATAAATGCCGAGATATCTGTCAACCATCTGAAAATTGGCAGTATCCAAAACTGTGCTACATTACTACTCCCGGTATGTTCCGAAACTGGAAAATAACAAGCTCCATTATTGTTTTGAGTAATCATCAGTTGGAAAAACGTTTACCAAAATCAGTAACGAAACAAATCTCAATTCATGTTCAATGATAATTAATAATCATTTATATACCATAGCGAACCAACGCAAATATGTAGACCTTGCTGAAATAGTGTTTCAATACGGATACGACATTCAATACCTTAGATAGGGGTGAACACCCAAACTTTTCCTCCATCTTTACACCAACGTCAATTTGCAAATGACAGATGTAAAATTTGACATGTATATTCAAGATTATCAACGTAAGACCGTTGTATGTTGAGTAAATTTGATGTGAGGGCCAATAACCTGTATTTTCATTTTATGAAGAAAACTACAGAAAACAAAGAGGCAAAAATATTTTTTTCAAAAAAAAAACAACAAAATCTCCGAATTTACGTCCCCATGAAATTGCCATTTAAATAAATTATAGAGGGACATTTATAGAATAACTTAATCCAATTATATTGTTCCTGAACATTAAGTCATGAATTAAAGTAAAATTATCAACATGCCTTAAAAATGGCACTTGTATGTTCTGCACTTCTCTCATTGCCTACTAGAAGTATTTCAAGTTTCAAGAAAATGTCTAGAAGGGTTCTGGAGTTACTCTCCAAACAAAACCTCCAGACAAAACACATGCATGGACAGGCACTACTGTCATATCCCCTTTTGCCTTTTTTCTGTAAGGTTGATACAAATCAGCAATGCAGAATATGCAACATACCATTTTCCCTTTCTTTACAACAGGACCATCTCCACACCTGATATCTTCAGCAATTATTCCACCCGGAAGTACCTGCTTCTTTGGTGTTTGTGCAGCCTTTCCAGGTGTTTCAGACTGTTGCTTCCCTTGTGGTGTTTTTCCTGGAGTTTGAGACTGTTGCTTCCCTTGTGGTGCTTTTCCTGGAGTTTGAGTTTGTTGCTTCCCTTGTGGAGTTTTTCCTGGAGTTTGAGTTTGTTGCTTCCCTTGTTTGGTGTTTCCTGGAGTCTGTTGTTTTTGTTGTGCTTGAGGAGTCTTAGCTTCACTTTGATCCTACATTTTATAATCATTTTTGTAATTTAAATAAAGTCAGTCCTTGACTCTCGGAATAAATAACAATTATACCTACTGTTCTAGTAAACTCACATGGGTTGGTTCAAGTTTAGAACCAATCGGCACCAGAGGGCAACCTGATCACCATAGTAACTGCAGTTTTAAACTATTTAACTATTTAAATAATATGAAAAAAACCACAAAAGCCAAGAGCGTCTACAACAGTGTTTGAAAATACATGAAGCATTACGCATTGAGGAAAAAGTAAGCCGCGGCCATGGTCCAGTGGTTAATGCGCAAGTCTTGTAACCCTAAGATTCGGGTTCAAATCTCGGTCGCGGCAGGTCATACCCTTCTATGAAAATTTGACAAAAATATCAATTTTCCTCCATATAAGGAGAAGTTGCCATCTCCTTGTGGAAGGGTAAGTTAATACTGCTTAGTATACAGTCCAGGAAAACTGGTTAGGTGAACCGGTCACCGTACATAACAGAAAATTGTTGAAAAACGGTGTCAAACCTCAGTGATGATATGTCACATAAAAACAAAAAACAAACAAAGTAAAACGTAAAGCTTCTTTTCATCAACCAAGACATTTTCCCCCCACATTAATATTATTCACTAACCTGACTTCCTGCATTTTCAGCATTCTTGTTCTTCTTCTTCTTTTTCTTCTTCTTCTGAGCAGATTTTTCTCCTTCTCCTCCAGGACCTGGTGTACTGGTCACATCTTTCTGTTACATCAGAAACACAGGATTAATTTGTTTTAATTTCATCTACAAACAATGATTTAACTAGAACTATCACTGAAGGTGATTAAATACTCCCAACAGAGCCCCATTTTTTAAAGGCCAAATAAAAAAGAGCATAACTCTGAGAGAATAAATCTGAATATTTTTTTTTACAATATGTGCAAGTAGACCTAATGCCTAATGTGTTGGTAAAGTTTTATCAAAATCCAAAAATTTTGGAGAAGCGCACACAAGATTTCGTCTACAGACGGACAGATGGACGGACGAGCAGCGCCATAACGTAATACAACCCTTAGGGCGTATCAAAATGAAACGTATAATAGTAAATTTCAATGAATGATCAATCCTTCTATAGGACAGCTCTTCAATATATTCACCTTGTAATTACACATACAATGAAAATTTTGAAGCAAACAAATATTACTCAGGAATGAAATGAAGATTCTAAAAGACTTGAAAGTTCAGTTACCTTCTGCTCAGGTTTTGGGGTCTCTGTTTGTTGTTTAGCTTTGTTCTCTTGTTTTGGTGTCTGTTCAGATTTCTTATTCTGTTCCACCTTTTTTCCATTCATCTGTTCATTTTTCTGGGCCTTCTTTCCAGATATAGGAGTCTTCTGTACTGGTAAGTCTACCATATAAAGAATTTTTGCTTTTTATATGACTTATTGTCGCCGGGCTTAACGCTGTTTTTCAACGATATCTCAGTTGTATACGGCGACCGGTTCACCTAACTAGCTTTCCTGGACTATATACTAACCAGTACTAACTTACCTTTCTACAAGGAGCCCGCAACTTCTCCATATGTGGAGGAAAATTCACATTTTGTCAATTTTCATAGACGGGTATGACCTGCCACGACCAGGATTCGAACCCGGATCTCCCGGTTACAAGTCCAGCGCACTAACCACTGGACCAAGGCTTACCATACAAAGAATAAAATCTTATTAACATGGGTGAAAGTTGAAGTTGACAAGAAATCTTAACCTCTGTGCTGCTGAAACAATATAAACCAGTAAGGGTCCAGACCAGGGAAAAAAACAGAAGTTCTGAAAAATTGTGGGTAATGTTTGACCATGTATTAACAACATTAGAACAATATTTCAGAGAAGCAATGCAAATGATGTTGGACTTTAACACCTGATTCAGATACACTTAGTTCAGCTAATCAATACTCTTACTGTCATTAAACAATGCCAATCATTTTAGTATTTTGGAATCTTAAAACAATGAGTATTGATTGCCTGTGAATAAATTAAAGTTTTTTTTGAAAATCCTAAAACATGTTAGAAGAATAGTTACACCAAATAAGGCAGACAGAAAGTATATGGAGATAAGCTCTTCAGTAAATGAGTTTTTCCTTGTATGTTTTTTTATTTTATTCAACATTACATAGTTTTATATCATTGAAGAGAAAAAATGAAAAAGATAACTCCTTTATATTTCTGCATGTCAATATGATACTTCGTTAAATTGCAAAAAGGATTTTAATGTAAGTTTTAAGTTTCAAATTTGTGCACTTTGGGTCCCAAATGGACACATCCTGCATGTGAAATATAATACATCCAGCAAAATCATTGTGAAATATGCTGTACTTCAATCTACCAACCAGACTTTCAACTTAAGAAAGTACTTTATTACCTTCCATTTCATCATCCTCTTCATCAAAGTCTTTATCACTCATGTCCTCGTCATCTTCAAAATCATCATCATCATCATCATCATCATCATCATCATCTTCAGCAGCCTCCAAGTCCAACTATAAAGTTGATACAAAATGTACATACCACTATTGAATATTTGGATGAAGTACATTAAGAGATTGAAAAGGCTATTGAAATGTTCCGTTAATCATTACAATTAAAAAAGAGCTCTGCAGAGTAGCGCCAATGCTCATCTGTTTTACATCGTTCTGTTTAATACCCAATTTTGATCTAAATTCTAAGTTAAAAAGGGGCATAACTCAAAAAATACTACTTTCAGAACAATGTCCCTTGTCTTGCAACTGTGACCTATAGAGTGTTAACAAGGTTTTCTGGTGCGTTGACCCAATGACCTAGTTTTTGACTGGAGATGACCCATATTCAAACAATCTCACAAGAAATTTCCACCACTCCTCCCTAAGGCTTGCAACTACACCTTATCGTGATAATCAAGTCCCTAAAAACCTCCATCAACAGAAACATGAATATAAGGTAACCCAAAAGGATGAATTTGCTGTTTGTGCACAGCAAAACACCAAACCTGAGGTTGTGATATTATATAACTACCATGATCCAAAGTCTGTTGGCTTTGTGAACCAAAGGTAATCTACAAACATTTTTTCTGATTATTTTGCAAGTTAATTATTTTAGATTTCAATACCCATCATCAGCCAATTTGAAACAGACGAGCTAAAAACATAATCTAAGTCTTACTTAATGAACCTAATAAGACATTTTTAAGGTCAAACAAACTAAGAAACAACAGAATATAGAATGGACAGAGAAAATAGAGGATACCTGGATTTTGGATAAAGGGTAGTACAGATTAAATCACACTTCATTTATAACCCAAACGCAGGAATACAAATATCTTAACAGTTAGAAAGTATGGAAAATATAACAGAAAACAGTAAATTTTTTTCCATAAACTTATGCTCAACAGACATACCATATCAGAAGGATCAAAGTCTTCATCATCTTCACTGTCGTCATCTGAATCATCAGAGTCAAAATCACCTCCCTGTCAGGTTAAAATAACAGTTTTATAAAACAGAGCACAAAAATATGGACATTTACAGTTTAACATAATCAAAATGATTAGTAAATTAGAAAAAATGAAATGCACTTAATGCACTTAAAACATGAAATCAAGGATAATTGTTAAACAAACTTTTAACAACATATGTTCTAAGTATAAATGATGACAGTCAGATCAGTTTGAAGTGTACCATGTAGGAAACAATCATACTAACACCAGAGAGTAACTGTGTTATCAAAAAACTACAGAAAACAATTCATTTAGCTTAAACTGGATATTAAACTTGTATCAACTGAGAACAATTCATCATTTACAGGATGTTTACAATATTTAAATTGTATACCCCAGGAGTCAGCCATTTTGTTTTCTTTTGTTGACTCCCAGATTCATCATCATCAGTTTTCCTCTTTTTTGTAGGTACAAGCTCAGGAACTGAAAGAAATATCGGTTAATTTACCATTACCTGTCAAATTAGACCATTCAATTATTGCACATGCTTCTATATATCACTTATAAAAAGTGCCTAAATGATCAAGACTACAAATTACCGAAAGATCCTAAAATGAGTGCCAAAAAAATAGTCAAAAATTTTTTTGGACCAGCGGATTGTGGGTGGGCCAGTCTGAAGCAACAAACAAACAATATTTTAATTCAAGCCCTATGTATTCATATCTTCTCTTACATACCAAAAATGTAACATGACCTGTGACCTTTGTAGCAGCTGTAGTCAACAGTAAATCAAACTATGTTCTGAGGCATTTCAGTACAATTTTAAGAACAAGAATCCTACTCTTAAACATATGTATATTGAAGAAAACCAAGTACATGGATAAATCACCCATGTACACAATACTTTTTCTTAATACAACTTAATACCTTCTTCATCTTCAGAACCCATCTCATCTAGCATATCTAGATCTTCATCCTCAATCTGATAACCTGTCAGATGAACAGTTCCTGCAATAATACCATCAACCATTCATCATACTAAATTATGTCATACATTCACAATTTTAGCATGTTAATAGGTCTCACAAATGTACCATATATTCCCTAATAAATGCCCCAGGGTGTTACATTTTTGAAAATGTGTTTGTGTCATTCCTTGACTGGATTTAAAAAGTGTTTTCTACTAATTTCTTTTGTTCATCTTGGATTCTAATAGCCTGTCATGGTAAGTCACTTTTGTTTTCTCTTGTCCAAAAAGGGGGGGGCTTTATTAGGGGAGGGGCATTTACAAGGGAATATACGGTAAATTATTTTAATGCAATTATTTCTTAACTACTAGAAACAGCAAGTGTTTAATGAGGAATGCATAATTAACAACAAGATGATGGCGTCAGCAGTTACCTTGGCCATTGACAAAGAAGGTTACTTCTTCTCCCTCGTTAAAGTTGAGATCAAGTGGTTGTTGTGTGGTGTTTCTGTTGTTTAGGGAGCAGATAAGGAATTCTGACTTCTGATTGGCTATCATAACAGACACTGAATGTGGTTTGCCTTTTGATGAATCTGGAAAAAAGTGATACAGGCAAAATTGTATTAATCTGACAATGTAGGAACTATATTAAAACCTTCTGCAATTCTCTCAGAGTAAATCTAACCTGGCCCAAATTCAACAAAAACTCAAGCTGGTAGTAGTTGCTCAAACTCAGAAAGAGCTGTTAAGGGGCAGAGTGTTTGATAATCTGAGCAAGAGGGCCATGGTAGCTCTATATTGCTCATCTAAGTGACCTGATGAATTAACGGGGCCCTCGATCTGTCATATTTGCGGATGATATTCGGCCTCAGTCCCCCACCAAAATAGTATCTTTTTTCCCCCCATTCAGTTAAAAATTCCCCTAAAACAAACAAATAAATTACAAAAAAATGTTTCCCTGTTTTGAGAGGTAAATATCGAACCATGTTTTGCATCCAGTGTGCGATGCGTTGTTTACGGAATAAGTTGTGTCAGCACAGTTTTATACGGCTATTCTTACTACACCGCGGTAAACTGGTATATCATACAAGTTGACATGTTACGGTTTGTGTCAATTATTTCACACCTTTATCGTCCCTCACTGGAGACATATTGTCTACCAACTGTCCACTCCAAGTTACCATAGAAAAAAGTATTTTCACTTATGAAACTCTGCCAGTATGTTTCATCGTAAATGTTATTCTACCTATAGCACTGTTACAGAGTCTAAATTTGAGATTCTAATGGTATCTTGAGAAAAAATTACCTAGGCAGCATCTTGACCAGAGTGATATAGTTTTAACTATGGCATTGCAGGAAAAAAAAGTCACTAACAATCCAAAAGAGTTTGCAGTTTTAGATGAAAGTAAAATATTCAGTACATTTGATGCCATTCACTCCCCTTCACAGGGTTTCCACTGGACATTATATTTCTTCCACCACATGTACGGAGGGGAGGGTCCCATTTGAGAAACTGGCGAATGGCAGCAGAAACCCAGCCTGCACCAACTAGGAAACACTAGGTAAATCATAGTCCAACTAATTAGACTGTTTATGATGGCGAGACATTTTTTGATTTGGCCCCGACCCTCACAGTCTAACATAGAACTACATATTTGTGTGAGGAAAGTTCCCAATTAAAACCCGTTGAGCACGATAACTACAATATTTGTGAGCAATTTGAACCGTTCGGTAGATAGGAAACACGTTTCTAAACTCATACAAGCATAAATTATTCCACCATACCTTTTCTGAAAAGTGCACTAACATTTTGTTTCCCTCCACTGTTTCTCTATGGAAAACAACACCGGTGTAATGACGGACAACTGCTTGTGTCAATGTAGATATCTACCTGTGTCATGTAATAACTTCCTATCCACTGTATTTAGCAGTTTTAAATTTTGTATGTGGTGTGCGCATCTACTGCAGCAATTGTGCAAAGTGGAAGTTTGGGAACATCACGATATGGAATGGCATGACTGCTTGAATGCAACATGCTACGAACAATTTTAAGTCAAACATTTGAATTTTGGCACTAGATACTGAAAATTTATGGTTCATTGCTAAGGATTATTATTTTTCTATCAATTTGAGTAAGCTTTACCAGTTACTGATGCATTTTTACGTAATTTGTGTTTCCGCATATAAATATGCAGTTCTCTGTAAGGCTGAAAGGATGGCCCATTTGAATTCATTTATGAAACCGGAAACCGAATAACTAAGACTAGGTAAATCATATGGCAAATCATATCATATGATACAAAAAAAAATTAATACAGAAAATGATTTTATTTACCTTGATCAGATGGAACCTCCAATGCAGCCATACTGATGTGGAAAGACTGTTCCACAGTCTGGCTGTACCTCTTGCCAGCTTCTAACACTAAAGCTTAAATGGGAAAAAACATTTTGCCAATTGACACCAAATATTGACTGGCTGAACTACCAAAGTAATCACCTTTCTTAGATCAGGGTCGAAGATCACACTATATTGACAAAATACCATTCAAAACGCATTTTCATCCAATTGATTTTTAGTGTTAATACCACATGGTATCAAATCACATGTATCTGTAACATCACCAAAATATGGTGACAATAAGTGTTAATATTGTTTCGTTGGGCTGATTTGATACATGACAAAATATAAACCATAGTTAGCTCAGAAGACTTAAGTATGGTAGGAGTTCAATAATAGTTTGAAGCAATGTACAGTGATCAACGTGACGAGCTGGTATATGTCCAAATGAAGGTTATTTCGTAGTCTTTCCTTTTGAAAAACGCAAATCAAGTGCTTGAGTAGAATGGTCATAATACAGAAATTACGGAGAACACGTTTTTCAATGTTACGCGAAAACATATTACAAATAGAGATCATGCAAATATTAGCGAAAAATTCAAGCATAAAAACGATTTAAATCACACTCGTCTTATAAAGTTTAACAACAAAAGTAGCTATGGGAAGGAGTATAAAAGATAGTAAATAAATTGGCTTGTTTACCCCAGAACATGTTCTTCGTTTCTTTTAAATGGACCATCACGTGGCGGCTTAGCAATTACGACATACACGCATAAAATGTTCGGATTACAGAATTATGATATTCAAAGGAACTAATAGAGACAATTAATAAATTTCAAGATCAAATTATCATTTATCGTAAAAGATGACAATACTTTATTAATGTTACGACATATAAAAATAGGACAAACGTGGAACGCTTTTTGACATTTGTTTACAAGTGGCTCTCGCAAGCGTATTCGTTGACTCTGGTGCACTGGAACATGGAACGGGGACCAGTTTAACGGAAACGGTGCGCTGGTAAATTGTTCCAGCGGAAAGTGTATTTCGCGGCCCCAGGAATAGTCATTTACGTTGTCAGACGCAGAATCGTCGAGGTTTTGACAATTAACCAAAGCGGTATTGTAGGATTTTTTATGGGATTGGAAAATAACCTATATTTGTCTCTGGGAATGGGTCCGATTGTCGTACCCGTGGTATGCATTGAAAAAGGCGTGAATTGTTTGTTTAAGAAGTGGTCCAAAAATTATAAAAAAGTTTATTGTGGGTTAATGTAATGTAATCTGATTAAACTGTTTATTTTTAGGGTTACGAAGTTCTGATAAAATGTCACTAGAAGAGACTTACAAAGATGGAAGAGGATCTCAATTTTCTGTAAATCTTTGTGGTAAGAAAACAGAAAATACATAAAAAGTCATCTTATGATACATATTTTTATTATTATTTTTTTTAAATTGTTCTGCATATTTATTTAGAACTTAATGTAATAGTTTAATAAATGTAGAACACATCAGATTTCTCTGCATTGTTTTCATGTCAGAAATGAATTGTAACAGTACTGTATATAGTATTTATGTAAATAAATTGTTTGTATTTGCACCAGCCCGATTAGCTCAGTTGGTAGAGCATCTGACTTGCAAGCAGGAAGTCTTAGGTACTTTGTTTTCACCTTCCTATTACATGAGAATTGTTGCAAAACTGGTACTGTTATACTGTTAATTATTGGATGCAAAGGACAAAAACAAGCATGAATGGCTGATTTGGATTAAGAGTGAATCTGCTATGATAGTTGTAAGAATTCTCTGGTTTTCAGCATTAGGCATTAAATTACAGTTTTATTTATTGAACATCTTAAGCTATTGCAACAGTAGAATTTTAGAATCCTATAGAACAGACATCCTTTTGTTGACTTGTTTCCCTACATTTCAGGGGCCACTGTTACGTCATGGAAGATCTGTGATGAAGAGATTCTGTTTTGCAGGTTAGCAAAATGAAATCCATAATAGACTTCAAATATATGATTTACCTTCATTGTTGATAGTGGTATTACACATTTTTTCACTGAGGTTTAGTGTTGTATCAACTACTAGAGTCATTTGGTGTTTTTTCCAGATTTAACGATGTTGGAAGATGTAATATACACATATTTATATATAAATGTCATTAATTATTATTAAATGAAATACCATAATATATAAACAAAGTTTTTTTTATCTCATATAATAGTCCAATGAAGTTTAAAGATACATTGTTCCTATGAAGTTTGAAAATTTGTGCCACAGTTTTCAATGTTCAACTTTAGGACCTTCGTGTTTTTTTATTCATTCAGCAAAAAAGCCATACGAGATGGAAGTAAGGCCATTAGAGGAGGAATACCACTTGTATTTCGTAAGTATCTTCTCTGAATTGCATAACTTAACTGTTACTTTAAGACCTTTTTGGATAAATCCAGAATAAAAATAGTTATGTTGACAGTTACCTGACTTTATTTTTTATTTTTTGGTACCGACTGTAAACTGTAACTCACTTATGCATATTTTATCAGCCTTGGCATATACATCTATTTTAAATGGCATTACAAAAAATCCAGCTTTAATGTGGAACTCACATTATCCCCTTGTTTGCAATATGTTTCATTTTTGCTCATTTTCATATTGAAGTGAATGCCCCACACTCGCTGACTTGTCAGTTTGAAAAGCTGATTTTAACTTTAGATTTTGGATTCTATTTATACTTTACATTGCCATTTTTTGTTTTCAGCTAACTTCGGACCCTGGGACTTGGGGCCACAGCACGGATTTGCACGTAATAAGCCCTGGAAGCTAACTGCTGAATCAAAGGTAGCATTTTGTGGTAATGACGTCCCAAACCCATGATATTGTTGTCATAATTGTTGTAAAGAAATAACTGGAAATTTGGCATCATTTTTAAGTATAAGTGCCTTAATGGTTAGGGATGAAAGACAAAAATGAACATATTCGTACAAATATAATTCATAATGCGCATGAATGAAAAGTTACATTTGTTTACATGAATTATTCTTTTTATTTAATAATTTTAAAATATAATAATATTGTCATTACTGATAATGGCAAGTTTTACAATTTTTGTAAACTTTATAATCACTCATGGGAATTCTATTTTCATGTATTTTGATAAGTACGCCTTTAAGTGTTGGGACCAAAACTTACTTATTTAGGCATTTGCCACCAAGACATTTTACGCTTTGTGTGAATAGTATTTGAGAGTTTAATGTCACACCAACAGCCAGGGTTGTTTGGCAACTTTTCAGCTGAAGGGTTAGTGATTACTAGTCATAGACAATAAACATTCCACCATGAAGGCCCTTGTAGTCATTTGACAAGTTCAGTTTTATGATTTCATCTATAAATGCTTATATTTAGGCTGCAGATCCATCTTGGACATTTTCACTTGAAGATGATGACAGTACCAGAAAAATGTGGAATTATAGGTACAATTTGAATTCTGTGTTAAATATCTTGTTTCCAGTATCCATATGATCTTGTCAGCTTCATGAGTTTAGCTTTAACCCTTTGCCTCTTAAGCATATTTTGGACTCTTCCAAATTCAGAGCTAATATATTAAACATCAATTTATTTAAGAAAATTGATTTATTTCTCTCTGACGGAGTGGAAAACGTTGTAGCCAGATGAGCCATTACTCATTACAAGAAATGGAGTATTATCAGGCAAAGGGTTAAGATTGCTTTCCTTTTTTAATATATTTAATCCTGCTTCAAGGCTCTTTGTCAAAGTTCTTCTTAAAATATGTAAGAATAAAAATGTGAAGTTGTTTTTCTATTAGAATGAAATTTTGACTTTTAAATTTGTTAAATCTCTAGAAAGTAATTCCTAAATAATCAATTGATGGTCTTAGAATATTTGGCCAGCGAGGGTCCCTATGACGTTTTGCATTATTATTTCCTTTTTAGAAACAAGTTAACGTACATTCATTCTGGTGAGCGATGCAGAGCCATTGTGGCCCTCTTCTTTTGCTAGTTCTTTGCCTTATTTACAACTTAAATTACAGGTTCAGACTAGACTATACTGTACAGTTGTTAGCAGATTCGTTGAAAACATCATTGAAAGTAACTAATACAGGTAAATCTGATATGGTGACTCTCTATTATATGTATATATTGAATTACACAGACATACAGTCCTCATGCTAACCCACTAAATTGAAGCCTGTGGCTAGAAAATTTCTGTTAAGGCTAGTGTAGTTACTCAAAATTGTGCATTTGTACTTGTGGTAAATTGTTTATTTCCAATGGCCCTCTTATAGTTTAGGCTTGTGCTTTCAAAAATATGTTTTACACTGTATATTTATAAACTGAAAGTATGAAAAAATATGAATCAAGCTTGATTTTAATGCTCATTTCAGGCGATGATGCTTTCAGTTTTACTACGTTAATGCACACATACTTCAGAGTAGAGAACATTAATGATACACAGATAATGGGTCTGCAGAATCTCCAATATGTTGATAAGGTATGTGTCTGTAAATTCATTGAGCTTTATGATGTATTAGGTTATTGTTATGTATGGTGGCATATTTCTGCATACACTTGGCATGTTAAAGATATGTCACCATAGTTACATTTTATTTCGTTTTGATCGAAATAACGTTTAACTTAGGGGATGTTTGTTTTTAAAATCAGCTATGTTATATTGTTGTTGTATTGTTGTTATTTTTTTTGTTATTGTTCATTTTCAAGGTACATGGTGGTGTACATACTGAGGATAGAAAAATCGTCAAAATTGATGAAAATTATGACAGGTAACGAGTGTTTGAATGTCAAAGTGTTATTTTCTGACTGAATATTAAATTACTGTCTGTGGTAATATTTATTCACAGTTTTAATTATTCTGTTTCTGTTGTATTAGATAGTTGCATTTATACTTTTTTAGGGTTATAATTCATAGTTGTCATTAATTTGTGGTTGCAAGTCTGTAGCTTACTCTGTTATTAATATTCATTTATTTTCTTCTTATTACTGTTTGAATGTAATGAATTGATTTTTTGATGTTCAGAGAATTGGAAAAAAAAGATGCCGGGTGAATAGACGGATTTGTTTGTATGTTTGAATTATGTGAAAATCATTTTTAATCAACAGAGTCTATCAAGGTTGTAAAGAGGCAGTGTTATTGTATCCTGATGGAAACCAGCCTTCTTTATCTAGAGAAATCAGAACTAGCAATCTCCCTGACATAGGTACGCTTTCAAATTTTGTTTGCTTTAGGTAGAAAAAAATAATCACGTTTATGGTTACTGGAACAAAAAAATGTGTGCAGGTCTCAAAATTTTTCTTTCTGATTTCAGGGGTTTCTTTGTGAACACAATTGTATATTTGATTCTATTCATGTTTTTCTCCTCATTTTGTTGTGTATGTACATGATATGAGTGAATAAAAGGAATTTGATTTGATTTGGTAACCTATGTGCATGGAGAGTTCACGTCCGGATTTGCTGAGGTGACATTAAACTCAATTAGACCAGGTGTGAAAAATAATTCTGGTTACAGGCTTATTTCAAAAAGGTTTGGTAGGGAAATTCTCTTTTTTTTTATTTTATTTTAACTCTTGAAAGCTGTTGTTGAGATTACTTTTTTGTGAGACAGTGGATGTACCATTCCTCAGGCTTAATAAAAATCCAGGGTCACGGGAATAAAATTAGGGTAGGTCAGTTAACCGGAAGCAAACAATTTTTTATGCCTTTTTGTATTATTGTACTTTTTTCTCTTCAGTTGTGTGGAACCCATGGGTCGAAAAAGCTAAGGGAATGTCAGACTTTGATGATGAAGAATATTTGAATATGGTTTGTGTTGAGGCTGGTGCTGTTAGCGAACCAGTTTCCTTGGCAACCAAGTCTGATATAACATTCTCTCAAATGATCAAAGTCGGTCAGAAATCTAAGATTTGATTTGAATAGTTTAGCAGTCTGTAATCCATGGTATGGAAGCAGGTAGGGGACATGTGTTCTTTTGATGTTATGAAAAATATGAGGATTTAAATGAATGCTTTTTTTCAATGTACTGTATGATTTTATTTGACTGAGTACGAATACACTTTTATCAAAAATTTCATATATGTATATTATATGTTTTGGGATCATGTTTTGGTATTGATTATATGTTGGCTATTGTTATTTTTAGATAAAAGGTTGTTTGCACTTGTGCCTGGATTTTGCACACATGTAAATTAGATAGCTTTATACAAGTTTTGTCAAACATTTGTATTTCCTACCTATCTTACCAAATATTTCATTCTTCCATTAGATGTTCTGTCAAACCTGTGTTTGTAGTCTTAATTGGCTCTTTGTTAGCTCTTTTGGGATTTAAGCCTACCTACCCATCTATCTACTTACCTACTGTTAAAAAGTATAGGTCTCGTCACTGCAACACAATATTGATGGCTTTTTTCAGAGTTTATATTGGCTCACAATCCATATATTGACATGACTGTGTCTTTTGTGATAATATTTTCATATATTTATTTAGATAAGCAAATTTAGATATGTACAATATACGCACAAAATTGTTGTTAATATATGTATACATTTTTATTTATGTACATATGTACATACAATGTAGTCAGAAATAAAATAAATTTAACTTGAGTAAGTTTTGTGTTAATTCAGTAATACACAGCTACATGACAGCATTGCCCTAAAAGATGCTCAGAAATACACAGGAAGATGCTCAGAAATATGCAGACAGATACTCAGAAATAACAGAAAGATACTCAGAAATAACAGAAAGATACTCAGAAATAACAGAAAGATGCTCAGAAATATACAGAAAGATGCACAGAAATAACAGAAAGATGCTCAGAAATACACAGAAAGGTGCTAAGAAATAACAGAAAGATACTCAGAAATATACAGAAAGGTCCTCGGAAATACACAGAAAGATGCTCAGAAATAACAGAAAGATGCTCAGAAATACACAGAAAGATGCACAGAAATAACAGAAAGATGCTCAGAAATACACAGAAAGATGCTCAGAAATAACAGAAAGATGCTCAGAAATACACAGAAAGATGCTCAGAAATAACAGAAAGATGCTCAGAAATACACAGAAAGGTGCTAAGAAATAACAGAAAGATGCTCAGAAATAACAGAAAGATTCTCAGAAATACACAGAAAGATGCTCAGAAATACACAGAAAGATGCTCAGAAATACAAAGAAAGATTCTCAGTATTGCTCATTTTCATGTATACCCAGCATACACTGAGAAACAGCAGATCCCAGGGCCCATCTAGCTGTAATGTGTCTTTAAATTACATTTTAATGTGCAAAATAATCTTGTGGCTGATATAACAACTATTCTACCTATCTGACTAACAGCCTAGTCTTGCATCACTCTTAACCACATCTCATACTTTTTCAACCATGTTGTTAGAAGTGGCACAACAAGAATGACCCGCGCATCATTAATGGAGTCACATCCGCCTTTAAACTTCTTCACCCTCCTTGTGAGTATGTCATACGAAACTTCATACTGCCCATGGGTATCTCACAATTCCTCAAAAATATGAAGGTGGAAAATTGTGGAAAAACAGCGTTAAACCCCAGTGGCAATGTCAAATAAAAACGAAATAAAAAAACCCTCAAAAATCTCCTTTGCAGGTATGCCAAGCTGGCATTGAGTCTTTATGTAACCTTGAATTTCAGCTGCCTTTTCGTGTCGACCATTTTGCCATAGTGTCAAGTTACTGTCAACATAAAACCCCAAGATACTGAATCAAAAGCTGTAGCAAAGTCATTTAAAACATTCCAAGATTGTCAATTTCCTGCGAAGAATAATATATTAACATGATGAACTAATCTAATATTGTCCCCAATGAACCTACCCCGTAAAACAAATCACTTAAATCTTCACTTACGATACTAAGTATAAATTTTTTAAAACGAGATGAAAATTGCTACATACATGCTTTTATTGGAAACATTCAAAAACGAAATTGGGTGCCAAAGTTTTAGTACAATATGTGAGCATTATCAAGTTGAATTATGGAGGAGTTACTGAAAGCCGGACTGAAAATAAGTGGTAATTATAACAAGGTGGTCGTAATATTGAGGTGATCGCAATGTGAGGTTTTACTGTACATAGTTATATGCCATTGAGAGCGAACTAATAATGTCCAATTCTAATTTTTAACTACCACATTATTGTTGATTACAGAATGCATGCATTTGTTATACATTGTATGTGTTGTTTTTTCACAACAGTTTTGTAATTTGATGTGTTCTGTATACACACATATTGCATTAGCAGAATTAACTTGAATAACATTCTGTATAAGTGTTGTGAACTTGAACTAGTGTGAACTGGTATTTGCTGCATCTAATTTTGCTCGCACAAAACCATGTATGTTTGTATCTATTGAAAACAAGCATTTGAATTTATGATAACTGCTATGTAGGCACTTCGTTAGCTCTCGTTTGTGAACCATGTGTGGAATGCTGTGTAAATGTGCAGATGTTAACTACAAAAGAAGTTTTGCCTATGCAATGGTATAATGTGTTTTTTAGGGCACATGCACACAAGTACGCAAAGGAGCACAATTTTAATTTGGGTATCAGACCTTGAAATTATAAAACTTGAGAACCGCCTCCAAGCTCAAATCGTATTTTCGTTTCAGTTGAAAAGATATTTTGCTGTTTTTCAAAGTAACCAGACCAATTATGCTGATAGAATAACATGGGATTAGTATTGCTATTGTTTAGTCATAATTAACTTGTAACACTTTTGTAAAAAATGTGATATTTGAGCTTAGAGACATATCTAATGTTAAATAACCATGGACCCTTGTTTAATGCGTACGTTTTCTCTTTTATTTTTTTATTTTATATTAGGGTACATTTGTGTAAAATATATACACATGTATATCTGTTGTTACAACAAAGTTTTTTTGCAGGAGTTTACCGAATTGATTTGTAGGAACAGACGGCACATGTTACTTCCCGACCAGACTCGGACGATGGACACTTCAATGACTGACAATTAGTTTTAACGAAATAAAACCTCGAGCCATTCCCGGCAGCAGCACCACTTGGAATACCTTCTGGTTTTCCATCAACACACACGTACTCCGATGGTCCCGCCTGCGAGTAATGTCCACCCATAAGATAACCTCTATATTCTAGAACATAGTTATCATAACAATCATTTCTTCCGGGGATCATTACAACATGACTCCTTGGTATCCTACACAAAACGCATGGAACGTCTTTGTTATGAAGTGTTTCATGTTTGCTGTCACTCGATGTTTGATATTGGGCGCTGTACAATTCATCTGCATTTTGAGTTCCGTTCACATGATCACCCCAGTTTGGTGTGTAGGGTAAACACAAGCGATTGGCCCCTGAACCGGAGTTGTTGTAATGATTCCCAGCAGCGTAGCCTTCGTATAAAACCACTGCACCTTCTGGGCAAGTTCTGCGACCCCATCGTATATACGTACTTGATGACTCCTTCGTTATCGAAGACTGATTCAATGCTTCAATTATCGTCTTGTCATCTGTTTGTACAAAATTATGTATAATCCAGTTATTGATGAGTTTGAACAACTTAGGTACAGAACAATATGACAATATATGCACTGTCAAAACGTAATTTCTATTACCATAGAAACAGAATTAATAAGTTCGGGGCAGCATAAAGTGTCATGCTTCTCTGTGTAGTCAATGATGTTATCCACATAGGAAATATGTGACACAGAAAATACTGATCATAACATACAATTGGCATAAACTTCTTGCAGTTACTTTGGGACCTATATTAAATGCAAATTCCGTTTTAAAAAGTACCAGCCATCTAGACACTAAACAATACCAGTCACTTGGACACTAAAATAAACAAAATGCAAACATGTTGCAATATACCTTGGTATATACTTAAGCAAGTCTCGTGGAGAATATAAGCCCCACTTCCATTGATAAAATGAGTCTCACCACTAATTACCATATTAAGAATACCTTTAAGACCATGTATTGATAGATTATCATTATTTGATTACATTCTGTATGAAGGCAATTCAAGAAAGAAATCTAAAATATTGAGTTAAGGCAATCAAACAAGAACATTAACTCTTTTATACCTCGCAATGAAACTCGTTGGACAAACCCGGAATTTAAAACTGAATAGCGTGCTTTTTTATTTGCAGCTACAGGATGGGTTATTGATACTTTTGAAAACATACATATACTTAAAGCTGAAAAAAATTGAAGAATTTCTTACGAAATAATTGCATAGGGATGATTACCCAGACATGCTTTTACATCCTTCCATATGAAAACGAATTAAAGCAGAAAAGCTGGACCTATTCACAGGCAGTAGTGACGGACCAGTGACGGTAAAATTGTAATAAATTTGATATAAAGCACATAAGGTTAGCCCAAATATTACCTTAAATAATACAAAAAATGTCACAGAATAAGATCCATTTCAATATACTATAGTATATTCAGTAAAAACTAGTTAGTACTATCGAGGGTTAAGCGTATAAGCAAGTAAGAAAAATAATTTACCAGCCAGCTGTTTCACTAGTATAGTGATAATATCTTCCTGCTTTTTGGCTCCAGTCGCTAACGACACCAGTTTTTCAATAACGTGATACTCATATTCGAATTGATTATAGCATGGCCCCGTATCTTCTCCCACGACGTACTTCACAAATGTTTGTTCTGAACACAAAGTGATCAAAACAAGCGTTTTAAATCCAGACAACATTGTTCTCAGCGCAATGTTTCCAAAATATTTGTTACGGGAGTCGAAACGCGTTGTTAGAAGCTAAATCGCAAACTACAAAGTGGATGTTAACACTCTCGCAACAATTTATACTCTCCAGTCACGTGCCACCCACATCAACCTTCGTAACTTCGCGCTTTGAATTCTGGGTATTGAACTACTTCTGAATTACCTCTGAACTGCGGTGAAATCTCGGCTATGGAAAATTACTTTAAATTCAATGTAGGTAAGTCGGAATTTAAAATGATCGCGCTTATTGCAAGGATTCGGGAATTCCACAGTATAACACAGCAGGCCTTTTACACGCCAAAAACATTCATATTTAGAGATTTTAGTTGAAATGGCGGAAACGAAGTATCGGAGGTTTTCATGCACCTCGCATATGCTGCGACTCAACTGTTCAAGTAGTCAAATAATATACGTTTTCTATGTAGGCGTTTCGTTCAAGAGTCATCGTCGGTCATCTTCAAGTCTCCAAATTAAGGGTATACAGCGCAACTTCTTCAAAGTTACACCATTTGGGAGAAGCAAAATTATGTTGTTGTTGAGATGTTGTTGATCTAGAGAGGTTCAATTAAAAGTTACATCGTACATTGGGAAAAAATCAAGTTGTTGTTGAAAGGAGGTTGTTGCTCAAGAGGGCCACTCTAGAGAGGTTTAACCGTAATTTTCTTGTCTTATGATCTACGTTATGAACATGTATTGTTAACATGGTATCAGTCACATATGGTCAGGAATATATAGCCCGCTTCTGTAATATGAACGTATGAAAGTATTTTTTCCTTATAAGGGTCCAGGAGTGTTAGACTTCGAATTTTATGACGACTTCAGGTTTTATACCCATACCATCCAAAATTTGTATCTCAAAATGGAGCGGACAGATTTGGGGAACCTTTATAATTTTTAAAGGTTTTCATGATAATTAAAATTATATATCTTGAGATTTGTCAAAAACAAACATTAGAGTTGTCGTCCCTTCTAATTTACATTGAAGTGTTTGGGAATAGCCCATTTTTCGAAGAGTAAATAGAAAGGAAGATCATTCCGATGAAAACTCACGGTACAATGATGCAAAAACACGGTATCAATCTTATTAAATAAAAATATAGGTCATCGTGCAATAATTTCGGAAGTTAATATTTTTCTATTGTCAACCAAGGGCAATGACTCTGCAAATTTTCAAAATGTGTCATTAAATAAATTGAAGTAGTTCAAGTTACTATAAAAAGTTATGATAATTTGGCAATACTACTTTTATGATGTTAACATTCTGTAGTAGCATTGAGCAGATACATAAAATAAGTACAGTATTACGGACATAATACCGTAACAAAAACTGTTTTTATGGATCAGCCAGTATTCTTTTTTTAAATACTGTTAAGTGAGTATATGGTATTAAAAATGAATTCAAACATTTGTTTCCTCAACAATTATATGAAAATAATTATTCAATTTACACGTTTTGGTTTATTTTATTATATTTGGACATTTCACGCTGAATATGACTACTTTTAAACATATAAGCGAACGTATTAAGCGAAAATATACGAAGCATTCCCAGTACAAAAAATTCTCGCGAGATCTCGCAGGCAAAATTCTGCTCGGGTTGCAACAAATCAGCATCCAGGAAATGTTGGGCCGTACCTGCTGTTTCTGTGTAGTCAGAGTCAAAGGGAACAAATATGTCGAAAACAGACGACTGTTTTTGTTGCGTTTGTAGTAAAAGGTTAGTCATTTTATACTTCGGCATTTTGATAGAATTTAATGAAATTATTATTGTATTTTAACTTATTACTATGCTCTATAAAAATATACGTACGGACTTTGAAAACGCAACACTCTTAATTTTTACCTTAAAATTAAATTTATTTTTGAACAGTAATTTTATGACTGAAAAGGTTTACTTATTGATATCATTTTGAAATTGAGACTTAGCAGGTTTTAAACGATTTAATTTGCAGGCCATGCTCACTTCGAAATTCATGTCGTTCAGTCATACGTTATTTGACATCAAATAAAAAATAAAACTCTAGGATCGTGGAATTCCGACCCCAAAATAAGTGACAAGCGACACTTTTATCGAAATTTTGACAAAATTCTAATCGTTCAAAACATATTTTCGGGTACGATACATTATTTTTTTTTACATTTTCTGAACGCCGAGAGCTTCACCTTTAATTTAATATGATTTTAATTTTTGAAAATTTTAAAATACACATTACCTTTAGTTGATTACTTGTGCAGTACAGTCAAACCTGTGAACAAATGCCACCCTTTGGAGATACAAAATGTGGCCTTTATTGACGGATGGCCTTTAATCGTAGGTCAGTTTGTTTCTAAATAATCAGTGACGGTTTTTCAAAAAATAGCATTAATTCACAGGGTGGTCTTTATTCGGAGGTGGCCGCAAAAAGAGGTTATACTGTATATAACGCTTTACTGAACGACATGAATTTCGAGGTAAGCATGCAAGTTAAATAGTTTGAAATCGAAATGACAGTAATAAGTTAAACTTTTCAATCATGAATTACAATTTAAATCAAGAATTCGATTTCACGGTAAAATTTTTACAGTTCTCAGGGTTCAAAAACATATCTTCGGGTAAAATATATGAAATAGTTATACATTTTATAAAAGCTGAGGGCTTTATCTTTATTTTGATATATGATTACTAAAATAGGCTGCGAAGTCGGAAAATAAAACCCTTGCACCGTGAAATGAATTACTTTTTTCTTATTTACAACTTTATGGCCGGCGAATACACTTTGCCTAAACTGCAGGGAAAAATTGAACTGGTCCCCGTTCCATTTTGCAGTGCAACGGCGGAGTCAACGGGAACCAGTTTAGGAGGAAATTATCACACAAAATGAAATTGCAGAGTTTTATGATTAATTAGCTTTGATCATCGACTTCAAAATGATTTAGGATGCAGTTGACTGGTCACTTTGGCGCATTGCTGATGAAACTCCATTTTTTGCCAGCAATACGAAAATGTCCGCTGCAAAAGTTTTTTTAACACATTTAACGTCTACATAAAGTATGCGCTTTAAAATGAACATTTTATCACCACAAGGAGGCCTCTGTGAAAAGTTTCGTAGTTTCATACGAAGTCTATTTTAAAACGCTTCAATGAATTCAAAACTGATTTTTTTTCAGGAACCAATGTACAACTGTGCGATTATTTCGTGCAAATCGCTCTTTCTATGACCGAGTTATCTAATTTTGAAGTGTAGGCAGTCAGTGTATTTCACAAACACAGGTATTGAATCTGCTTACTCTCGCCACTGGGATAATCTCATGAGGACGAAAATTCACTATCTTTAACAAATATCTTTAATTAGATTACAGCATTTTTTTTTATAAAAACAGTTTTAAAGTAACAAAGTAATGGTAGGCTATTTTAATAAATATTTGTATGTGTATCTAATTTTTTACTTATATTGGTGCGATGAAATGATTACAAAATTACTAATTCAAAGGATGAGTATCTCAGTATATTATTTTATTTGTAACTATTTTAATTTAATCTAAAACGAGAGTTAATAACTATGTTGTGGCTTTTATACCTATTTCAGGTTATAAAATTGTAAAAGGTTGGGTTCCTGTTTTATTGTTCTGTTGCAGTAGATCTTATTTAGGAACACATCATGTCATTGTTATAAATTCTTAAACTGGTTATTGTTGGCGCTGTCTGTTCGGATGAATATTTCCCCTAACATTTCCTTCGCGCTGATAGGTCAAATCCTGGCAGAATTCTGCCCTCGGGATCTCGTAAGAATTGCAATCGGAACACCTCGCATTTTCGCGCGGAATGTCAAAATAATTAAAAACATCAAAATTGAATAATTATTTTTATATAATAATATTTAATAAAAAACAATTACAACACAGAGCAATCAAAGAATGTCAATTAATGTACTAATAACATTCACGTCATTAAAGGCATTTTTACAGAATACACACCGACAGAAAGCTCTTGTCTTTAAAAGGGTACAAAGATTAATGTTTTTTACCTATATACATCTAAATGTATGTACATTAGGCTAACTTTAAGCACGCTATTTTAAATTTATAGCTTAATTTTAACTCTTCAATTGTCCGTAAGGTCACCTGTTTACATAGATGGTTTTCAAGTGTGACAAAACCCGTTTCCACGTCATCAACACGATAATGGGTGCAACAAAAATACACATTTTTTCTGAGTATCACCAGTTTTGCGCAGTACATTTGGCCATTTGTTTACTAAACAAGTTTTTTTTAATTGTGACAAAAACCCGTGTTCACATCTCAGCTAATATTTTTTCTCCAAATACTACCAAGTTTCTACTGTACATTTAGTCATATATTTTACATGTGTTTTTTTTTTAATTATGGTAAAAACCCGTATACACATCTTAACTACACGTACTAGGTATTCGGTTAATTTAACAAGGGTATTTTGCAAAGTGTTTACATTTTTTTTTCTTTGCAAGTTGTATAATGCTCAGCCGTGCAGAATATATTGTAATATATAATAGCCTTAAACGTTCAGATAACATATTTATTCATTTTGAACAAATTCAAATTCATTTTTGCAATAATATATAAATTGACCTTGTACAAACGCGTGTTTACAAAATTCGTAACACAGATTTCAAGTCACCTTCCTAGGCATACGTCAATTGATAATAATCCTGCATTCAAGTGAAATATGATGCATGCATGTTAACATACTTTGATGTAAATTAATCAGCGCATAATGTTTACGAGAAAATGAGTTGTATACAATATCACCGTTTCTTGGTATTACCATACAAACAAGTATTATGAGGTCCGTCGTGATGTAAACCGAAATCCAAACGCTGACGCATCTCCAGCTGAGAATACAGATATGGTGTTGAGAGATTTTTTAAAGAGAAAATTCAAAAATAACGCTGAAATTAACAAAGAGTTCCCATAATAATGTAGACTCTATGAAATGTACCACCTACAACAATGCTCCAGAATGAGCAAAGTACATTTTCAGTCGTAAAACGAGTCGGAGATCCCCAAAAAGCAGCAGAAACGTATCGCCCAAGACCCGTAGTCGCTAGATTCGAACCATTCCCTGATAGAGAAAGTGTCAGAAAATCAGGTGTATTTGGGTTTCATAAAAGTAAAAAAGAGATAGAAAATACATGAGCATTTCTCCAGAGTGAAAATGAGGACAGAAACCTAACCAGTTTTCCTGTACTGTATACTAACCAGTACTAACTTACCCTTCCACAAGGAGTCGGCAATTTCTCCACATATAGAGGAAGATCGACATTTTTGTCAAATGATGCTAATGCTCCCCTGAAGTTTAGTGCACAAAACCGGAAAACGAGTGGATACTTCGAGACCCACTAACTTCACCACCCCAAACCGCCATGATCTACTCAAATAGTGTTCGTGGAAATCAACAGAAACGTAAGTACAGGTCTACGATTGATCACGGCTTTTCAGCAAAACGCATTGACGACAATACCAGCTCGGATCTCAACAAATAATGAGTGAGCGAGAATGAGTTAGAATAAAATGTAGCATAGAATCTCTAGTTAGAGACGACATGTTGACATATTCATTTAAAGGAATGATACCAATCTCTATCCAGAGTTGTCGTTCGTTATCCCTCATATACATCTCTGTCAACGTCTCAGCTTTTTAGAAGATTCTTGCAAAACAAGAAATGAAGCCACAAATGGTACAAAAGTGAAAACTAAGTGAAGCAATTTCTTTCGCACGATACATTAGAGACAAAAGATGTTATAATTTACCAGAAAACCAGAGAAATAATTTTATTTATCAGGCGCACTATATCCCGACGGATAGTGTTTGTTTGCCTTTGGTAATTAGGTCACAAAGTTAAATAGCTTTAACAGTAACAAATAATGATAACAAATGTACATTTAGAGAAAACTAAAGCGTGATTCTATGTAAATTTTGAATCTACCAGAATTTTAACCAAATCTCATAAAAAATGCGATCGTGTTGCTAATAGCTATGGACATAGGCTAGTAGAATTTCTCCAATTTAATAATATGTATATCTGTATGTAATGGATGAACTAATGGTAACGAAATTGAACTGCTAAGTTGTAAAGCATAGAGTACATTTGATTATTTCGTATGCTGTTCAAGTTTATTCAATTCTACAGGCAACATGAAAGTGTTAGATTTCTGTCTATTGTTATCTGGTGCAAATAACCCGATTAACCTTACACATAATTTTGAAATTCCTGAAACTATTAAAAAAGACACGAACGATGGTCCAAACGTTAAATTATGGGACAATAGAAAGACTGAAGAATTGTTTTATTGATGAAAATTAGTGGCTTAATATTGATAGCAAATATAGTCTCAGTTTCATCAAAAATATGACTGACAACATTAAGTCTTGTATAAAATCAAATTCCAGCATATGTTCAAAGTTGCCACTTTAAAGTGTGCAAAAACAACTGTTCGAATTATATCTTAGTATCTTTGTTAAATGTTAGTATTTTGGGTTATTTTGTCTGTCCGCATTTGGCTTCAATACGTAAATATTTACGGAAATGGCCAATGTTTAGGTACCTGTGAGTTTCACTCATTGAAAGAAAGTTATAAAAAGGACTGGGAGCACTTTGAAAAATTGTTATAGAAACAGTTTTAATAAAACGCTTCGCTTTAGAAATCTACTCCATGAAAACTTTTTCAGAACCTTTTTAGTATATACATGTTAATAAATTCCTTAACAGCTGATGAACATGGCGTAAAATGTTTGTTTCTGGTTACCTGACCTACACTAAGTTTTCCCCGCGACCCTCGACTTTTTATTCGGCCCGAATAACAGTACAACCACTGTCTCGCTTTTTTAAATTTCCGAACAGAAATAATCATAACAACGTCTTTCAAGAATAATAAAAAAATCCCTGCTTACCACCACTATTTTTTGATGAGCATGTAATCGGAAACAAACATTTTTACGCCTAACCAACGAAGTTAAACGAACGTTGTTTTTGGAGAACGATTTGTATACATCACGTACGTGTGAAGTAAAACTAGTGTAATGTATATATATTTTTTGATACATATAGTTTGATACTGTTCTCCCGGCATTATAAACGTAATAGGGTAAAACGGGATGCCGCGACGTCTACATTTGTTTTTTATCTGTTCTACGTCTTTGTCATCTTGTGGGGCACAATACTATTTGTTGATCACGCATTCTACAAGCTGTTACCAGGCGGTCTTCTTATTTTTAGTAGTTAAGGCGACCTTGATCTTGACCTCAGTGTAATATATTTGTTGCTGAAACGACATGGTTAACAATTAGCTATGAATGATTATAAAGATTGGACAATAAGTGATCATGTACGTATTCTCCAGCAAAGTTTCAGCGAAATATTAAATGCCACAATCAATATACTCTGAATGTAAAAAAGGGATTTTACAAGGGAAATTTTATCCACCTTGCTACAATAAATAAACGGGTCACAATAAATATATTCCTGGCAAATGTCATAAAACATCAGTATCAAGATATCGGCTCGACTTGAAATAACACTGCTTACTAAAAACCAATGACAAATGTGTTTCAGGTGTAAACAAGCGCTTTTTTGTTCCTTTTTATCAAAGTCAACAAAGTGACAAATGTGATTGCATGTCACATCAAACCATATTTATGTTGGCGAAAAGGTCTTACTATAGTCTGGACTACATAAAATATTAAATACAGATGGATATAGAATTGATTGAGAACCGCTCGTTGCTTAAGTACAATGACAAACCATTTCATAAATCATACAAGAAGTCCGTTTCTCAGAACATCATTTCTCCTTTAGACAGATCAGAGTAACACCTGGTAATAGTCCAATTACAGATTATTTCATAAATCATTCAAAAATATGTTCCTTAGACATACACATCGTGCTGTTTTTAGATTGACCAGTGTAACACCTGGTTAAAACGAAAAGTATTAAAGTATGAATCATCGTGTGCATGCTCTTCCTCATTTGCCCGTGGCAACATCCCGTGGTCATAGAGGTTTGAGTGTTTAATTCTCAATGTATTCTTATTCGTTTTACATCAAATCAAAGCTAAAGCTTTCTAAGTTGGCACATTTCTGCATAAGAAAATGGAATATTTTCGCGAAAATCTACCAGATTAAATAACTTTTCACGATAAGATTTCTTCGCCAGATAGTAAATGTACTTATTAAGTGCACGACAAAATATTTTCATGAAAATAAAGCATTTTTCACGAAAACTCAAAAAGCTTTCGCGAAAATCGACTCGTGTATTAAGTGTATGCCATCATGGCTTTCAGCTGTCAAGGACAGATAACTTAAACTCGCAGAAAAGAAATAGAGTGTAAAACTGAAAGACATAAATGCACGATTGCAGAGAAATTTACCCCGAGACATGATCGTTCTGGGTTATTTTACGATCCGAGATGTTCTAGTTAAGATATTGTGCTTATCTATGTCAGTGCGCGCTAACTACGTGACTTTGGTAATACGGTAAGCAAAGTTTATCTTCAACTTCACGTAAGCTCTTTATTTCTTTATCAAATACATGAATGACTAAATAATGGGGAAGCTAGCACCCAAATTGTGAACTACAAACACAGTGTAACGTTTTTTAAAAATGGACAGTTTTGCCCCAAAAACGGAAAAAGTGTATTTTGCCAAATAAATTTTGCAGAAAATACAGACCCCCTTCAAAGAGATATTTTAGCCGATCCCATTATTCAAGTCCTTGCTCAAACTTTGTTAAAGGTCATGAAATAAACCCTAGACTTCATTAATATGTAGTATGATTCGCCGATATATTAAAAAATATAAAACTCGCTATTTTCCAGAGAATTATTTTTAATGAGTTGTTTTGTGTTTGATTCTGATTTAATCTTATTTTTTTAGAATTATTGACGTCGGATAAAAATGTCGCAAGAAGATGTCACTTACTCGGATGGTAGAGGCTCTCAGTTCTCAATAAATCTTTTTGGTAAGGAAGTAGAATATTTACAATAAAATATATATTGTAAAATCTGGATAT